>CM069906.1:155056238-155238281 GCA_036172215.1 Camellia granthamiana
CAAAATCTGGAAATTCCAGATTTGTGTTCTAAGTTCAAAACTCAAATTTGATGCTCCCAATTCGATCCTCTTGGGCCCATTTTCTGGAAAACTCTTTTAAACACATAAAATAACATGTTTCAAAACTCAATTTAAGAAATCAAAGCCCAAGGGTGTTTAATTCAAACCCAATCTCAAACCATTTTCAAGAATAATTTTCAAACATGCCATGCATGAACTTTAAACCAAATTAAAGCTTCAAAGCTTGCTCAAATGAGCTCATTCTTTTCAAAACAAGATGAAAACATGGACTCTAACAATAATATGAACATGCATGTGCCAAATTCCATGTAATCAACCTCAAAATGCAAGGATATAGCCATGCATGCAACATCTAAGCTTCAATTCGACACTTTGAGCCATAAATTGGCTCTTGACCTCAATTTAGCTCAAAACCATGCAAGAACAACTCAAAGACACAATTAGGAAGATGAATGATCTACCTTAGGTGTGGAATTAGAAGTGTAGGAGCTCAAATATGTAATTACTCTTCCAAATTTCCAAGTCTCCAAGCAATTCTTCAAGACAAACTCAATCTCTCTCTCACTAGCTCTCTTGGTCGGCGAGAACAATGAAATAGGGCTGAGGAAATGTTTTAACAAATACAATACAAGGCTTAAACAAAAGGCTAGCAAAGCCCACTAAGTGGCAAAGTTGTAAATAACTCGAACTCATGTAATTTAGCCTATTTTAATCTAATTTAATCATACTAAATCAACTCTCAGATAGTTACACCATAAAATTACATAAATTATGATGATCCTAAAACATTAATCAGTTTACAGTTCGGCCGCCGATAAGGCCTTCAATTAGCAGTTTAAACATAAAACATGAACAGATAAATAATCAGTCAAACAGATAGAATATGCAATACAATAGGTATACTTGATCAATTCAGTTCCAGTTTTAGTCAGTCAGTTCAGTAATTTATTCAGTTCACTTATCAGTCATAATTAGCTCGGTTTATCGGTAATCAGTGCTTATTCGGTAAACAGTGACGAGGGTTGTTACATTCGATTCCTCGGTTTGTGACCAGGAAATCCAGAAACTTTCCAGTGCCAACTTCGAAGGCGCATTTGGAGGCGTTCAGACGAAGCTTGTGATGCTTAAGTATGGCAAACATTTCTGCTAGGTCGGTAAGGTGTTGAGACTTCTCCTTACTCTTCACGACCATATCGTCGATATAGGCCTCTATGGTTCGGCCCAAGAGAGAAGCGAACATTTTCGTCACCATCCGCTGAAAGGTCGCCTCGGCGTTCTTCAGTCCGAACGGCATGACCTTGTAGCAATATAAGCCTCTGGGGGTGGTGAACGACGTGATCTCTCTGTCCGGTTTATACATAGCTATCTGGTGATAGCCGCGATATGCGTCCAGGAAGCTAAACCTCTGATGGCCAGCGGTTAAGTCTACCAGCTGGTCAATTCGAGGGAGGGGAAAACTATCCTTTGGGCAAGCTCGGTTGACAGTCTTATAGTCAACACAGACTCGCCACTTGCCACTCTTCTTCGGAACCACCACCGTGTTGGATATCCACCGAGGGTACTGCACCTCCTCTATTGCCCCAGCTTCCAACAGGTTCTTCACTTCCTCCGCCACGACCTCGGCATGGTGCAAGGCTGAGCGGCGCGTCCTTTGAATGACCGGCCGCGCATTGGGGAAGACATTCAACTGATGACAAACGAAGCTCGGGTCGACGCCAGGCATGTCGTAAGGCGTCCAGGCAAAGGCCTCTAGATTGGAAACTAAAAAGTTGACATAATCCGCCCGCTCGGTGCTAGACAAGGATGATCCTAAGAGGAAGAATTTAGTTGGGTCGTTCTCATCAATGCGCACTTCCACCAAATCTTCGATCGATTTTTCCTCGGCCTTTCTTCCCACGTTTTTGAGGACTTCCTTCCCTTCGGGACCCTCAATCATTTGGACAAACCCTTTGGCTACTCGGCTGCCATTTATCGCAACGAAGCATTGTTTTGCCATCACCTGGTCTCCCCAAACTTCCTCTATTTGCCCGCTCGGTGCCGGGAAGCGCATTACCTGGTGGAAGGTTAAAGCGACTGCTTGCATGGCGTGTAGCCATCCCCTGCCCAAGATCAAGTTGTAAGTCGATGGGACTTTGAGCACCCAGAATTCCACTTGCTTTACAACCGAACCCGCTTTGACCGGCAAAATAATCTTTCCGATTGGCCATTCTAGTTGCGAGTTGAAACCGACCAAAGGAGATGTTACAGGGGCCAAGTCCTTGTTTTCTAATTTCATCTGCTTGAACGCGTCATAATACATGATTTCGACCGAACTTCCCTGGTCGATCAAAATTCTCTTGATATCAAAGTCCTTGACGCGAAGAGTCACCACTAAGGCATCATTATGCGGCATCTGAACCCTTTCCAAGTCTTTGGTCGAGAACGAAAGGATGTCTCTCTCTTCGGTTTTTCCCTTCTTCACGGCGGGCTGAACAGAGCGCACTTCCCTCATGTGCTCGGCTTTCTTGATCATCCCTCTAAGCTCGCAGACCCTTGCTGGTTCAATGATGTCGTAGATGACGTTAATTACACCTTGCGGGGGCGCTTCTAAAGCGGCCAAGCCATTAGGCTCGGTTTGTCCCGTTGGCGCGACCTTGACTCCCCCGTCTATGTATTGGTCAAGATGCCCCGCCGCCACCAATTCCTCCAAGTGCTGTTTGAGTGGCAAGCAGTCCTCTGTCCGGTGCCCCCGTTCTTCATGGAAGGTGCAGCGATATTTTGGATTAAAGCCTCGCTGCGCACTCCCTAGTTTGGCCGGCCAACGGACAAAAGGCTCACCTCGGATCTCGCTCAAAATGCGGTAGATGGGAATTTTGAAGACCGTGGTAATTCCCGTCCGCGCCTTCAGTTTTCTCTTGGCATCTTCCGCTGTGTCGCGGGGTGCGTCAGCTCGATCGTTTCTGCGACCCTTGTTTCAGTCATCGCGGTTTGGTCCACGGCGCTGATCTTTTGACCGATCGCTTGGGCGGTTATCTTCCTGCCCGACCGAGTGAACCTTTCCTGCCACCTTTCTGTCCGCCGTGACCAGATTACCCTTCTCGGTCACGGAGGCGGCATCATCCTCCACACGAATGTGCTCATTGATCCGTTGCATTAGAGACTCCATGGTTGTGGGTTGGTGCATCATAAGCGAATCTCGCAACCTATGTCCGACTGGGAGACCCCGTTTGTACTGAGTGATCGCCAGATTGGTTGGGCAGTCGAGGATCTCGTTGTAAGTTTCCCAGTACTTCGCGTTGTATGCCTTCAATGAACATCCAAACTCCATCTTGACGCCTAGGAAATGGTCGACCTCCTTCAGCGTTCGAGTGTTGGTTTTGAATCTGGTGACGAAGGCTTCCGCTAGTTGCTGCCATCCCTCAATACTCCCCTCCGGGAGCCTTTCGAACCACTTCAAACCCAGCTCTCCCAAGCTTGCTGGGAATATGAGGCACATCATGGCGTCGTTGCGCCGGTGGCCAGCCATCACTTGCCGATAATGACTCACATGCATGTACGGATCCGTCTTGCCGTCGTACAAGGTGAACTTTGGCTGGTGGAATCCAGCAGGGAGTGGGGTGCTCTCAATCTCTGGGGACAGCGGCGTGGCTGTAAGTCGCGCCAGCTCTTTGTCCTCCAGCGCAGGGGCCATCACTCTGGGAGCTGGCATTGCCACTTCTTCACTACAACGAACTGGAGCGCTCAACCTCTGCAATGCTGGCACTCTCTGAGCATCTCGACGGCGCGCCCTTTCCTCCAATACATCCCTCAAGTCCTTGGAACGTGTGGAGAAAGAGGATCGCGACGTCGGTGTCGGGCGTGAGGGGCGGTAAGTGCTGTCACGAGAGAGGGATTCGCCTTCTCTTTGGTCGAAATCTCCAACCTCATAGTTCCTAGTGATGGAGATAGAGTGAGTCATCATCTGGCGGCGACTGCTAGAACGAGGGGAGGGGGTGCGCTCACTGAGGTTGCCCTCTCCAGCAACACCCTTCCCCTTAATCTGGCGCTTCAGCAGCTCTATCTCTGCTGCCATCTTGCGAATGAGGGCGTCATGGTCTTTGAGCTTGTGCTCCAGGCGCTAGGTACGGGATTCCCCCCGGCGTCGGCAGCCCTCTGGGCTCTGCGAGCGATCAGTACTCCTTCCACGTTTGTCTCGCGCTCCTCGCGAAGAAGTCTCCAGGCCTGCCATGGCTGGAACATTCGGGAGGCCATCTCTCCTTCGGACATACTCCGGTGTGACACCATCGACGACGGACAGCGAAACTTCGTCGTTGTTGGCCATGGATGTGGTTGTGGTTGAAGAGGCTTGAAGAACAAGGGTTGAATATCAAAGATTTCCCACAGACGGCGCCAATTGTACGGGGGCGAAATATCCTCTGCTTTCCGTACTCCTTGGACGTCAAGCTTCTCGCGACGGCGTCGATCTCTGCAACACAAAAATGGTGAGCTGCCCGGCGGTGGTGTGCCGGATAGACCCTCCGACGATCAAGTCAGACCACTTGAGGAAGAAGATTATCAGAGAGAGAGAGAGCTTGTGATGGAATCAATTCGCTTACCCTTCAACGTTCGTCTTCTTTCATATTTCTAGGCTGGCCATGCAGCCTCAAGATTGTGCGAGCACTACCTCTGCTGTCACTTCCATGGACAGGTGGCAGTGCTCGCCTCTCACCACCTTACGCATGTAAAGGGTTTTGTTCTCCAACCGGTACATGCAGAACTTTCCAACGGTATTGAGGCGTGCGTGGAGCAGATGTCCTCTCCCTCACGCCATTGGCCCAGGTGGCACCCTTAACCGGAGTATCACGACCGGCCTATTGCTTGTGGAGAATGGCCACCACAAGCACACAACCAAACAATGTGTCGCCGGCCTATACCTAGGAAAAAAGGGGCATAGGGTGATGCCCATGGCCGAGCTATTCGTGACCGGTCCCTCCTGACTAACCGGCCATGGAGCACGCTGGACTTCCCTGCGTTCTACATTCTTGATCACATGAAAGTCGTCTATCTCTGCTGATCGGTTAGGCGCATGCCGGCGCTATCCGCGTCTCAAGTCCGGTCCGGGCTGCTCTTAGATCGGTCACCAGACACCGCTGTGCGCCAGGCCGCGTCACAGCTCGGCCAGGCATTGGTTCGTGTCTGGTCGGTCGGCCTCTCCGGCCGCGCAAGAGGAGGAGTCTGCTTGGGGCCGTGCGGTTCGTCACGATCGGCGTTATTGTAGCTCGGCCGTACCAACGCGCAAATCTCCCTTCCCAGTACGTTTTGTTCATTCGGGTACGGCGTGGGTACGCCATCGGTACGCCGTTGGTACGTTTCAGGTACACCAGGGACAATTTTTTTTTTTCTCTCTCTCTCTTTTTTCTACCCTTGCAGAACAACAATTTTTTTTTTTTTTTTTTTTTGTGCCCTTGCAGATCAATAAGTTTGATGTTTCTCTACTGTTCTGTCTATCTGTATAAATTGTATAAGTATATCAGCAAATGATTTTGATGTTTTTAAAAAGCAATTTGAACAAAAAAATAACAAGGCCTATAAAGGGTAGTTTTGTGTATGACTATGCATCATGCTTTTGCTTCAGATCCTCCTAGAATTTTTTTATAAAATCTTTAATCATAATAAACTTTTAAAGTTTATGCACAAAACATTAAAAATTTAATACTGTATTAGTTGATTGGTAATGGTTGGGAATGATGCAATTTTATGTATTATGCAAATTGCAATTGACAACCTACCCCAATTGAGATTTTTTTTTCCTTTACTGTTGGCAATTAACTTTAAATCTTTCTTTGGTCTCCTATTATTTCTTTGGTCTCACCCTATAAAAATAGCAAATTGATGAGCAAAAAGAAAAATTTTAAAAATAAATTATGATCACAAATTCACAGTGCATAACATGTCAAAGTGAGAGATTTCACAAATATTATTTTTAACACTTAATGGTTTTAATTATAGGAAAATGAGTAGTTCTTTTTTAGTTTTGATATTTAATTTTAATTTGTAGGTTGGATCCTTTAACCATAAATTATATATATATATATTTTAAAATATCGGTGTACCGCAGTCGTACCCATATCGTACTTTTTTTGAGTTTTGCCGAATTGCATATCCGCTACTCATACCCATACCGTACTCGTATCCGCACCCGACCCGTGCTTCCATGAATTTAAGCCTATATTTAGATATCAAATTCCCCCCCCCCCAAAAAAAGTAAAGTAAATTATAAACACACCCCTTGAGATTTACTTAAATTATAAATTATCTCTTGTAGTTTTAGAAATTACATTATGTCTCTAAGGTTTCTAATTTCATAACAAATAAGTCCTTTTATTAATAAATCATAATGTTAATTCACAGTTTTAATAATGTTAAAATTTTATTTCAATTAATAATTCAGATAATTTTATTATTGTATAGGTGAATAATTAGAAATTTCACTTTTTCAATTAACTCTGTTAAATAAAAAATTCTGACAAAGAGGTATTTGTAATTTTCCAACCACATGAGGCAATTCGTAGTTTAAGCAAACCTCAGGAGGTATATTTGTATTTACCCTAAAAAAAAAAAAAAAGAAAATGACAAAAGATATGGAACTACTTATACATTTTATTTTTCTAAGAATTATCAAACAAAAAAAATTAAATTTTTGACATACATGTTCATTTTCTTCATATTTCAACCACACAAAATAAAGGAATATAACTTCTTTTATTTCATTTTCATTCTTATATTTACTCTCTTTTTTCTTCTCTTTTAACAATTCAAACTTCAAAAAGGATATTTTTTAAAAAAAATTAATGGATGGTGATAGGGAGCTCAAAATATGAAACAAACAAAAGTACAATTCTTGTATTGTTAAACCCAGAAAATGGCATAAATCCCATTTGTGTTATATGAAAGGAATTGTCTATGAAACACAAATTTAATCATTCATAGAGAGAGTTCATTTGGATTACAGATAATTAGATATACACGATCGTATCATATGTAAGAAATTGAATTGGCACTAAAGAATAGCATATGCATTTCCTGGAGGAAGTTTTTCAAAATATAATATATTTCAAATTTGTAAATGCTAAAATATGATATTGCACTGAAGTGGGGTTTATGTATCTAATTTTTAAGCTTACAATTGGAGCTGTAGAGAGCATAAAAGTCATCTTGTGGCCATTGAATTCTATCTCTCTTCTACTATTTTTTCTAATTATGTTTTTATTTAATTATGCAATTAGTGCATTTTTTTCCCCCCCCCCAAATAAGAGGAGATGTAATTTTAAGCCCAATAAGCATTAAGGTTTAAATTTAATAAAATGAAAATAGAAGGTGATAGTGGTGGAGATGGTGATCATCCCCACACTTGTAATTGTGGGTTTTATAGTGATAAGATGTGGTAGGTGAATTTTTCGGGTGCATTTCTTCTTTATCAATGTGGGAGATTAATTATAAATGTGTGAAATATTATATTATATTAAATTTAATAATTATTAAAGAGACTCGAATCCTTACGATTATAAGAAATAGTCCAAACTTAAAAATCAAAAATCAAAAATTAAACACTACAAATGATATTAAACTCTTCTTTATAAGAGTTAAATCCTTAATCTCATATGAGAAAATGATACTATACAATCACTATATTAAAGGTCGGAGTTTACTATTTCAAGCTTAAACACAACAATTACATGGGGTAACTGCTATGCATGAGGCATAACAACCACTGTTGTGTGGTCGTATAGACCAATTTCGAGACCCGTTTTCATTATTCAAATCTTTTAGAGTATATCAAGTAAAATATGCCTATAAAAAATCAAATTCATTAGATATCATTAACCATTTTATCAAAATTCATTTATATCTACAAAAATAAATGGCAATTATGATTTGCAGTATAAAATTAAATACAAATATGAATGGATGATAGAATTAACATATCTGATTAATTTAATTTTTTATAAATATATTTTATTTAATATATTTTAAAATATAAATAATTTAAATTATTAAAACAGATTTCAAAATAAATCGATGGTCTGCACAACCATTTCCGGTGTTAAATGGTGGCCTTTTGTAATTTGAAAGCCATATATGTAAATTGCTAGAGATGGACAGCCTACTTTTTCTACAAAACATGCATGTAAATTGCTACAATGTTGGCAAATATAGAAGAGGACAGCCTACGTTTTCTTTCTAATTGGTCAAAGCAATCATGTTTTTATGTGTTTTTGTTTCTTTTAAAAATGGCCACCTGTTTTTTATATTTATTTAGGATTCATCTATTAATTTTTACATTTTGATCTTCTCAATTATAAAAATATACACTGTACTATAGATCACTTTTAAAATGAATGTATTTGTATGATTTTCATAATTGAGGTGTCAATATATACAAGTTCATAGATTAGGGGATAAAGTAATATTCAATAATAGTTGCAAAAGTCTTAGTGTAATTAATCCATTAAAAAAATAAATAAATAACTACTTTGTAAACTAAAAAAAAAAAATAGAAAGTGTCATGCCTTTATAAATTTTTTATTTACTATTTTTTCTTTTCAATTGATAAGATATTAATGACAATCAAACTAGATAATTAAAGCCTAGTTTGAAGTTAATTAATACGTGAAGGAAAATGTTATGAACTCCAAATAATTTACTAAATATTTTATTATGGGTATAGGATTCACACAAATTCACATGTGTGTGGGTTTCATACTCATGTGAGAGATTTAATAAAATATTTAGTAAATTATTTGAGATTCCTAATATTACTCATTAGTGAATTTAATAAGTACAATTTAATAAGCGAATTTATGGCTCATATTTACTAAGGCTCTGTTTGAGAAGTTGAGATTTGGGCTTTTTTGACTAAAATAGTCACACACACACACACACACACACAAAAAATAGATTTTTTAATTCAATAAGACAAAACATAACATTCAATCCATAATCATTACATTCTTTCTCTCACAAAAAATTAAAAAAGTCAAAAAATCATTCTCAAACGAAGTTTTTTAATCCCAAGTTAAAATAGTCAAAAAATAAAAAAACCAACTCACTTTCCAAACCACCTCTAAATTTTCTCTCCACAAGAATAGAAAATAATAATTAAAAAAAAAAAAAAAAGAAAGAGAGAGAGACCCACCGACACTCCTTGAAATTATGAAAAAAAATATTTTAATAAGCAGATCAACTTCAACTTCTAATTCAATAACATTAAGGGTCAAGTTTGACATATTGTAAAAAAATTAAAAAGTCAAAAAATTATTCAAAAAGTTAAAAAGTTAACACTATTCACCAAAAGTTAACAATTACGGCTGCACAACTCTCAATCCTAATTTTTTCCTACAAATTAATTTTTATAATTTTTTATTACACATTTTTTCATAAAAAGTCAAAAAGTTAATCCAAACATCCATATTTTCTTCCTCAATTTTTTAGTCCAAAAAGACAAAAAATGCATCTATTTAAAACACCCCAAACAATCCCTAAATTAACCACATTTACAAATGTTATAAAATTATGACGTCGTTTGGTTTGTTTTTAATAAATAAATTTTGGAAAAAAAATTTAAAAATTTTGTTTGATTTAGTGATTTTTAAAAAAAATTCTAAAATCACTTTCTATCTCTTATATATCAATCAATCACTTTTTCTCTCTTTTCTCTCATTTTCAATTACTTTTTCCCTCACACACTTCTACTCAACTACAAAAAAAATATTAAATCATTCCAAACTCCTACACCCTGTTTGCTTTGGGGTGTAAAGGATGGAATGAGATTAAGATAGAGGTGGGGCTATTTAGTATTGTGTTTATTTGTAGAGTTGGGGAAGAGATTAGGATGGAGGATAGGGATTAAGATGGAGGTTGGAAGGGGGATTGGGATGGAAGAGGTGGAGGTGGAGATGGAGGTGATATTAGAAAAATAATAGGGATTAGAAATTTTTTTATTTTTTAAATTTTTTATATATTGGGAATTTTTTTTGAACATTAATGTTTTATTTTTTGTATTTTTTATTTGTTTTATTATTTTATATAAAAATAATTTAACAATTCCTACACTAACAAATATCATCAAAACAAACACAATTTTACTTAATCCCCTCACTATGAATCCCTTCCATTCTACATCTGAAAACAAACGGGACCTAAAACTATTTCTAAAATATACAACCAAACAAATCAAAAAAATTCTAAACTCTTTTCTGAAAAAAAATTTGAAAAATTTATCTCCCAAAACCAAATTAAACACACCTATGTTTTTACCCTTTTATTATTATAAAAGTATTATTTTTACCCTTCCTTTTGTTCTTTATCCAAAACCACCATACAACTTCGTATCCATCCACTACCACCATGCCAATCAACCAACGTGACATAATCACAATGACCACTATAATTGACACTTACTTTCAAATTGAAACCTCTTTTACTTGATTATTGTCACTGTTCAACTAATATTATCTACTATTATTATTGCCAAGTAATTGTCTACAAATTAGATTTCATCAAACTATAACTCTTTGTGAACCATTATTTTGCAAATCTTTTTATTAGATCTCGTTGTGCGATCTTTTTACTGTGAACAATGAACCACATACTACCATAAACCACAATCCAATCTCGTCAAATTAGAATTCTTTCGAACCATCACAATATTTTCATCTCATCGCTTGTAATTGTCAACAAATCTCTACACCACTTTGTAAGAGGAAAGGAAATGGAGAAGGCAATGGTTGTAGTGCTGCGAAAAAAAAAATGATGAAGATTGGTAAAAGAGAGTTGTAATGTAAATAAAGAATAGTGGTGGAAGTAGCCTTGCAAAAGAAAGGAAAATGAAAATGGAAAAAGGGGAGGAGGATGAAAGAAAAAAGAGAATGACTCACTACATTTGCTAAAAATATATATATTTTTGACTAAATAAACCAAAAAATATAGCTATAAATTTTAAAAAGCCAATTTTCTCACAAATTTTTTTTTTTTTTTTTTTTTTTGGCAAGACTAATGATATACAAATAAATTTTTTTATATATAATGATATGACTCATCAATATATGTCTTTTACTTCAAAACAAAATATCTAAAATAAATTTATTTATAAGAAGGAATACTTATTTATAAGTCCTATTTCAGACACTTATACTATGTTAAGTCCTGTGTAATTTCTTATAGAGTTTCAAGTCCTATTTAGATAGGATTGTATTCCACAAGATCCTATTTGCGAAACGTAACATGACACGTTACGTTACGTTTATGTAGGTGTCACGTTACGTTATGTTTATGTAAGTGTCACATCACGTTACGTTTATGTAATATCTCATCTGATATGGTCACGTTACGTTATGTTTATATAGGTGTCACGTTACGTTTCGCAAACTTAATCTATGGTAACATTCAATTTCCTATAGGAAATTGAATGTTACCATAAATCATATCTATGTGAATGTGAATTTCAAAATACACGAACAAGTAACATTTTCACATTCAATTTAAAAAATCAAAAACCTAGTAAGTTTGCGAAACGTAACGTGAAACGTTACGTTACGTGACACGTTACGTTACGTTTATGTAGGTATCACGTTACGTTTATGTAATGTCTCATCTAATATGGTCACGTTACGTTACGTAACTAATATTGAGGGTAAATGTGTCAACAAACTTCACACAGAACTTATGGGAACATAAGTTTTTTAGTAGGACCATATGTAATATAAATCTCCCTAATAGGACTTATAAATAATTTTCCCTTATAAGAATGATATTAACACATTATTTTTGCAAATATATATATATATATATATAAATTTTAAACAAAAATAAAATTTTCCTTTTTGCAATTACGAATTGCATCAATTATCTTATACTCAAAATAAAAAATAAAAAGCAACTAGTAAAACATTGTGAAATTCAACTTTAATAAAAAGAGGTTATAAGGAAATAGCATAATTGGAATTTTATGCTTTAAAATTTAAAATATGCACGACATAACTAATTTTTACCTATGGACAAACGAAATGTGTAAGTCATATAGTGGGCCCAAGTATTAAAGCCATCTAAGCAATTAAAAAAGCATTATAAATCATATGCTAAAAATATACTATTAATTAATATTAATATAAGGTTGTACCATTTGGAGAAATGTCGGTCTCATCTAACAAAAAAAAACAAAATGAAGCAGAAGAAGCTGCGTGTTTGTTGAGCTTAGCTTAGCTTACCTTAGCTTCTCTCTCTCTCTCTCTCTCTCTCAAATCAAGCAATTTCTCTGTCCTCCTCCTCCTCCTCCTCCATTTCTCCCCCCTTATTCAGCTTTCCCACCTCGATTTTCTCTCTCTAGATTTCTCTCTCTCTCACTAAGATTCCGCTCTTTGTTTCTCCCCTTTTTTCTCTCTCCCAAAATCTGCCTCTGTCTATGCATATCTATACATGTGTGTATATATATTTATAAATTATTTCTTGTCTTCAACATTAATTCTTCGCTCTCTCTCTCTCTCTGCAATTCTTTGAAGAAAAAAAAAATTTTTGAATTTTTGTTTTTTGAGGAAGAAGTCGGAGGAGAGTCATGCCGGCGGCGGCTACAATTGAGCCGGCGGTTCCGGAGTCTTCGTCAGTATGTTCTTCGCCATCGTGGCGTGTTGTTCCGGAAGGATCTTCCACCGAGAATCGTCGTTTCACCGATCTCAGGGGTGTTCAGTGGCGTATCGATTTGGGGATTTTGCCCTCTTTATCTTCTTCTTCTTCCTCCTTCGATGATCTTCGCCGAGTTACCGCTGATTCTCGCCGGAGGTACTCTCTCTTTGTGTTTTTGATTTTGGGTTAATTTCATTTTTATCTTCTAAACTATACCCATTTTTTTAAAGTATCTGATTTTTGTTCTTGTCCAATTGGAGATGATTGTATAAATCTTTAATGGTCAAAGTCTAATTTGATAGGCAAAAAAAATTAATTTTTATTATATCACCAAATACCCATTTTTTTAAATTATTTTTAAAGAAATTACTAACTCCATACCCAACTTCTAATGGTTGTTTGGTTGTATGATTTTAAGTTGTTTAAATTATAAAATGATGTTTTTGTCCATGATTTGTACAAATTGATGATGGGATGAAATAGAAAAAATGTTGATAGTTTAAGAGATAAAAAACTGAAATTATTTTATTATTATTATTATTTTTTTTTTAATATATACGTCCTGTTCTTGTCTTTGTAATTTGTGGGGATTAAGTGATGTTGTGCTTGAAATTATATTATGGAACTGTTTGTATTTTGTTGATGGCTTCAAAGATCAGCTGGGTCATCTTGAAAATTTCTTGAAATGTGTTTTTAAATAGGCAATTTTGAGTTTGTAATTTTTCATTTTACTATTTCTTGTTTTGAGATTACTGTTGATTATCATCATAACCCAGAAATAAATTGGGGGAATTTGTATGTAAATCGTTGTGATTATAGCTTATTTAGTTTCTTCCTTAAATCAAGAGTAACTTAATAAAAGTTTCCATTTGGGGTTCCTTTTGTGTATGGATTGTAAGTGCATTAGCTTATGAACTTATCAATTGGGTGCCAATGGGTGTTTATACAGACATAGAGTGCTCATGTATTTTGTTTTGTCAGCAAAAACAGATTGAGCTGCTTGATCTACCCAAAGTTTTTCAGAGTTTTTATTTTTCTCTTTTTATGTTTCTTTTTTAATTCTTGGACAGTGCATATCTGTGCTTTGTATTTTCAAAAGCAATTTCTCCAAAATCTAAAGATTTTGTTAGTTTTTTTTTTTTTTTACCTAGCCATTTGGAACCTTTGCCACAATGTAAATCAAATGCATTAATATTTTTACTTCCAATGCATGGATGTTATTTTTGTAAGATGATTAAGTAGCTTTGTTTGGATCCTCTTTTTTAATGGGCTTTTCAATTTGGCACTTGATTTTTTTATTAGTTTTAGCTCTTGTTAAAAAGGCCAAAAAGCAAAACCCCCCGTTACAAAGTAGAAAATTGAAGGCAAGTTCATAAAAATGCTGAAAGCAAGACCTTAAAGTGAGTAACAAAAGCGAAGTTGATACAAACAAAGCTGCTACCTAGATTTGATTCCAATGAAATTTTTTTATGGAAATTACCAGTTACGGTTAATGCTAATTTATTACATTCATACAAACAAAGCTGCTACCTAGATTTGATTCCAATGAAATTTTTTATGGAAATTATCAGTTACGGTTAATGCTAATTTATTACATTCTAATGTGGCTTGTTGAATAATATTAATTGGTCTTATCCAGATATGCTGGTTTGAGGAGGCGGCTCCTAGTTGAGCCACACATTCCCAAGGATGGAAGCAATTCTCCTGATCTTGTTATGGATAACCCGCTGTCACAAAACCCAGGTCGAATGTCTAAACCTCTCTTGAGGATTTCCTTGACTTGGTATCTATTAAGCTTGTGGCCTTAATTAATACCTACAATTGCTGCCTTGCTAGATGCCACTGTTGCTATTCTGGTGACTAGTGTCTATAAGACTTTCATATTGAGATATGATTTAGTTATCTATCAAGGAAGTTAGTTGCATCACAATGTAACAACACCTCCTCCCCATCTCAAACCACTCTGAAAAAAAAGGAGGAGAAAAAGTCTACTGTGGGAACTGAGAAGATGGAAAGAAGGTTTATCAAAAGAGCTATATACTATGGCAGTCTTGGAGGCACGGACACCTCCAAGAAGGTGCATATCCGTGTCCGTGCTTCTTAGATGGCAATGCTCCTACAGATTTATGATTGAATTGACTCGCTCTTCCTTGAATGTTGTACTCAGCGTTTTTTATGATTATGTTGTGCAGATAGCATTTGGGGACGCTTCTTTCGGAATGCTGAACTGGAGAGAATGGTTGACCAAGATTTGTCCCGTTTATATCCTGAACATGGAAGCTACTTCCAGACACCGGGATGCCAAAGCATGTTGAGACGTATTTTGTTGTTCTGGTGTCTTAGACATCCAGAATATGGCTACCGACAAGGTGGGTTTTATTGTTTTCACTAAAGTCATGAATTTTTCTTTGGTTTTATTTTTCATTTTTTTAAAGGCAATACTTTCTGTCCTCACTGAACGATGAAAATTCAAATGAAATTTGTAAATACAAAATGGAATATCCTTCTTTCTTCTGGTCAGAATGAAAAGCTAAGGATATGTGTTGGTTATGTTTTTGTTTTTATTTTCCAGAAGAATAAATTAAAATTGTTTGGCAAATTGTTTTTGAAACTGTACCCACTTTTTAGAAAACACCAAAAAAGTTAATTTCAAATTTCAAAATTTTCTCTCTCACAGAAATGAAAACGATATGAAAAATCTAGGACACGTATGCACACAAACTCCTACTCATTTTTCAAAGGAAGATTGTTTTGCTGCATGTTTTGTTTTACCTTTTCTTCTGGTTTGTCAACAGGAATGCATGAACTCTTGGCTCCTCCGTTATACGTTCTGCATGCTGATGTGGAGCATCTTTCTCAAATGCGAAAGCTCTATGAAGACCAATTCGTTGATAAATTTGATAGCTTCACATTTGACAAGAGTGATTTAACATATAATTTTGATTTTAAGAAGTTTTCTGAATCTGCACAAGATGGGATTGGCTCACAAACACGTCCAGTGAAGGTTAGCAGTCTTGATGAACTTGATCCCAAGATACAAGATCTTGTATTGCTTAGCGATGCTTATGGAGCTGAAGGTGAATTGGGGGTTGTCCTGTCCGAGAAATTTATGGAGCATGATGCTTATTGTATGTTTGATGCTTTGATGAGTGGGGCCGGAGGTGCAGTTTCCATGGCGGAATTTTTCACACCTTATCCTTTAACCGGCTCACATACTGGGTTACCTCCTGTGATTGAAGCTTCTTCTGCATTGTACCATCTGCTTTCGATTGTTGATGCGTCTCTTCACAGTCACCTTGTTGAGCTCGGGGTAGAACCCCAGTACTTTGCACTCCGCTGGTTACGGGTTTTATTTGGGCGTGAGTTCACACTTGAGGATCTGTTAAAAGTCTGGGATGAAATATTTGCATATGATAATAGTAAAATAAGTGATTATGCTGATGATGATGGGTCCACCTTTGCGGTCCTCAGTTCACCTAGGGGAGCATTCATTTCAGCTCTTGCAGTGTCGATGATACTTTACGTGAGATCTTCCCTACTTGCTACTGAGAATGCTACTACCTGTCTTCAGAGATTGCTGAACTTTCCAGCCGACATAAATCTGAAGAAAATAATAGCAAAGGCAAAATCTTTGCAGGTTCTAGCACTGGATGCTAATAAGTCTACACCATTGCCAATGCATACTGGGGCTTATTTTGACCGAAGTAAATCAGTGGCTGTGAGAGGTCATAGCCTATCATCAGGTTCTACTTCTCCAAGAACTCCTCTGAGTTTGGTACCCGACAGCTATTGGGAAGAAAAGTGGAGAGATCTGCACAAGGCAGAACAACTCAAGCAAAGTAGTTTAGAAAAACAAGTGCCTAAACAAAAAAAGGGTTGGTCGGAAAAAGTGAGAGTGAGTCTATCTAGAGCTGAATCTGACCCATCCCCATCAAAGGTTGACAGCAGTAAAAAAGAACCCGAACCATCCGTGAGAAGAAGTTTGCTGGAGGATTTGTCCAGGCAGCTTGGATTGGAGGAAGATTCAGCAAAAATAGTATGTAATGAAGATTTGGGTCAGAAAGACGTTGCTGAAGAGGGATGTTTGAGTGGCAATGGTGGCAGTGAAGAGAACTCTTGTACTTTCTCAGATTCACCAAGTCCTAATTACCAAGAAAATCAATCTGCGAGAAGTAGTGTTGCGTCAAATTTATTTATTGATGAAAATGATGATGAATCCAACAATGTTGAGTTGTGTAGGACCCTTGAGGGAGACTCACCTCTTCCAGTCTCTGATCCTCCAGAGGGTGGCTTTTTGAAATCTGGACTGAATGAAGATTCTGTAGGAAACAACACAACAACTAGAATGGATTCTCCAGAGAATGTTTGTTTGAAATCTGGACAGAATGACGATACTATGGGTAAACCGCAGAAGCTTGTGTCTGGTAAATTCCAGTGGTTTTGGAAATTTGGACGGAATAGTGGTGAGGAGGGGACATCTGAAAGAAGTGTCTCCAAAGCTACGAAAGCTTCCATTGGTGCAAGTGATCATCAGAGTAATGCAGAAGCCTCTTCAATGGTAAATGGATCTACCAACTCTTCTTTAAGTAGCAAAGGTGATACTGTGGACCAGAATGTAATGATCACATTGAAGAATCTTGGTCAGTCCATGCTCGAGAATATTCAGGTAAATTATTTGAATATTTATTGCTTAGATATATGTAAGACTCTTGTTTTAGGATTGTCCTCAATTTGAAGGCCATGTTTGTTTGGGCGGACATGGGTGGACATGGCTTTGGAATTGGATTAATAATCTAACAAAATGCATAATTTGATGTTTGGCTAAGAAGGTTTGGGTTTGGATTATTGAATCCGAAGACAGCAGGTGGAATACAAAATGGAGGACTAAAAGTAGGGATTCAGACTAACTAGTTAAATTACAGAATCGATAGATAATCCTTAGCCAATCTAAACATGGGATAGTATACACAATTCAAAGGGATTGATATTAGTCCTGAAAATGTTAATCCCATCTAATCTAGTCCATCCAAACAAACATGTCCTAACTGTATATGTTATACCCAAATGTGTTGATACATTTCGGCTGTGGTGTTTGCTTTATTTGAGCATATAATCAAATCTAACATGGTCTACCTGAGCTGAGTGTTACCTTCGGCACTTTTGTGTTTCACTTCCTAGTTGCTGAAGTTTCTTACTTGAAATTTTACAGTTGGATCTTTTATTTACACATACCTTAAATAGCTGGCTCATCATAGTGTGATATGAACTTACTGATAAGCATTTAGGATTACCTTTGAGCGAAAACTTGGTAACAATACCACTGCTTAACTCTTCATCTCTCTCTCTCTCTCTAACCATTTACATTGCTTCAGGTAATCGAGTCGGTGTTCCAGCAAGAGAGGGGACAAGTAGAGAACTTGTCTAAAAATGTTCTTGTGGGCAAAAGACAAGTTACAGCGGTGGCGGCTCTCACGGAGCTTCGGAAAATTAGCAACCTTTTATCAGAGATGTGAGGTTGAAATTATTTTTATAGGTAATAATAAGCTGTAAATACCCATTTTGTAATTACTGATATTATAATTAGTCTTTCTCCAAGTCCCAAATAAGTGAGTTTCTTCGGCTTCTCATATTTTTACTTCTCCCCTCACCCTCATCCTCCCTTCAATTCAAATTCTGTTTCAGAGTGTTAGATACCAATGTGTAAATATGACTTGCTTATTGTAATATTTGATTGAGAATTGTATTTTCTTTATGCAAAATTAGAGCAGCTATTTAATCACTCAATGCAACTAAAAGGAAATTATTGATGCTAAACATTCTAATGGACTTTTTAACACCTTTCCCCTCAACACACAACTCCTTTTAATGAAATGTTCAATAAATTTTATTTTTTATTTTTTAATTTGTTAAATTACACTTTACATTTTTGTACTTGTATTGAATACCAATATATGGAATCTCAATTTGGTCAGTAGTACACTCTTTACACTTTTGGTCAATTTGTCATTCAAGTGTTTGTCAGTAAGTGGGATTTGCACTTGAATTTGTAAGACTGCGATTAATTGAGAGAAAAAGGGGAAGAGAGGGGAGAATGTGGGAGTCTAGGGGGGAACTATCAAGTTGGGTGGCGATGGAGAGAATAAGATCTTGTTTGGCAATATTATTTTTTAGTTTAAAAGTTAAAAGATCATTAAAAAAAATTAAAAAGTCAATAATTTATATTAAAAAGTTAAAGATTTTCTTTTTTCTATATTTTTTGTATACTTTTTCATAAAAAATTAAAAAATTATCTCAAACATATTAGTTTTTTTTATATCATATTTTAGCCAAAAAATTTAGAAGTTACTAAAAAAGTCTGTTTTCAAATGAGGTCTAAGTAGGGGTGATAAATTAACTAAATAGTTAATTGTTTAAATTTAAGTGAAAAATTTTAACGAATTTCAAAATTTGTTTAAATTCGTTTCGTTAAATTTTTGAATTGATTTAAAATGAGTTTTTGTTCAGCCGAGCCGAGCTTGAGTAGTTTGGTATTTTTATAATTCTATATTTATCGAATTGAACCAAATGAAAAATTAATTGTTCAAACTTGATTTGAAAACTTTTAACAAGTTTCAAAATGTATTCAAGTTTAGTTTATTTACCTAACGAATTAGATTCGAATGAGATTTTAACAAGCCAAACACGAGTCGAGTTCGAATTGTTTGATTTCTGTATCACACTTCTTATTGGAGGGAGAAAAGGGAGCGGAAGAGAGAAGGCAGTGGTGGGAAAGGATTGTTTGTGAGTGGTGAGTGGCCATGGGTAATGGACAAGGTAATGATTGTGTTAAATTGGCTAATAAAAATTAAGAGAAATTCCATGTCATTGGAATTTTCAAATTTTAATTACATATTGATGAAAAAATTTATGATTTTACTTTTTAATATTTATAAAGTTTACTATTATTTTATTTTATTTTTTTTTAAAAAAAAGTTTAAACCTACACTGAAATGAAATTATCCCTAAAAATTAACATGTAAACCTTACCTTCCCTTCTTGTATTGACTAGAGGACTACTTTACAACTTGACCAAAATACAAGGATGGACTGTCAGGTTTAGTCTAAGATGAAATTTTTTATGATGTGTGCCTTTGATAGAATCCCAAACCATATCATTTGGAGGTGCATGAATGTTATGGTAGATCTTCATCAGCATGAAAGATTGCTTTGGAAAAGCTTCATTGGCAAGAAAAGAAAAGACAAAATTATTTCTACAAGGTCAAGACCAAAGACATCATGAAAAACAGACTTCACAATTCATTTGGTCAGCTTTTTTTTTTTGGATCGACATTAGGTCAGCTTAGTCGACTACTATATGAATCAATGCCTAGTCAACCATGGCTGCTATACTTTAAACTAGAAACCAATCACAGCTTTTTCTTTTTCCTTGTTCTTTTTAATCGGGTATTTATCTCCGATAACTCTTTTAGAATCATTTGAATTCAAGATCTTAAATCTTATCTTCAAATTTTTATTGGTCGACTAACCCCTTGAAATTAACCGTTCACATAGGATGGTTGGTCAAATAGGTCTGTAAGGCCTCAACTGATAAGGAGATATAGAGAGATGGAGTTCGAGCAGAAATACATTAGGGAGTTTTGGGTATTGGGTCTCCTCTTTTGAAATCTTTGTTATGAGACAATACCCAAAACATTTTACCAAGACTAAGGCTGCAAACGAACCGAACCGAGCAGAATCGAGCTTTGCTGAGTTCGAACTCAGCTCATATACTTATCAAACTCGTTTATTGAGCTTGAGCTCAACTCGATAAGAAACTGGACTCAGGCTCAGCTCGACTCGGCTCATTAATATTTAATAAAACTCGAGTTTAACTCGACTCGGCTCGATTCGATAAATTTTTTTTAATATTATTTATATTATTTAATATATAAATAATGTATTTATACTATTATTTATATATATTTATATATTATTTAATATATAAATAATATATTTATTATATAATTTAAGTAAAGATAAATAAGCCGAGCTTATGCGAGCTCAAGGTCAGCTCGTTTACTAAACAAGCCTAATATTCAAACTTGAATTCAGCTTGTATACTAAACGAACCGAGCCAAGCCCAGTCAAATTTGTTCATAAACAACTCGATTTATTTGCACTCCTAACTAGGACTAAGCTTACATCTTTGACGTAAGGTATTGTCTCATTCCTTTTGAAGGTCATGATTCTAGCCTGATTTCTTGGTAAGACAATTTGCAATAATTGAATTATTGTCTGTGTTGATGCAACGATAATAACTAGATCAAATCTGAGGCATACAATATCTAAGTGCAAAACAAAATCAATCTCCCAAAAAAAACAAAAACAAAAGACGAAGAAGAGAAAATTACAGTTTTGACACCAATTTTCATGGCACATCTTGCCAAAGTTTGGTTATCAAATGATGCCATCAAAATGCAACCATACACAAATTACACATCATGTACCAGACAAACCTATGAGAATTTTTGGTGTTTTTACATTTATTTATATTTAATAATAAATACTAAAAATAGAACAAAACAACCATTTTCCCTCTCCTTTCCTCTTTCATCATATCCCATGGTCTACAACTCTGTTAGTTGGTACAAAATCTAATCCATGTTGTGAAAACCCGGAAGAAGGGAAGTGATGAAGCCAAAGACAATCATTTGGATCTCCTTAACTATTCCCCACCAGTGGTTGCCACCATCCGGTTCCACCACATGCTCATGCTCATTCTCATTCTCATTCTCAACTGCCGCCTGATTTATGTCAATTAGAGGCTGATTCTCATTCTCGGCCTCTGCATGTCCCTCTGCAACAAAAGCCATAATAAATGTTAATAGCACACAATGTTTTCTATTTCTCTTCCTCACTGAAACTGATATTTTTCTTGGGATGAGTTTGTTTAGATTAAAATGATGGAAAATGAGGGAAAGCAAAAGAATTAAAACTTTTTTCTCAGTTTGTTTAACAAGAAAGTAGTGGAAACTACAAAAAAGTTAATCTTTGATGAACAAGCCCATTTTAGCATGGTTCTTAAGATTTTAATTTATCGCAAAAAACACAAGAAAACACAAATTTAAATTTGTCCATGCCAGAAGTAACCTACAGCTTTTTCTTACAAAATTTTCATCCTAATAGACTGTTTACAAGAAAATATATTTTACTTTCTATTTCTTTCCTTTCACTTTCCCAATCACATTTTTTTTTTTTCTTCCCTTTCAATGCTGATAATGATGAAAACAAAAGGTATGCAAAAGACTCTATCAAATACACTGAGAAAGCAGGACCAAGGGTTGGCCTAATGGATGAGGTGCTCTCTTACTTACTGGGTGTGATACCCGAGTTCAAGTCTTACAGCTGCCTGATGCAGCTTTCTTTTCTCCTATTCCCCTCGTATCAATGTAAATATATATGTCATGCGACTTTTGAACTTGAATGAAAAATTCATGGTTTCTAGATATGCTATGCCAAGACCGAACTAGTTTTAATTATAAACTGACCAAACCATACATAAATATGATGTCTTCGGCTCAGTGCCAGTGAATACTGATCAGAAAATTTATAAACAAGAGAATTAAGTGCATATTTGATTTTGGTGTAATAGGTCATCAAAATCAAAAGAATCAATGAACCGTAGATGTACATAAAGCTAAGTGAAAAAAGGAAAATTTTGTGTAGTTGATTCTTCCAGTGACAAGAACTTTTAAGTGATAGCTTAATTGTACTGGAAACAAAAAAAATCATGTTTCAGCCCATCCTCTATGACCTACATCACCACACTGCCCTAATAAGGAATGGGCTAAATTGGATGTGCAACAACCAAGGTGCTTCATAACTACTCAAAAAACAAAACAATGATAGGATACAAAACATGAACCAGAACAATTTCATTTTCTCCTTTTTTTTCTTTTGGGAAAAAAAGAAAAAAAAAATTCAAATTTGATTGATTAGGTTGGGGATCTTGGCTTTGCTTCGGAGCCCCCAATGAAGAGGTGTTGCAGTATGCTAGAGTCGTAATTCTGAGTGCCTCATATTGATTTTGGGTGCAATGAACGAATGACGACTTGCAACTTCTCATGAATGCTCTACCGTTTGCAACTATAGATCTTCATGACCACAGGAGAGCCCCTATGCCAGAGGCATTGCTAACTTACAGATTTTGCCACTAATTTTATGGCAGGGAAGTGGAGGGATAAGACCAGAAGTGGCAAGGGAGGAGCAAGGTGGCACTGTCATTGAGGCCAAAGGAAAAATCTCAATTGGAAGCTATTTCTATATTTATGTATTAATTTTTTATATGAATTGTTTAATGCAAAATTCGTTTTTTCTCTTTGATTTTTGTAACTTAAGTACATGGATTTATTTACAAGTTTGTCATCGGAGGCCTTTAAAAAATGATATTTTTTAGCTTTCTTTTCAATAATTCTTTGGTTAAAGAGGTATTTTAAACCTTTTTTGTTGAGTACCTGCACAAAAATGGTTTTTTTTTTTTTTTTTTTTTGGTTGGGCTTTGGACAAAGAGATTTTTTAATTTTTATAATTTAACTGCCTTAAGACGAAGATAGTTCCATGACCTTTGCACAATTTTTTTCTAGCCTTTGGAGAAGGAAAGATTATTTTTTACTTTTGTTGGATTCTCTTTCAGACAATTAAGGTTTTTAATTTGTTTAGGTTTGGCCATTAAGAGCTTGGGCCTAACTTATCAAAAAAAAAAAAAATATTAAGAGCTTGGGGCCTAAAGCCATTGTTTCAATGGCTTGTGCCTTATGCCAGGCCCTAGAGAGGTGGGAGGTGATGGCGAGGAGCGGGTGGGGGAGGTGACTAGAAGGAGTGGGTGGGAGTGGTGGGAGAGGTTAGTGGGTTGGGGTTTGAAAACAGAATATGTAGAGGAGCAATTTTGTCACTACACATTGAAATTTGACTAAAAAAACCACGTGGGAAGCAATTGCATATTTTCAAAAGCAAGGTGAAGTGCTACTAGGCCATACCACATGGGAAGAAGTGAAAGTGTATTTCTCCATCAAGCTATATTTAATAGTTAAAAAACTCTTTCAAAATCTCCTCATTCTTCATATTCATTTTCTTTAATTGGCAATCCTAATTTCCTTATGCTATATTACTAATTTGTTAGTCTACAATAAAAATATAAATTTCCTAATAGTAAGTTACTAATTAGAAAAATTAAGAGGTCTACAATAAAAATATGAATTTCCTAATAGTAAGTTACTAATTAGAAAAATTAAGAGCCACTTAAGAATTTTAATTGTCAATCCTAATTTCCCTTAAATATTTCCTTGTGAATTTTTTTCTCATAAAAACAAAAGGAAAAAAAAAAAAAAAAAAACATAAAATGGTCTCTCATCCTTTTGTGCATATAGCCACATGTGTGTGTGCGCGCGCGTGCGTGTTCGCGTGCAAGTGCTTGTGTGAACAGAGAAACAGATATAAAGCACCATTATTCCCATTTTCCCAAAATTAGAATGCCTAGATTGGGAATGTATATTTAGTATCCACATTCTTAAATGCATGCAACAATTATAATAGTCCCAGAGTCTGCTACTAGAGTATTCAGAATCCCAAATATAAACGAAATTTAAAAAATGCAAGTAGAACATACCTGCTCCACCAGCATCCTCATTCCCCTGCCTTGCGGCAGGAGGGACATTCTCCGCCCTAGCAGCCGGCCTTGGTGGTTGGGGAGGTGCAGCTGCCCTTGGCATTCCTTGTGAAAGCCATCGTATCAGTGGAGCGAGAGCTCCAGTTTGATATCTGTAGGACCCAAGAACAACGAAGTTCAGATTCTGCTCTTAATATTTAGGAACATGAATGCACAAAAAACATTATACATACATCTCTGGATAACTCTCAATTATAGAATCAAAGTTTATATGTAAGCTAGGTAAGTGAAAGCTTGAGATTTCTTTCCTTCCCCAAGTAGATGAATAGTAGAAGTTGTGCACTGAACAATGTCATATTTAAAATAGGAAAATAAAAAATGAAGTTCAATGACTTACAGATAAACAAGTGAAGCAAAAAACACGAGGAGAACAAGCCTTTGCCTTGACCCATCTTGGTTGAACAAAAATATTACTGCTGCCAGCTTTAGTATGAGTAAAAGGTCAAGCTGAATAGCAATTTGAAATCTCCTCACAACAACTTGTCTTTGAGGTGCTGGGTGTTGCTGTTGCTGTTGCTGTTGTTGCTGTCCCACGTGCCCTTGCTCGTCAACCACAGTTGTAGCCTCAGAAGAACTTGGTCTAGTACTGATGCCATGCACCAAACCACAATATTTAAAATGAGAGAGTATTAAAAAAAAATGAAACCACTTGCAGAATGCATTTATATACATAATCCGTTAAATGAATAATGATACTAAAAAATGTCATAATAAATTATGGTTCCAATAGTATTAATACTAATCATTATTGCCACCACAACCACCATTACTATTGTTAGTGTTGAAGTTGTTATGATGATGATAAAGATGATGGACTGCTATCCTAAGCAGATGAACAATATATAGTGAACAGTGTCCATGTTTGATACCATATTCTGTGTTCGTTCTATAACATTAGGGTTGACAGTCAACTACTATCACCATAATTATTTTTTCCCATCTATTTCATGTAGTGATATCAACCAGGGACGAAGATAAGGGGGATATGCGGATGCTGTGGCCCCCAAAGCTCTAATTGTTCTCTATATGTATTTTTCAATAAGCCCCCTTAAAAATTAAAAAAATTCCAATACCCCCTCGATCTATTTTAAGTACACAACAAGGACCCCTTAAAGAAAATTTTTGGCTTCGTCCCTGATATCAACACAGTTCTAAAAACATTTTTACGGTGTAGCTAATGGATCAATTCTCAAGGGAGTGCAATAACTATGAATCCAGTTTGCTAAAGAGTTACCAAACCTATTCCCATATTATCAAGCATAAGAAAACAAGTTTGAGTGTTAGGCACATATAAATGGAAAGAAATATCAAAGGTCAAGTCTACATCCAATCTATCCCTCTTGGTTAGCACCTATGAAGCACGGATACTTTGAAAATGTTGTCATACTCGTACCAGGTACTAACACTCATATCAATAGGACTGCATGCGTACCGGATACTAGAAATACATAGCAGGTACTTTTTATACATTCTTTGGCAGTTGGGTACTCCATAGATACTTCATGGGTACGTGATAAGTACATCGGGAGTACACCAAGGTATGGGACATAAGTGGAGATACATTTAATTTATTAGAGAGTTTTAATTTACTTGAAATTGCAAATCATTTACTTCATGTGTCGAAGATAAAAGATATATTATTCAATGATGAAGTTGATGGAAGTGAAAACTGAAATTTCAAATTTTCAAATTTCGCTTAGCTAGCTTGCTTTTGGAATGAAATTTTGTTTTGTAATTTCTCTTATTTAGTGGCATTAAAATAACTTATAGACTTTGCTTTGGTATTGGCATTGTTGAACTATGATTTCTCTTCTAATTTTGTAATTTTTCCTTTTAGTTTTGGTATTAAACTTTGATTTGTAAATTGAATTTCAAACTATAAATTATAAAAAATAAAAGAAATTTATTGACTTACCCTAGCCATATCCGTATCTTATTTTTTTAGATCTTGCCGTATCGGCATACCTGTACCAATATTCATACCCGCATCCGTACTTCATAGGTTAGCACCCAAAACAAAAAAATTGCCACTAGGTGATGGTCATTCAGATTCAATCTAGTTATGTAAATATTAATTAGTATCGTCTATTACACAGAAAATCATACACTTCCACCAAGTTAGTACATTCACCCCCAGTAGACCACCTTCAGAAGGGATTTTTATAATTGAGGAGGCCAATATGAATAAGTTCATAGATGAGCAAATAAAGTGATATTCGCTAATAGTTGAAAGGGTCTTGGTGCAATTAACCCTGAAAAATTTTATATGTTAGGCAATGTTACTTGAAAGATCACTGGGTACACAAAACAAAAATATGAACATGATCATTGATACATGCACCAGAATGTGATACTATACTAGTGGACTATATATATTACATTATTGGAATGGATTTGTGTACATCCAATATCTGAAGTGATTTTCAATTAACAATTAGACATGCAATAAAACTTAATTTATTAAAATGTAATTCCATTTATTTCTAAAGTTCTCCTGTATTCATATAAATTATGAAGAATTACGCTATTGATGCAGTGTGACCTTGTCTTTAGATCTTTTGATGCCCAAAAATCCATTCTTTTTAGATCTTAATTCATTACATTTGATGGTTTTCATCACAAGGACAATACTACAGAAATAAATAGACAAAAAACGTATGGATCCCTAAATTTAGTATTTTGGAATAAAAGCGTACCCTTTTTAAGAACGTGCTTAAAAAAAGTAATGCTTTATGGTATTAGTGTTTTGGTAAATTTGGTTAGGCATACGGCCAACCGTGTTATGTAAATGATGCAAAGAGGCAACTCTCAGTATAGAGCTGAGACACAAGTATTAGAGCTCTATTTGATACAGTTTGTATAATGTCACAAGCAAAGCCAAAACCTTAGCAGGAAAAAAAATAAACTTTCTTTCTCTACAATATTCTAAGCTTACATATTCAATTTTATCTAAATACTTACATTTACAAAATGAATTTTTTGAAGGTATCAAGTGAGATTTTTGAAGAAGTTTAAAAATTTTGATTTTTTAACCTTGTAAAAAGTTAAAAACATTGTTATTGAGTTGTTGTTACTTGAAAATTGAAAGTTTGTCTTTGTTTGCTTTCTTTATTAAGAACAGTTGATAAGAAATAGTATCTAAAAAGGAAAAGGTGCGGTGGTAAACATGGGAACCAATGTTAACTTCTTACCCAGACCACATGATCATCATTTAAAACAATACTTTTATTGATTTATGTCTAAATATTTCATATTTATTAGATATATTTAATATCTAAGTGTGTAGATATATTTTCTATGTAATTAAAAAAAAGTAACTGAATCTTTACGATTCATGATTCGATTAGATTCGCGATTCAGTACAATACCATTTCGATTCACGATTCGAATCCCGATTTGACAACTATGCTCCCAAGCATAAACTAACAAATGAGTTCCAATTGGCCTGCTATCTCACCCATTATCAAGCCATTGTACTAGAGAGCGACAAATCTATCCAACAAATAAAATGAGAATATTATTATTATTATTATTTTAAAAGAAGAAGTAGAAGAAGAAGAAACTAAGAGGTAAAGATACAAAAGTGACCACCAAATTTGGCAAATCTATAAGCGATGAATAAGCCTACAAAGTGTTCACTTGATTTTTTTATTTTTATTTTTTTTGTGGGATAAATAAAGGTAACCTTTTATTAAAAGAAGAGCATCAAGACGATGCTAAAGAACTACCAAATTGTTCACTTAATATCGGTCACATGAACTACACATTTCACAAACATACTAACAAAGTTGAATACTGGTCACACTATTAGCTCCCAGAAATTACATGACAGAGAAACTTACGTGGGTATACTGTAGGTGAGAGGGACAAGAGCATTGGGCTGAAATCCAGCAACGGGACCCATAAATGAGAGGACAGGAACAGCATATATGCCTGCTCCACGGTTCATCTGTTCCTGGTTTTGCGAATTGTATAACCCGGGAACAAGTGCAGGGTACATGATTGGAAACATCTGAACACCATTTGGTAAAGCGCCAGGGCCACATAATGCTGGTCCCTGAGACATGAAAGCTGAAGTAATTAAGACAACTGAAAAGATTAATCTGATGCACAAGCACAACGCATTAGAACCATGTCTACATGACTGGTACTTTGGTCCAGCCACAAAAAGATTTGCAATTTTTTGTTTCCCTCTCTCTGAGTCTTTGCCTTTTCCATTATTTTTCCTTCTTTTCATCAGTCACATTAGCAACATATTTCATCTGCTAAGATTGGAGTAATTATCAAATTTTACCAAAAACAGGGGAAAGAGAAGAAAGTTTAAAACAACATAGAGATGAGCCACTTCTAAACCTTTCAAAGTCCAAAACCTTTGGTTGACATGACACTCATTCCAAAAGTCATAAGGGGCATACTTTCACCACAAACATATTTCTTCCCAAAAGAAACATGGTTGGCGAGTATTCCTCTCAAGTATAAAAGCTAGAAGCAACTGTTTCTTAGAACCTGATTGCCTAAACACTGGATAATTCTTTAAAAGAATTTAGTAGCTTGCTGATCCTAAAGGCTGTGGAAAATGTGGCTCACTTCAATTGCATAAATTCCTTGAAAACAATTATAGAACTACAGATTTTTATTTTTATTTTTATTTTTTGGAACCATGGCTATGGTTAAGCACTTGAACTTAGGGTGAGATTGTTGATGCTCCCTAATAAGTGCTGCTGTGCAAAAATGAGACAGAGAAGGCCAACCATTTTCACATTTCTTTGTCTAGCAACACTCTTTAAACCTTTTTCCTCCTTACTGGGTATCTTTTGGGTCATGCCCAAGTCAATCTTAAATTTGTCTCGAGGCTAGTGGATTAAATATGATTAAAAGTGGAATGAATATGTGTGCTTTCCTCCATGTATAATGAGCAGAACAATGTAATCTTCGAGAATTAAGAACTCATTACTTGAAACTTAAAAATATTATCGTCGGATCTCCTTAGTTTGGTGCTCGCCATCCTCATCTAAGCTAGATTTTATTGGAGTGTGTAACTGGTTCTAATCAGACTTCCATGTAAGATCGTTGTATGCTCACATATATATGGTGACTAGACCTTTTTCATTCTTTATATGAGATGTTTATCCTAGAGGCGAGGAATCAAAAGCTGGTACGGTACTATTTTGTTGGGTTACTGGGTAAATTGACATTCATAAATATCAGTGTTGTGAAAAGCGCGCCTAGGTGCAAGGCACATCGAGGCGCAGGCTGTGCGCCTGAACTAGTCCCAGGCGAGGCGCTTTGAATAACCCGCGCGCCTTAGGCGCGACTTGAAGCAAGCGAGAGAGGCGCAAGGCTCACACCTAGGCGCGATTGATGGTTTAAGCCCTAATTCTGATCTAACGGTTGGGGTGTGTGTTCGAATGGCTCTAACCACAGAGGATTACAACTCATATACAAATACGACTAAAATGAAATCCCTAATCTATGTCATCTCTTCCTCTCTCGACTTCGACTTCAACTTCGACTTCGACTTCGACTTCGACTAAGCTGCTGAACTTCGACTTGGACTTCGACATTCAGGTGCGCTACGACTTCTTCTTCTTCCCCTAATCTGTATCGTCTGTTTTTTATTTTTATTTTTTTCTTTCGACTTTGACTCTCTCTCTCTCTCTCTCCTCTCTTCTTCTTCTTCTTCTTCTTCTTCTTCTACCCTAATCTGTGTCATCTGTTTTTTTTTTTTTTTTTTCTGGCTTCTTCGACTTCGATCGACTCTCACTCTCTCTCCTTCTTCTTCTTCTTCTTTGACATTTCATGTCTTTTTTTTTTTTTTTCTTCTCTCTTCTTCACTGCTTCAGTCTCTTCTACTCTGCTCTTTTTTTTTTCTTTTTTTTTTTCAATTATGCCTTTGAGTCTCTGTTAGAAGCCAAAAAAAAATACAAATACAAAATAAGACTTATATTATTGATTGATTAATTAAAAAAATACACAAATTTTTTTTTTACAAATAATCAATTAATACACTGCTATTGGTCTCTGACGTGGGTAAGCCCATAAAGGCCATAACCCACTATGAACAACCCAAACCCATCACTTGGAGCCCAATACATAACCCAGCTGGTGAAGTCCAGAATAGCTGGAATCCAACGTGGCATAAAGAGCCAATGACATTCAGACATACGGCAGGTAAAGGACAAGCCACATCAGCAGACAAAGATCTGCAAAGTTATTACCACTGCACATCACCATTAATGCAGCCCATCATAGCATTTATTACAACAACACCTCTCCGTCGGAACAGCACCCCCTTACCCTGAACAAGGTAAGCTACAAAATAGACTTTCGACCAAGATGGCAGGTCGGAAGGGACAGCGAAATGATGACCAAAGGATATAAGCAAACGTTGAAGACAAGAAGAAGGTTAAGCTTTTCTATCTCCAATCTCTCTCTAACGCTCTATTTCTCTTTCTAACTTACTCGTCGGAGGGTTCACTGGGGGACTCCCCGTTCCCCGTTGAACTTATCTGCAGGTTCATTGGTGGGTTTGATCACTCGGGTATTGGTGCGAGGAGCGTGGATCAGTCCGCACCCGTTCTATTAGGTACCCGTTGTATATTAACTGCATCATCAATTGGCGCCGTCTGTGGGAAGGCTTCGCTCCGTGCGCCAGTTGTGCTCATTGTCGCCGGAGGCCCTGTTTCAACAACCTTTTCCTACTACCAATCAAAGTGTATGGTCACGACTAGATCCATGGCTTCTCACCATAATGTTGCCAACCATCAAACCGACCCTCCAACAGCATTAACCGCATGGCCGAGCAAAACCAAACCCTGATAAATGCTCTACTCCAAAGAAACCTTCCTATGCCTCCGCCACCACCTCTAGATATTCCCCCTAACCAAGAATGAGCCCCGAGCCATACTATCCCGCAGCCCTATCCACCCAACTTGGAAGGCTTGCAACCTCCACCCCCACATATAAATCCACCACCTCCACCCCCGCATCCGTCGATCCTGGCACCAACCCCTGAAGGGGAAGCCAGTAGTGTCCAGCCCCCGCTGCCCTTCGATGGTAACAACATCCCTCTCTGGGACGCAGAACTCCGAGCCATGAAGCTCCAACTCCAAGGGGTCATGCAGAACATCCATCATAAACCCTCTACCACGGCCAACTCACCATTTGTTGCCTCCATCCGGGACAAACCCCTGCCCCCCAAGTTCAAAATGCCCACCATTGACTCTTTTGATGGTACGACAGACCCAGTTGACCATCTGGAGACCTACCGAACCCTCATGATCCTCCATGCCTTCCCTGACGAGATCATGTGTAGGGCTTTCCCCGTGACACTGAAGGGATCAGCTCGACTGTGGTTCAACCAGTTACCAGCAGACTCCGTCTCCACTTTCCAGCATCTCAGTGACTCTTTCCTCAGTCACTTCATTGGAGCCCAGCACTAACGCCGTCCGACAACCCAACTCCTCAACATCCGCCAGACCGAGGGGGAGTCCCTGCGCAGTTTCGTTACTCGCTTCAACACCGAAGCCCTGCAGGTGGCGGAAAACGACGATAAGGTCATCCTCACAGCTTTCATGGCCGAACTACGGTCGTCTGACTTCCTCTTCTCCCTCTCCAAAAACCCCCCCACCACCATGGCAGCCTTACTCTCCAAAGCCCAAAAATACATGAACGCCGAAGATTCCCTAGCCGCCCGCCAAGACCCTACAGCAAAACACCCGACCCCCCGAGAAAAACGAAAAGACTCAGAGGCCAGACACACCCAGTATAATACCCAAACACCACATTATACCGACCGACCCCCCCGAGCCGACCGGCCGAAACCTGCCCGACCGCCCGGTCGGTTCGAGTTGTACACACCCCTTAACTCCCCTATGGAACAAGTCCTCAACCAGATCCAGCGGGGCTACCCCCTCAAATGGCCCCAACCGTCAAGAACCCCTTCCAATCGGAAGGACCAATCCAAATACTGCCGTTTTCACCAGGACCACGGCCATAATACCGATGAGTGTGTTAACCTCAAGGATCAGGTCGAGACCTTAATACGTCAGGGACGTCTTAGCCGGTTCACGGACACCCGCCCCCAGCAGAGACAAAGGGCAGAGCCCACCAGAAACACCCGCCGGCGCACTCCCCCCCGGCAGCCAACCCAACCAAATCAAGGCCACAATCGTCTCCCACAGCAACCTCGGGCACAAGCTAATCCCCTCCCACCTGTTGGAGAAATCAGAGTTATTTCCGGCAGGCTTGCTTATGGAGGACCATCCCGCTCGGCTCAGCGGGCAGAACTCAGGAAAATAAGGCAAGGCTCAGACAAAGAAGTTGCCACATTGAACCGACCTTCCAAACAGCCCAGGCAATGGACCGAGCCTATTACCTTCACGGACGCCGACTGCACAGGCATTCGTTATCCCCTCTAGTCATTTTGGCTCTCCTCTCCAACTACAAGGTCAGACGGGTTCTCATAGACAACGGCAGCTCTTCAGACATCATTTTCCTCAATTGCTTCCGCCAGCTCAAGATTGGGGAAGAAAGTCTGTCCTCTCTCCAAACCCCCTTGGTCGGTTTCACTGGCGACGGGGTGACCTCCATTGGCTCTATCGACCTCCCCATCACAATTGGCGAGCACCCGCGCCAGACCACCAAGCTGCTCACCTTCCTTGTTGTCGACTGCCCCTCGGCCTACAACATCATCCTTGGTCGCACCGCCCTAAATGCTTTTCAAGTTATTACATCAACTTATCACCTAGCCATCAAGTTCCCCACCGATCTGGGGGTCGGGACAGTGAGGGGGGAGCAAACCGTGGCCAAGGAATGTTATGTCGCCTCACTCAAAGAAGTCAAGATGAAGGAGGCTATGATCATCGAAGGACTTGATGTCAGAGATGAAGACGAGCTGGTTAGGGGGGAACTAGTGGAAGAACTTATCGAAGTCCCCATCGATCCCGCCAACCCAGCAAAAACTGCCAAGATCGGCAGCCAACTATCCCTCCAAGCCAAGGCCGATCTTACTGCCCTCCTGATCGAGAACAACGATGTATTTGCCTGGACCCACTCAGACATGCCGGGTATTGACCCCTCATTCATAACCCACCGCCTCAGCATTGAACCCCACTTTCGACCTTACCGCCAGAAACAGCGCATTTTCCATCCGGAACGCAATACTCTCATTGCCGTAGAGGTCGACAAGCTCCTTGAGGCACAATTCATCAAGAACGTGGACTACCCTAGATGGTTGTCAAACGTGGTCCTGGTCCGTAAGAATAATGGTAAATGGCAACTCTGTGTCGACTACTCAGACCTCAACCGAGCTTGCTCCAAAGACAGTTATCCTCTTCCCCGCATAAACCTGCTAGTCGATGCCACGGCCGGTCACCAGATGCTTAGCTTCATGGATGCCTTCTCTGGGTACAACCAAATTCTGATGCACCCATCTGATCGGGAACACACCTCCATTATCGACCGAGGCACCTACCATTACTGTTTGATGCCGTCGGACTAAAAAATGCTAGGGCCACCTACCAACGGTTGGTCAATACCGTTTTCCATCATCAGATCGGGCGAAATATGGAAGTATGTCGACGATATGCTAGTCAAGAGCAAACTCTCTGCTGATCATCTGACCGACCTACGAGAGACCATTGCCACCCTTCATAAGTACCAAATGAAGCTCAACCCGGAGAAGTGCGCCTTCGGCGAAGGATCTAGGAAGTTTTTGGGTTTCATGGTCAATCAGCGGGGCATTGAAGCTAACCCTGAAAAGATCAAGGCCTTGATTGAGATGCAGTCACCCAGAACGATCAAGGAGGTTCAAAGACTCACTGGCCGAGTTGCTGCCCTCAACCGCTTCATTTCCCGTGCGACGGACGAGTGCCTCCCCTTCTTCAAAGTTCTTTGGCAAACTTTTGAATGGACAACCGAATCTGAAGAGGCTTTTCAACAGTTGAAACAGTGCATGGCCAACCTCCCCTCCTTTCACAGGCAATCACGGGCGAGCCCCTTTTCCTATATTTAGCCGTGTCAACCACCGCAGTCAGTGCAGCTCTTATCAGGGAAGACGCTTCTATCTAACGACCGGTCTACTACATCAGTCGGGCTCTCAGGGGAGCAGGGCAAAATTACCCACTATTAAAAAAATTGTCTTTGGCCTTGGTCACTGCCTCCAGACGATTCCGTCCTTACTTCCAAGCCCATTCCATAGTGGTCCTCACCGACTAACCTTTGAAGAAGGTCATGCAGCAACCAGAACTTTCCGGTAGGCTCATACAGTGGTCCATGGAACTCAGCCAGTTTGACATTTCCTACCGACCTCGAACAGCAATAAAGGGGCAGGCTGTCGCTGATTTCATCCTGGAATTCACTAATCCTACCCCAACCACAGCCCCCCCCACCCCCCACCAACCCTTCCCGAGTCAGAAGACCCATTCTTGGACTCTCAACGTCGACGGATCATCCCGCAGAGAAGGCAGCGGGGCCGGTCTTATCCTCACCGCCCCTGAGGGTGGCTATTTCAAATGTGCTCTCCGTTTCTTGTTCGAGGCCAGTAACAATGCGGCCGAATACGAGGCATTGATAACGGGTCTCCGCTTAGCCAGGGACATTGGTGTCAACCACATCCGGGTGTTCAGCGACTCCCAGCTCATTGTCGGACAAATTACGGGGAATTCGATGCTAAGGAGGACAAAATGCGGGCTTAAACAGATATAGCCCTTCCCCTTGTTCGCCTTTTCAATACCTTCCACATCAAACACATCCCTCGGGCGGAAAACTCCCAAACAGATGAGATGGCTCAATTAGCCTCTGCAGATCAGTCAGATCTCAACCACGGTGTTCGCCTCGAATACCTGACCCGCCCTGCCATCTCCCCCGACCAACAAGCGGTCCACTTCCTCCAAAATGAACCAATCCCCTGGGCGTCCGACATCTTTTTATTTTTGACAACGGGAAAACTACCAGAGGACAAATAGCAGGCCGCCAAAGTCAGGGTCCGGTCGTCCAATTACATTCTTGTCAACGGTCTTTTGTACAAGAGGGGCTTTTCACGCCCATACCTCAGATACCTCAATCCAGCTCAAGCAACCTATGTGATGCGAGAAATCCATGAGGGTATTTGTGGTAATCATTCGAGCGGCAAGTCCCTAGCCCACGAAATACTTCGCACTGGTTATTTCTGGCCCACTCTCAATCAAGATGCAACTGACTTCGTGCTCAAATGTAATAAGTGTCAGCGTTTTGCCAACATCCCCCATGCTCCTCCTACAGAGTTGATCACACTTTGCAGTCCTTATCCATTCGCCAAATGAGGGATCGACTTAGTTGATCCACTTCCCACCGGCCGAGGCCAAACCAAGTTCGCGATAGTCGCCATTGATTACTTCACCAAGTGGGTAGAGGCAGAACCCCTTGCTACTATTACCGAGCGGAACACAACCAAATTCATCTGGCAATCGCTCGTATGCAGATTTGGCATCCCTCAAGCCATCGTCTCCGACAATGGCAAACAATTCGACAACGCCAAGTACAGGAAGTTCTGTGCAGACCTCCAAATCCAACCATGTTTCTCCTCCCCAGGTCATCCCCAAGCCAATGGCCAAGTCGAGATTATCAACCGTTCCCTTCTGAAGATCATCAAGACTAAGCTGGAAGCTGCTAAGGGACTTTGGGCTGAGAAATTGCCAAATGTACTCTGGGCTTACCATACTACCGCTCGGACTCCCACTGGGGAGACCCCCTTTCGCCTAACATACGGCGCTGAGGCGGTCATCCCAGTGGAAGTCGGTCTGCCTACCCCCAAGGTTTTACATCCGAATCCCGAACTAACCGAAGAACTCTGTCGGGCAGACCTTAACCTAATCGAAGAGCTCAGAGAAACCACTGTTGTCAGACTGGCCTCATACCAACAGAAAATGAGAACACACTACAACCGCAAAGTCCGATCAAGGGAGTTTGCTGTGGGGGATCTTGTCTTGCGCGAAGTAACCCTTGCCACCAAAAATCCGACTGAAGGCAAACTGGCAGCCAAGTGGGAGGGACCTTACGTTGTGAAAGCCCGACCACGGCCAGGCACTTACCGACTTCAGGACATGGAAGGTCAAGATCTCCCCCACCCATGGAACGCCGAGCACTCTTGAAGCGTTACTTTCAATAAACTCCTACTTTTTATTGCTCAGTTATTGTATTTTCTTTTTGACGAAGTTACACACATGAACATACTTGTTCTCCCCTGGCATAATGTAAATTTTGATCAATTGGATCACACTTTCCATGACAACAATTTTATATCTCAGCTATCTGTGTGTTGTCTCAATAACATTTTTGTTGCAGCACTTATTAAAAAGCCTCAGTCTGACTGAGCACTAAAAGCCTCAGCCAGACTGAGCACCAGCAGCCTCAGCCCGACTGAGCACTAAAAGCCTCAGCCAGACTGAGCACCAAAAGCCTCAGCCAGACTGAGCACCAAAAGCCTCGGCCAGACCAACCGCTAAAAAGCCTCAGCCAGACCGAGCACCAAAAGCCTCAGCCAGCCTAAGCTTTAAAAGCCTCAGCCAGACTGAGCATGAAGCACTCGGCCAGACCAAGCCTCAGCCAAACCAAGCATAACAAGTCTCAGCCAAACTGAGCGCCACAATTCCAGGCCCAAATGAGTTATTTGCAACGTTAGTAAATCACAATTTAGCCCTAACTGAGCACGCATACTTGTGGCATTAGTAGACACACTTAGTCACAATTCCAGGTCCAAGTTTTTACACCACTTTGCACTTAGTCAAATTCCAACGACGTTCTTACATGTTTCCTTTACTAGTCAGATTATTTTCTTCTCCATCAACTTTTACAAGTCAACCTCTTTTCTTACTAGTCAAGCCTAACTCCAATAAACCACTCTCATCTACTTCAGCAGTGTGGCAAACACAAACTCATAATTTTATCATATTTTAAATTCCACTCTGCATTAAGGAGTTCTTAACTTTACTCTACACTGAGTTTTTATTACAAGTTCAATTTCACTTTGCATTGAAAAGTTTTTAACTTTACTCTGCACTGAGTTTTTATTACAAGTTCAATTTCACTCTGCATTGAGGAGCCTTTAACTTTACTTTGCATTGAGTTTTTATTACAGATTCACTTCCACTCTACATTGAGGAGTTCTCAAATTTAGTTTTTAGTACAACTTTACCTCCACCTTGCAGATGCACACAAACCACCATTCTCATTCATTTCAAATGCACAAGCACAGACAATCGAATGAAAACACAACTGAAATTTTATTTATTCACAAATTTGTACATAAGTTTATTACAGTAATTCAAAAACAAAAACAAACACACAAAAACAACTCTAAGTACAAGATCTTCTTCTTCTTCTTCTTCAATTACTCCTCCTCACTGAACACGAGGTCTTCTTCTTCAATACCCTCATCTAGGGGGGTCTAGGCCACATCGTCGTCGTCAATTTTTACACTACTCAGGTCTAAGTCTAGGAACAGCTCATCAGCTTTACGCTTGAACATCTTCCAACCACTGTCCCAGAACTCAGCCATTTCGGGTTTATAGAAGTCGGACCGCTGGAAGCTCTCAATAACTTCTGCCTCAGTCCTGCCCCCAGCGGTCGTCCTCGACGAGCCCGCCCCCCCAGACTCCTCCCTCGCCAAGCTGCTGGCGACCGCGGCATCAACTGCCATATGAAATTCAGCAGACCCCTTGAACTGCTCCACTGCTGTAACACACAGATCGGGGTATGCCGCCCTTTCAGAGGCTGCCTTGGCCCTCTCCTCCTCCAACTCCTTCTGCAGGGTCGCCCTTTCAGAGGCTGCCTTAGCCCTCTCTTCCTCCAACTCCTTCTGCAAGGTCGCCCTTTCAGCAGCCGCCTTGGCCCTCTCTTCCTGCAACTCCTTCTGCAGGCTCTCCCTCCCCTCTATTGCCTTAACACGCTCATCTTCCAGCTCCTTCTGCAATCCAGCAATCTCCAGGTCTGCGTCTTCTTTTTCCTTGATCTGCTGGGCACGCAGATTTTCATTGCTGGTCATAGCCTCTTCAAATCGTTCGATGGCGACCACGCAGTCCTTTTGAGCATCCCCCAGCTTCTTCTGCTCGCCTGCCAGTTGGAACTCGAGCGACACAACCTGGCGGCGTTCGTTCTCCAACTCCAACTTGACCGCTCGCAGCTCAGCATGGGCACTCTCCCAGCCCGCACGCTCCTCCTTCAAACTTGCAAGTTGAGCCCTGGCCTCCTCTGCCTTCATCTTTGCAGCCGCCGCCTTTCTCAGCAGAGCTCCTGCTAAGGTGGTTACCTCCATTTGAGCAGAGCATAACCCCCTCAGCAACTCAACCTCATTGAATCTGGCTACTGAGCGCACGGCTGCCTCATCCACGATCCCCACAAGGCGATCTGCACCTGCCCTGGCTGGGCCTTCTTCTCCCTCCAGCCGCCCAGCCACTACGCGAGCGTGGTAAATCCCGGTCGTCAGCCTGACACCCCCTCCTTAGGGCGCAGGACCCCCCTGGGGCTGTTCTGCTCCCCTTGGCTCAGGGCCAGTTGCCCCACCTTCTACTTGCACTTCGGGGGGCGACCCTCGCCACCTCTGAGGCGATCTCCACCATTATTGGGACGACCTCCACTCTCTCCGAGGCGATGTCCACCACTTCTGGGACGACCACCCCTCCTGGGGTCTCCTCCATTCCCCCCTTCTCTGCCTCATTGGCCATGCTGGTCTCTTCTGCCATCACTTCCCTCCTCCTCTTCACGGCAGGCTCTTCTTCACTCCTCCTCACTCTCCTCTTCTTCTTTACCACACCCTCCACCTCCATCTCCTTCAAAGCCCTCTCCTTCAAAGGATCTACTGGAGGCGGTCGGGGCACAAATCCACCTAAGTCTTTTTCCCCCAAGGGTTTGGGGTGAGGTCAGATCCTGTCCCTCGCAATCGGCTTTGGCGGTCGGTCTTCCTGGGACTCTTTGAACTTACTGGCTTTGACAAGGATGGCCATATCCTCAGCCTCTTGCGCTTTCCTCCTCGCCTCCAATTCAGCTCGCCCCAGATCTCCACCGCTCGGCTAAGGACCCAACCCCGCTCCAAACAAGGCTGAGGGTTGAACGAGTTCGTCCCACCTGACCCCCTCCTTCTCCCGCCATGCCTTCACCTTCTTTATTCTCCCCTCTGCTGCTGCTCCCAGTTTTGGCTCTACAGATTTGGTGGGCACTCTCCACACCGTGCGCACCCCAGCCCCTCCATTCGTAGACACATAGAACCACCGCGGCCTCCAACCTTTAATTGATGACGGCAGCCCCGCCACTAGACCCCTCCCTGCCGCCGCCTGCAACGTCACCCAAGTCTCTTGTTGTCCTGAGGCCTTATAACATGCGAAGAATTCGTCTACTGTCATGGCCGCCCCTTCGTTCGCCTTCGGCCACGCGCTTGCACAGGCCAGTACAATCTTCCACGCGTTGGGCATTAGTTGGCCCGGTGCCACCTCCAAACAGTTCAGAACATCTACCACCACTTGCAGCAGTGGCAGCCTCAGTCCTCCCTTCAATGCTTCCTCGTAGAGGGCAAACTCCCCCGGCCTTGCGTCGGATGGCCTTTCCGTTGACGTCGGCAACAATAACTCTATTTCAGCAGGCACCTGGTATTTTTCGCGAATAGCCTCCAACTCCGCCGCGGTAACCGTTAATTTGTCAGCCTTCGTGTGCCAGTGATCTGGTTCCGCCTGGCTGATTGGCTTCGGAGCTGCTATCATGGTAGAAGCATGAGATCGTACCACCGGTTCCCCCACCCTCTCCATTTGCCTCTCCGTCCTATACTGCTCTGCTAACTCCACTGCATCGTCATCACCAAGCGGATCCACCCTGACATTCACAGCTTCTTCTTGGGCCATTCCTATGGTATGTCTGCGAATCGCTTTGGATGCAGGTGCAAGGAAATTGAAAAAATGTTGCAGAGGTGTACCGTCAGCAACAAAGGAGTTAACACTTGGGATGTTTTGATTTTTCGCAAAGAAGTAGGTAAATCGAATAATGCCAAAAGCCCAATGCTTGCCCGTATTCCAAGGGTCACAATTAATTTGCGCCAGTTTGAAAAATTTTCAAAACATCCGCCAAAACTGTTTTTTCAACACCCATAATGACCTATCGTTTCATTTCTAATCCAACGCCTAATCTCCCCCCACGAGATGTTGCCACGTGTACGACCACGATCCACCGTCTCCTCCCCTTACCCTGTCTTTTCCACTTCAAATCACCACGTGACACGCCGCCTCTTGAGCCCCGCGCCCCTCCACCTTACCCTTCGCGGTCGACCTTCCTCATGGTCAGCCCTTCCACTCGGCCAACCTTCGCGGGCAGCCCTCCTCGTGGTCGGCCCTCCCACTCGGCCAACCTTCACAGTCAGCCCTCCTCGTGGTCGGCCCTTCCACTCGGCCACGATTCGCGGTCGGTTCCACCTCATGGTCCTCCCTTCCATTCGGTCCACCTCGCGGTCGGTCCACCCACTCGGTCACCCCTGCCGGTCGACCTCCATCCTGCCAATCTCTAACACCCTCATTCTCTTCATTAGTATTCCCTTCGTTAGACTAAAGCTGCACTCGGACATGGGGGACTATTGACGTGGGTAAGCCCATAAAGGCCATAGCCCACTATGAACAACCCAAGCCCATCACTTGGAGCCCAATACATAACCCAGCTGGTGAAGTCCAGAACAGCTGGAATCCAACGTGGCATAAAGAGCCAATGACATTCAAACATACCGCAGGTAAAGGACAAGCCACATCAGCAGACAAAGATCTGCAAAGTTATTGCCACTGCACATCACCATTAATGCCCATCACAGCATTTATTACGACAACACCTCTCCGTCGGAATAGCACCCCCTTACCCTGAACAAGGTAAGCTACAACATAGACTTTCGGCCAAGATGGCAGGTCGGAAGGGACAGCGAAATGATCTAAAGGATATAAGCAAACGTTGAAGACAAGAAGAAGGTTAAGTTTTTCTATCTCCAATCTCTCTCTAGCGCTCTATTTCTCTTTCTAACTTACTCGTCAGAGGGTTCACTGGGGGACTCCCCGTTCCCGTTGAACTTATCTGCAGATTCATTGGTGGGTTTGATCACTCGGGTATTGGTGCGAGGAGCGCGAGATCAGTCCGCACCCGTTCTGCTAGGTACCCGTTGTATATTAATTGCATCAGTCTCTATTTTTTTTTACACTGAAAATGACACATTACATTATTTTCCATTACATTACATTACACTGAGTGTAATTTTCCATTACATTGTATTAATTAATACACTATGCTAATGTGTAATTTTCCATTACACATTATTTTCCATTACATTACACAATTAATCACACATTACATTACACTAAATTATTTTCCATTTATTAAATTTGTTGTGTAGAAAATGACATCGGAAAGTAATAGAAAAGATCTGCATGGCAACATGCCCATTTGGTATAGGAGAATAATTTAACAAGTATGAGTATAATTTTTGTGGTAAAGTATCAAATGGAAGTGTTTATCGGGTGAAACAACACCTCGGGCGAGGTTATAGAAATGTCACTGCTTGCCCGAACTGTCCAACTCATGTAAGAGAAGAGATTAGAGAGTTCATGTCAAAAAGAAGACACAAAAAAAAGAAACAAACATGTTACCTGATTTCGATGGACATGGACATGGACATGGAAAATGAAGATGAAGATGAAGATGAAGATGAAGATGAAGATGATGATGTTGAGATCAATGTCAATCAAAGCCGTAAGTTGACAAGTAGCAGCCAAGGTTCATCCAAATCAAAAATGCCAAAGAGAAAAGGGCTTATGGATGTTTACTTCACACCCAATCCTGAATCAGTGGTGAAAAATCGAAGAGACCAAGCAAAAGGAAAGCAAACCAAAATTGATGCGAAAGACCTTTACAAAAAAAAAAAATGAGAGCTCGGGCAGTGCAAAGATTTGCAAGGTGGATGTATGATACTGGTATCCCTTTTAATGCAATAAATTATGAGAGTTTTGGACCAATGATTGATGCCATTGGGCAATATGGTCCCGGGTTGAAGCCACCAACTTACCATGAAGTGCGAGTTACCCAACTCAAAAAAGAGTGTGAAACATACTGAAGATTTGATGAAGAATCATAAAGAAGATTGTGCAAAATACGGGTGTTCCATAATGGCCGATGGCTGGACTGATAAGAGAGGAAGGACATTGATTAACTTTTTAGTTAATTGTCCAAGAGGAACATATTCGTTGAGTCAGTTGATGCTTCTAGCTATTCAAAGGATGGGTAGAAGCTATTTGAATTACTAGACAAGTTTGTGGAGAAAGTTGGAAAAGAGAATGCGGTGCAAGTTATCACTGATAATGCTGCAGCTAATGTGTTGGTGGGTAAGAATATTTCCTCCTTCCTTAAGTCAAAATTGTTTACTCGTAGTTTGTTTTGTATTTAAAATTTAAAAACTTGAAAATAATAATTCTTCGTAATTGTTACATTATAGGGAGGTTTTGGAAGCCAAGTATGAACACTTGTATTGGACACCATGTTCTGCTCATTGCTTGGACTTGATGTTAGAAGACATTTTCAAGATACCTAGACTAAAAAAGACATTTGAAAAGAGATTTGAAAGGGGTATTGCAATACATGGCTACATTTACAACCAGCCTACGTTACTAAACATGATGAGGCGCTATACAAATCTGAAGAATTTGATCAAGCCTCGCAAAAACTAGATTTGCAACAGCCTTTCTGACTTTGTCCAAGATGCAACAACAAAAAAACAATTTGAGAAAGATGGTCACCTGAAAAGACTATATCTCAAGCAAATGGGCAAAGGAGCCACAAGGTAAAAGAATGACACAAACTTTGTTGATGCCTTCATTTTGGAATACTGTTGTGTTTGCCCTTAAGGTCTCGGGTCCTCTCGTCAAAGTGCTTAGATTGGTTGATACCGAGAAGAAACCTCCCATGGGATACATTTATGAGACAATGGATGGGACAAAAGAATGCATTACAAGTTCATTTGATCATAAAGAAAAGAAGTATAATGAAATCTTCGAAATCATCGACAAAAGATGGGATGTCCAATTGCATTGCCTTTACATGCAGCTGCGCACTTTCTTAACCCAGAATTCTTTTTACCCAAAAGCATTAGAGGTGCAAAAAGATCATGAAGTGATGAATGGGTTTTATGAATGCATGCAAAAGTTGGTCCCGAATGTCACTGTTCAAGATTTGATCACTAATAAGATGAGTATTTATATGAAGGCTGAGAGTCTTTTTGGCAAATCTGTTGCGATTAGGCAAAGATATACAAGGCACCAGGTAATATTTATAGACTCATAGAGTTTATTTTTAGTAATACTTTTAGTAAAACTCAATACTTGATAACAATTATTTCTAACTAGTGATTATCGCAACTGATTGATGGGCATCATATGGTTCCAAAACTCCAAACTTGCAAACTTTTGCCATAAAAGTCCTTAGCCTAACATGTAGTTCATCGGGTTGTGAACGAAATTATAGTGTATTTGAACATGTGAGTATTTAACATTCTAACTAATTTTTTGTTCAATTCAAATATTTTTTATTCTCATTATATAGAATTTAATATCTTTTTAATACTTGCAGCTTCATAGCAAAAAAGAAATAGATTGGAACAACATCGTCTCAATGATTTAGTGCTTGTCAAATATAATAGAACATTGAGATTTAGGTATGACATGCGCAACACTCTTGATCCCATATCTTTGCAAAATATTGATGAAGCAATGAGTGGTTGCTTAGGAGGATAGATGGAGAATCAGATAAAGATAATGAGCCAGAGTTTGATGATGATGATGGTGGCTTGACGTGCGCACTGTTGCTAGAGGTTCTGGAGTAGAAGAAAATAGCCATGCAAGTAGAGCAACAAGTTAACGCTCAAAGGCACAACCGAGGATATCTAAATCATCAAGATTAACTCCACTTCAATTAATAGATAAAAACGAAGTGGGCTCAAATGACACAGAGGAGGAAGATGTTGAGGGCTATAAATCAACTGACAGAGAAGAAGATGGTAGTTTGCTTGCCATTGGTGTTGAGGATGATGATTAACTGACTGACCTAACCTACCCTTTCTTTTGATATTGATGTTTTTAAGTGTTAAGACATATATTAGTATTTGTTGGATATTTATGTTTTGGATGTCTAGTGTTTATGTTTTTATTTTTATTTCATTGAATGTGGATTATTTTATCTTTGAAAATTGAAATGTTATGTAATATGCACTTTCATGGCTTTGAGAATTGTTCTATATTTTGTCTTGAATCTTGATTACTTTTTATTTTAAAAAAATTGTCTTAATATTATGAATGATTAGTCTATATAAATTTTTCTATTTTTTACTAAAATTGTGCGCCTTACTTCAATAAAGCCCACGCCTCGCCTTGCGCTAGGCCCCGAAAGACCTTCAGCGCCTTAGTGCACCTTGAGCCTTTAAAAACACTGATAAATATGTTACAGATCTTATACAATTCTTAGGACCAACCAAATTTAGTGATAAGAACATCTACTATTAGATGATGTTGCCCCCCCATATCATAGTTCAATATTTCACTCCAAAATTTACAACACTCCTGGATCTCTTTGGACCAAGTCATGATAATATCTACTATACATTCCAACTGCACCAAAGATTCAAATCCTTTCACGTACTTCATAATAGGAATATTCACGGGTCGGTTCAAGCTGGGTTTGCTATTGGTCTATCAACCGAACCGAATGTTTCAGGTTGGAAGAGTTCTCGTCCGTTGTCGACCAACCACGTCAGTGACAACTTTGGTTTGACAGTCGGTGGCGGTCGGTTGTAGTGAGAAGATTCAGTAGTTAGCAAGGATATATATATATAAACATATAGATATATAAACACTTCAGTAGAAGGATACAAATCTTAAAATATACATATGTGGATATAAATCTAAGAGCTGTACAAGGACAAAAAGGATCAGATCTGAAGTATAGAAGAAATCACCAATCAAAATCTCAAATTTGGTTATGCCTTCATTGATGCCCCCGTCATTGTATTGCTTTACTGAGGGAGAATGGACTATTAACCTCCATCATTGTCATGAGAGAGATTAAGAGTTTGAGAGCCAAAATTCGACTCGGTCCGATTGAAACGTTAAGGTATCGACTGAGACCAAGGGTTTCATGGGAGAGATCAAGAGATAGACTTGGGAAATGAGATATCAAAGAGATGAAGAGCCCTTTTGATTTCTAAATTTTGTTGGGAAATGTGAGAAATTATGTTTTCCAAATTTGTTATTAATTGGTAGAAGATAGTTTCATTGAGAAATGTGAGAGAATAGACTTTTTCAAATTGTTCATTGATAGACAATTGCTGATCATAATCTCAGTAAAACCAACAAAATCATGCCACCTATACATAATCTCATCTTTATATATATATATATATATTCAGGTGGGTCAGTTTTAATAGGTGGGCATAATTTGAAAACCGTTACCGTCCAAGAATCCAAAATAATCGATTGGGATTAAACCACTGGCAACCGTTCATTGATTCAAAATTGACAGGAGCTTCGGTTTCAGTTGGTTTGGACGGGTGCGTTGGGTTGTGCGTTTCACTGAACAGGCCTACTTCGTAATTCACAATGTAGAAAAATGTCAAGAAAATTCTTGCTTTCTAACCCCAAAACAGCAATAACTAATGGCAACTATGCACAAATTTTCAAAGTTGGAACATAATGAGAACATATTCTAGGAAAAAAAAAAAGAAAAAAGGAAAACGGTTGATCCTGATAGCTTTTCTTTCTTCTTTTAATACTCTGAAATATGTTTCCATCAAAATTTCATCATAAATGTAGCCATCACTTGGACTATTCTATACTTTTAAAGCTTTAAATCTCCTGATGCTCCTGTCTCTGTTCCAGCTCATATTATCTTTCCTTAAGATAAAAGATTCAACTTAATCTTACTAAATGAAACTTGTAAATACCAGTACAACTTCACGATATTTCATGGTCTAATGACCTCCAAAAAGCGGTGTGAAATAGGGACAAAGCAATAAATTTTACGAAGAGGGATTTTTATACATACAAACAAAATATGCATATTACACAGTTTATGACATGACATCAATGCAATTTTACAACAATAAGGATCTTCAATTTGAATTGTACATATGAGACTTACTTTATTTCTTAAATTTCTTTTCTCATATACAAATATATAAGAAAAATTTTAAAATATCTATTTTTTTAAAGCTTATGTCCACCTTCACACTATTTAAGTCAAATTTTTTGCAAACTATTTTCATTAAATCCTTTAGGTTGTGCTTGTATTCATGGATTCAAATGAGTGGATTTGGATTTGATTATTAAAGAAATCTGACTTCAAATCATATTAAATAGCTTACCTTTTTTTTTGGTGGGGGGGGAGGATAAATAGTAAATAACTTACTATATCAACAAATGGATGATCGATTTGAAGGTGAAAATAGTTATTTCAAATCCATGATAACAAGGATTCTAGCTAAAACATCTCAACTTCAAGCCTTTTGATTGGGTCTTTAATCCAATTCTAATACCTAACTCTCCCATGCATTTGCAAATTAAAACCCTAAATCGTTGGTTTCTGAAGAAAAAAAAAATCACAAATTAACACTAATCAAACAAACCTAGAACAAATCGTCACCAAAAACCCAATAAAACCATGAACAAAACAAGTATAAACCCACATGCCAAATAATTGAAAACGGTGAAGATATTCAACAAAGGAGTGAAAAAAAAAAATTTATATTTAGGGAAATGGAAAACCTGATGCTTGGGAGGGTCTTCGGAAGATATCTGAGAAGAGGATTGTTGTGAGGTTGAGGTGTGTGTCGGTGGTTCTTCCGCCATTGGAGCTCTCTCTCTCTCTCTCTCTCTCTCTCGAGCATACAAGGACTTGTATAATAATTATGAATAATTATAAAGATGAAAATATTTATATTTAAATTTATACAAATATAATTATTATTGATTTTAATTGATGTGTTAATGACGTGCTATTTCGTCAAATAGCCAATGATATTACGCCATATGGATTATGTTCAATTGGGCTCGAGAAGTGATTTGGTAGTCTGAGACATGATTGCATGGCATCAGTAGTGTTGTGATTAATAAAAATAAAATTATTAGAGCTTTTAAAAATTTTATCAAGTATTATATGAAATATTTGATAAAAATTTTAATAAAATTTTTAAAATTTCTAATATTATTCTAATAAAAAATAAAATTCATGATTTTGTGTCATGTAATGCCTCTAAATTAATAAATAATTTTTTCACAATGTCACATTAGGATTCGTGATTTTGGAAACTTCTTTAAAAAAAAAGGTAAATTTTTTGCTTTTTTAACTTTTTTACACAAAAAAATGTTACAAAAGGTTTGTTTTTTTAAGACAAAAATCACGAAAAATCCAAAAATTAGTTTTTTTCTAACTTCCTATAACATCACTAAGATAGTAATAAGGATTAATCACAAAAATAGTTCATATGTTATAGGGGTAAGTAGTGGATATACCGATTCATCCAAACTGACCGAATCGAACCAATCTACCGCATTTCGGACAGATGCGTGATGACAAGCGGACAGTTACGGATTGATTTTTTTCAATCCGGCTAATTTTGGACAGATCGCAAATTTGAGGTTCCTTTAGCTGCAACCGAACCGCCAAACCGCGAGCACCCTTAGTAATTTATAAGACTTTGTGTGTTAATTTATTTAGATATTATGTTTATGTTTTCAATTGAAAAAGAGTTTAAATATTCTATTGAGAAAGAGTTTTCAACTTAAATATATTTTTTGAATTGAAAAAAATAGATGTATTATTTATCTATATTTTTTAGTTTTTAAATCTAACTCTAAAAATAATAAATAAAAAAAATTTATATATGCTGGTTGGTTTTTGTTTTCAAAAACATATATAGATGTAACAATACAGAGGTATACAATCTCTACTACTACTTTATTCATAATTTTAGTGGTTTGAATTATTTTTATATTTTAAGAACCACAAATTGTTATGTGGATGAGATATGTTGTGATTGTAATATGTGGATAAAGCATGCTGTGATTGTAATATTCTAAAGTTTCAAACTTTATTTCTTTGGATGAAACATGCAGTGATTGTAATACTTTTTTAAGTCATTGACTGTAATGTTTTTTTTTTTCCCCTTGAGAAAGTGTACAAGTTAAATTATGTTGAAAATTTATAAAATTTTAAATTGTCAAACCGATTCGCATCCATCCGCCAACCCGCTCAATCCACATCCGCCGGATTAGCGGACAAATGCCGATTGATTTTCTTCAATCTGTCAATTTAGCGAACGGATAGTGGATTGAAAGTTCTATGACCACAACCGACCCGTGCCCACTCCTAATATGTTATATGTTATTTGGTTGAATTTTTTTTTTTTTTTTTTTTTCCATGTGATGATAAAGATTATCCACATCAGCCTCAATAAATGTAGCTTTTAATTAAATATAGTTAGTAAATCATAAAATTCTGATTCTATCAATCTCAACAAATTTTTTCTAAACTAACTTTTGGTTAATTCCACATGTAACGATGCATTGTTCATAAATATATAAAATTTTATTATTTATTTTTAAGATTGACTAAATATCCTACCGGATGACTGGCTGCTGCACATTTTTATTTTTATTTTTTTTAGAATATGAAATTGCATAGATATAATAACAATATAGGAGCTTTGGATATCTGCGCAGACAACCTGGTCAATTTTTTATTTTATTTTTTTTAATGGTTAACATGAAACTGCATATATATTAACAATACAAAATTAATAATTCCTGGTTGCTTTTTAACAATACAAAATAAATATTTTTTAAAATTAAATTTTAAAATAGAGAGGCTCATATAGTGTGTATATATATAAATGCTAGCTAAAATAATAAAAGTACCTTTTTAGTTATAATTTATCTCAAAATTTGTTGAGGCTGATACAAAAAACACATGTTGAAAAGTGGTTGAAAAATTAGTTAGAAAAGTCATTGGAAAATTGCTAACAGCTGGTGTTGGTGAAGTGGACAGATATATGACTTTAGATAGATAAAGGAAAACTATAAGAAGACTATAGGGGCCATAACCACCTATTTCTGTAAAAAAATATTCAGTGTGTTTGGTTTGAATTTTCTGGATTAAATTTTTTGAAAACTGACTTTTTTGGTTTTCGTATTTTTTTGTTTTTAGTGAATATTTTTTAAATTTTAAACATTTTTTTTTACTTTTTTAGATGCACCTTGCTTAGATGTATCTAAAAAGTAAAAAATTTGTGAAAAAATATTTTAAAAAATTAATAAATTCATAAAAATACAAAAAATGTACTAAATTCTTGTATTTTTTTTATATTTTTGGTATTTAGTGAATTTTTAAAAGATTTTTTTTACAATTTTTTTACTTTTTAGGTGTATTTATGTTAGGTGTGTCTAAAAAGTAAAAAAATTGTTTAAAATATTAAAAAAATTTAGTAAAAACAAAAAAATACGGAAAATAAGAAAGTAAAATTTTCTGAAAAGTGTTTTTTGAAAAATGGAAACAAGCAAGGTGATTGTTTTCCATAGAATTTTAAATATATATATTTATATCATTTTATTCATAAAATAGCTCCCAGTATAACAAATATATATCTCGTTCTTCTCCCATCTTGCTTTCTCTTTCTATTTTGCACCAAACTTTTTTTTTCATTATATTAGAAATTGCTTCTATCGTATTTAAATTATTTTTTTTCTATGTATATATATAATTTATATATCACATTGTATATACACGTGTGTGTATGATGAAAAAAATATTTTTCTTTTGGCTTATTTGGTAAAGAAATCCTAGTTTCATCCTGGATAGATATGTGACACGTGTATATATATGTGATATGTAGAAAAATAGTTGGATAAATAGATTATAGGTACAGGTGACACTTTTTTTGGGGGTGAATGCTATAGGTGACGCTTGGGCAATAAATAAACAACCGTGCTACGTAGCTCGGATGGGAAGTGCCTGAATCCCCCGAATTCAAAACGACGTCGTTTCGTCGTTTTGATTTTTTTTTTTTTTTTTTCAATAATGCAGAAGAAGAGGGCAAAGAAGAAAAAGATGAAGAAGAAGAAAGGAAAGGAGCAGAGCAGAGAAAGAGAGAGAGAGAGATCATCTTCATCATCAACCATCAACCAAAAATCAAACCCACCCCAACACATCATCATCAACACAGCTTCATCATCAACCAAAAATCAAACCCACCAAATCATCAACCAAAAATCAAACGCACCCCAACACATCATCATCAACACAGCTTCATCATCAATCAAAAATCAAACCCACCCCATTCATCATCAACAACAACATGTTCATCAACATCACCATCATCATCATCATCATCAACCCTTCATTTTAGATCCAGAAGAAAAAAAAAAAAAAAAAACTGGGCTGGGCTGCGACGATCGGAGGCGGAGGCGGCGGTCAATCGCCGACCCTCTCTCTCTCTCCATTCCCTCTCCCCCTCTTTTCTCTTTCTCTCTTCCCCTCTTCTTCTCTCTGCTCTGTTTTCAGACATAAGGAAAAATAAAAAAATAAAAATAAAAATAAAAAAACCACCCAAAACGACGCCATTTTGGGCGGTCGGGGGATTCGAGCTACGAAGCTTTATTCATAAATAAATAGGTAAACTTTTAGATAGATAAGTGCCATTTTGATTCAAAATTCATTTAAGTTTGATTATATTGACCCAATAGTTTCAGAAGTGGACATATGACGTGATTGTCCTAATAATAATATATTTACCATTACTCATTTATTTATTTTAAATACAAGTATAATTTTATAAAAAGTAAATCATGCCGACTTTTCTTAAATTTTGGAAAAAATATAGGTAGCCTCATATTTTTTTTTATAATTACACCGATCTATTACTTAATAAAGTTAAAGGGATTGAAACTAACGCAAATAGTTTGAAAATATAAGAAAAAATTACATTAGAATATGAAAGAGATGAGAAAATAAAATTATTTTTCATATATATATAACTAATGAATTATTAATAAAAAGAGAGTTAGATATTATGTGAATTAAAATCTTAAAAGAAACATAATGTAATTATATCAAAACTATGAAGTTTCCTGCACTTTCTCTAAACTTTAAGGATGATTAGTGTAATTTACTATTCTATAAAATATTATCTATTTTTTAAAAATAAATATGATAAAATTATAAAAATTGTTATTATTAAATCAATTTAATTTGTTTTTAATGAAATAATTTACAAATAAAGACTTATAATAAGAAACCCACGAAATTGAAGTGAACTGGCATATAACCATGAAGAAAAAAGCGAGTGATGCACTCCATATAAACTTAAGATATGGTTTTTCCCACCCATTTCCCAATCACTTTCGTATCAAGTTAAAACCATATTCCTGGGCAGCTTCACTTACATTTCTTATTTTGTCAAAGAATTCTTCGTACTAAGGTCTCATTTGTCAACTATACATGTTACTAAAAAGTCAAAAAATTACTATAAATTATCACACTACTCTCTGTATTTTGTTTTGCATTTTAATTTTCTGTGCACTTCAATTTGCAGAATGACCATATCATTCAGTGCATCAACACAATGCACTCCCAAATTTTCTCAATAAGAACAAAATAACAGTGATAAAACAGACGTTGCCTTTAAAACGCCTGGAAACACTAGGCTTGGAACCAACACATCATGAATAATGAAACAGATCACCAAACATTGGCTGGCTTCTAAAACCTTAGCTTAAAAATCTCAAACCATAGAATACAATATATATATATAATGACACGTGAAAAGCAGTCTTCACTGGCCAGCCAATTAGGCAATCTGATCTCAGACTAATAGCTATGTACAACAACTGCAAGGCTCAACACAAGTTAACCTAACCGGCAGGTAGAATAAGCTTTCATTACAATTCCGAGTAGGATCATAGTTCAAACCTAAGAAGAAGTCAAGAAATTACAAATGTCGCACACAAATATAGCCAAAAACATCTCAAAATAACAATTATTTAAAATCTCTAAAATCTGAGGCCAAGGTGATTGTGCAATAACTAAGTTCTAAACATATTTATTCCATTCAATAGTGACATGTTTTTGCTTGGATCTGAGCAGCTGCTTTGCGTAGTAGGCTATAGCCCGATTGCAACCAAATTGGAATTCATACAGTAAGTTACAAACAAACATGTATAAAATTTCTCCCAACTCGTACAGAGTGAATTTTTATGACAGTTGAAAATAAACATAATCATACAGCAAATACCAAATACCAACCTAACTGGATGTTCTCTGTTGAAGGAAAAAAAAAACCCTATATTGGCTGTCAACTCAAACTCTAATTCCAACTGAAGATGCTCCCCTTGTCACAACAAACCCCATGTCCGAGTCAAGAATCCTGGCTAAGGGGGGCTACGAATGGCAAGGGTTATGTTTGGACATGAGTACAGCAACACGTGCAATAGACCATTAGTGCTAATGATCGGAAAATGATCAAAAACAATAAATGCAATGCAACATCTAGCCTATATCCATGTCTAAAACATACAATAGCATTTTTCATGGTAATGTAAAACAGCACAACAGAAGGGCTATGCTTTTAGGTAGAACTGATGAGGTTGACAACTAGAAAAGCAGCAACTCTATTAAGATCCCAGGAGCCTCACATCATCAAAGGTTCCATCTGTACAGACATCCATTTGCCTCACTTGCCTTTCTCCCGCACAGCTTCACTTTTTAGCATTTTCATTTTTTTTTTTTTTTTTCAGTTTTAGATTTATGTACAAACGTGAGCCAGCGACCCTGCAAATTCCAACCACTAAGACAGTTAAAAAGATAATATGATATGCCTTGCCACTACTTGTCACACATTACAGAGCCAGATAGGACAGAAAAATCATTCATCTACTTTTTTGGTTTTATAATTTTTTATACATAGTTTGCAAGTGTGAACCTAGCTCATATAATAATAAATAAACAAAATAAAATAAAATAACTACAAATCTAATCAAACAAGACTTTTTTTTTTATGCAGATATGTTTGTATCAAGCAGTACCAGAAAAATACTATAATATCATTAGTTTCAGGTGCAACAGATTTAAGGCATGTCCCTGAACACAAAAATCAGAGCCATTACCCAAATCAATAGCCTAAATGCACAAGAGAAAGTAGGTTAAGCCCCATCACTTAAAAACTTAGTGGTATGCTAAAAGTAAGAGTTCGACGTTAAAAAAGCAGTGCTTGCTGCTATGGTAAGCTCACTCACCCTAGCAAGCATTTCTGCAAAGTGATGATTTTTAACCTTCCTCATCCTCAGATCGAGATGCATTATCCAAGTTGTCCTCAACCTTCAGCTCCACCTGCAGCTCCAGTGGAACTGGATGCATTGGTGCACTACCTGCAATCAAAAAATAAAAAAAAATTATTTACACATTCAAAAATTCTTGACTATATTCCACTGCGTGTTCAATCAATGGTTTTACTCTCCTAGTTTTATTATTTAAAAGCAAGCAACTTTTCAAGATTTTTATAATACATTATATAACTGCTTCAATAGCGTGTTTCTTTGAATTTTAGGCTGAGTTTGAATCATGGATTTAAGTAAAGATTTGGAAAGGAAATAGAAAAGGGGAGAGAAATAGAGAAACTTATATTTTATTTACATTTTTATTTCCCTTTTCAAATCTTTACCCAAATCAATGATCCAAACACAGCCTTAGTGTTGAATGTGTTTGGAATAGCAACACAGTAAGGCCAAGTTTGTTTGGCGGATTAGGTTGGATGAGATTGTTAGTGAGAAGATGGTCAATAAAGAGATTGTTAATGTAGAAATTGTTAGTGAGGAAATTAAGTAAAAATGTGTTTATTTTAATGATAGTATGGGAGATGGTTAGTGATAGGATTATTAAATTATTTTTATATAAAATAAATTATTTTTATATTAATAAAATTAAAACAAATATTAAAACAAACAGGTGCACTTGGGAAAAAAAAATAAAATTAAAAAAATAATTTTTTTATATAAAATAGACTCAATTTCCTCATTATTTTCCTAATCTCATCCAAAACCCAACCAAACTAATTCTCCTACTGAGAGGATTACTAAACCCCTTGGACTATCAATCCCCCCTCCCATTTCACTACCAAACATGTTGTGGGTGGGACCCACAGCCATGGTAGTCCAATCCAACCACTCAAGCCGCAAAACAAACATGGCCTAAATTTCTTTCAACTATGATGCTTTACTATACAGAAAGAAAGATTTGCATGGGTCTATATGTATATACATCTATACACCTTAGTTTTACTGATATGATTTCATTTTAAACACTATAGAGAGAGAAATGAGGGCTGAGGTCTAACATAATATGTGTGGCCTCTGCTGCACCGCACAGATGACTAAGATTAACTAAGGGTATATGCAATGACAACTACGATTTGAAGACTCTTAACAGCAGTTTGGTTTGGTTGGTTTCAATTTCATTTGTATAAATCAGAAAACAACAGAACTGAAGTACAAACATTGGCCAAAAACTAGCCAAACCTATTTGGTCCAATTGGCCAGTCCGGTTTTTTGGGAAAAAATTCACCCCTCATGCTATCAACAAGCCTTATCTTCTCTAATAAATTTACGAATTTTTCTTTCTAAATATTTTCTTTTTTAAAAAAAAGAAAAAGAAAAAGAAAAATAGAAATGACTCTTGTTGGATCTGGAATAGGTATAGAAGACTCATGTTTCGGTATGTATAGCAATGTGTCGATGAGTTTCAATATGTTCTAGTGAAAACATTAGAATTTCAATATTCTACTAATGTCTCGTGCAAGTTCGACCGTTTTGATGTAAACAAAACAAAATTTTATTCACACAAATGAAGTAGGTCGTAGACTTCACAAGGTAGTTTTTATCGAGGTCAACTTAGCACTTCTAGATAAATATGCTTCTTCCATCTTGCCAACCGCCTCTGAAATCTCTTAATACTAGATACCAAACCGACTTGGCCTCAAATGAAGACCCCAACGGAAGTCCCCAATATGAAGAAGGCAAGGACCCCACTTTGCGACCAAATATGGAAGGTAAAACCCCCAACTAAGGAACATCCCCACCCAAACTCAAACCCAATTTACTTAAATTTACCTTCAAGCCCAAAACTACCTCAAAACACACAAGCATAAAATGAAGAAAATAATAGTGTCATCTGCATAAATGGATAGGATGAATTAGACTCCCAGGAATGGGTACAAAAATATTTTTTAATAAATAAGGAGGGGCAGGGGGGTGCATAGGGCAGCCATACTAACTATGTCAAACGAACACGGTGTTGCTCTGAGCATGTTGTATATGTCCAACTCAAAAAAAATAAAATAATAATAGTTGACAAGCTGATTTGTCAAATGGTAACGGAGAATGAAAAAGAGATTATTAGTGCTAAATTATCACACTTATCCTTCATTTACTCCATCCTCCATCAAACTACTCCTCATCTTTCATATATTTGGTTATAACTTATATATAACCAAACTTAACTCATTTTCTTTTAAAACAATATCTTGTTCTTCATTACTTGTGTTATTGTTAAAATGGAACCGAACATGATTGGCTTGGTTAGTGTTAAACCGAACCAAAGAGACCCATGTGCAGCCCTAGTGCTAGTTCCAGGATGTTAACCCACTGGATTTTATGTGCTAATGGCTCCAAAGACTTTTCTTGAGGCAAAACAACGTATACTCCAATTTGTAGGGAATGCAATATACAAACAGTTCATGTAGATGTAAATTATAATAACATATTAAAAGACTCCACATATTTCAAAGATTACCCCTTAGAACTCAAATACTACATGACCCAGTAGAGTCTTTATTCCAAGCACTTGTAAAAGTCAAATCTTGTGCATGCTGGCAATGGGGTATGGCCTGTGTAAAAGTCAAATCTTTTGCATGCTGGCAATGGGGTATGGCCCGTGTCATTGTATTTGTGAATACGTCTTATGTATACCTTCAACCTCTCAGTCAGAACTAGGTCCACCAGGCTTCAAATTTGGATGCAAGATTCAAACATCAAGCTTGTACCGATTTAACAGAGAGCAAAGACAAAACGTATCATAGTAAACATATGTTAACAAGTTTCATCACACAAAACCCACGACAAAGTAACAAACATTTTCCCCTAAAAATGGCTAACGACATCAATAATACACCAATTCGGCTTAAAGGAGCTAAATTTCCACGAGACTAAAAACATCCATTCATTTTCCATACCTAAATCTTCTAAAGCTTATAAATTTCTTCTCAAGCTTGTATCAATTTAAGAGAGAGAAAAGACAAAACCCATCATAGTAACCATGTGAGTTTTATCACATAAAACCCACAAGAAGGTGACAAACATTTTACCCTAAAAATGGCTAACCACATCAATTAGATACAGAAGAATTCTCGCATCAGTAACCCTAATACACCAATTCGGCATAAATGAGCTAGATTTCGATGGAATTTCTGCTTCGCATACCCCATCAACCTCATTGACCAAGGTCTAGAAGACTCAAAACATCAATTTCTATTACTTTCCTCAATTTTCTCAGAAACCAAACAGACACCCTAGGGATAGAAATTTCAGAGTTACCTTCAATGAAATAGGTCGAAGAAGGCCACCCTCGCTCCGTCGTGAAGGACATACCCTCCTCCTCCGACAAGGGTTTCGTCAACTTCCCGATCAATTCCACAATCCCTGAAGGCCGGCGCCGGGGAGGGACCCAGTAGGACGAGCCGGGGATGAAGGGGAGCCAGTCGGGCGCCGATCGCCGAACGATGATGCTGTGAATCACATCCTCGAGCTTGCGGACCCCCATGACCTCGATCTCACCGCCGCCACCGCCGTCGGAGTCGAGGTCAACTTCGACGAGCTGGGCCTTACCGGACTGGTTCGATCGGTTCCGGTGGGAGAGGATGCGAGGAGAGAGAGCCAAAGGCGAGGAGGATGATGATGATTTAGTATAGAGGACGGTTGAGTTTGGCAATGGCGATGAGGAGATTCGGGTTAGGGTTTGTGAGAGAACTCGCGCCATTAGATAGCAAAATCTCTAGAGAGAGAGAGAGAGAGAGAGAGAGAGAAGAAATAGCAGAGAAAGGGGCGAACGACATGTGCGTGGAGGTGAGAGGACACATATAGGAGGTTATGCGTGTAGTTAACAGGTCCAGTTGCTCTCTGTTGGGTCGGTGTGACTCTCAGTCTATATGGATGATTTATTTTAGCCTCCGTTTAGGAAGTGGGTGACTTTTGACCTTTTTAATTTTTTGATTTTTTTAGTTATTTTAATTTGAGTTAAAAAGTTTAGTTTAGAAAAGATATTTTGATTTTTTAATTTTTTTAGTTTTTTTTGTGAGAGAAGAGTATAATGATTATGGATTAGATGTGATATTTTGTTTGTTGTGACTAAAAGAGAAGTGATTGAGAGCCCGAATCTGGCGCCCCCGAATGCCCCGAAACCACGAAACGACGTCATTTCGTGGTTTTAAATTTTTTTTTTTTTCAGCAGAAGAACGAAGAAGAAGACGGCGGAGGAGGCGGAGGAGAAGGAGGAGGAGGAGGAGGAGGGGGAGGGGGACTGGAGGGGGCCTAAAAAATGGGCTGGAGGCGGAGGCGGGAGGCGCAGCGATCGGCGATGGCAGAGGCAACGAGCATGGCGATCGGCGACGGAGGGCGACGGCGGGAGGCGGGCGGGTAGAGGGCGACGGCGGAGGCGGGGCGGCGACGATAAGGCAGAGGCGACGGCCGGCGGAGGGCTGCGAGCCTCCTCTGCGAGCCTTCTCCTCTCCCCTCTCTCTCTCTCTCTCTCTCTCTCTCTCTCTTCTGAAAATCGGGGCATTAGGGGCGGGGAAAATCGGGGCAAAAAACATTTTCCTGGCTAAAATAGCCTATTTTGTCTTTTGTGGCTAAAATAACCTCAAACCTCCTTATCAAATGGAGCTTTTTTAATATGTAAAATTTGTTGAATATATTATCTTTATAAAAATTATATTAATTAAATATTAATAGTTATTTGATCAGTTTATATTTGTGTTTGTAATTTATTATGAAAATCATAAAATTTAATATTATTAAATAGTTATTGATATTTGATTAACGTGATTTTTTTTTTTTTTATAGAGATAATATACTCAACGAATTCTACACATTAAACGATTTGGATGATCAAGATTAACCCATAATCAGGCATACCACAGTCTAACAATATAGTTTAATCTGATTAGCTGTGACTTAGTTAAAATTGGTGAACATATTTCAATCCCGCTACAGACCCCCACACAAATATGACCCCCACGACCCCTACTGATGTGGCAACTGATATGGGCATGTGAAGAAGAATTGCAGTGGAAGAAGGTGTGATACACGCACTTATGAGAAGAAGAAAAAAAATTCTCACTCCCTTAGACTTCTCTCTTTCTCACTCTAGCATCATCCGGTATACTCTCTCTCTTGCATCCTCCGTTTCATCCCTCTTCTGCAACTCCCTCCATGTCACGACCCAAACCCGCCCCTATGGGTTTAGCACCGTAACCGGCCAGTAATCCGTGATTACCGAAGGCCTGCTTAACAGTAAGTTAGTATTACAGAGTGTAGGGGCATGGCGGAAGCCAAAACAATAATTAAACAATGTCCAATGAGCTGTGACAGTCTGCATGCAAAAAGAATTTTCATATATATATACAGTCATATACAGATAACCAGGTCAGGAACCAAATTCCTGACACAACAGTACAGTACGGGTACAGTCAGTCTATACAGTATTACAAAAACAGATGCAAAAAGGGGGAAATCTAAAACATCCTATAGCCTTGGCTTGAATAGTACTGGAACCTCGAGGTGAGGCACAAAGGTTGTGTTGACAAAACAATGCTTAGCCTGACGCCCCTAGCAGCGGTCTGGTGCCTGAACACCTACATATATATATGAGCAATGAGCTAAAGCCCAGTAAATAACATAATGCGTAACGAGGTTAAGAATGAATGTCCTTTCAGTATTGAAAACCGTCAATTGATTCAGTATATCAGTCATTCAGTCATAACAGTCATATGTGGTACATCCATTAGCAAAACAGTACAGTAAACAGTAGGTCTTGAAAGACCGAGAAGTCAATGATGGCCATCATAACAGTAAACAGAAGTTCCAAGATAGGAACTAACAGAGATCTCTGTAACAGTAGCAGTAACAGTAACAGTAGTTGTTATGGATGCCACAATATAGTTCAGAATAAAGGACATACATTCATTCAGTTAACAGTATCAATTCAGAAACAGTACAGTTTAACCATTCAGAAGATATTCATATTTGAACATATCTTTACACAGTTGTTACTCACAGAGTTCTGGGCTACAGATAAGCTAGAGCGTCTCCGGATGCCAACCTTACACAGTTACAGGATGAACACACACTAAGCTACACAGTTGGGAAAATAATAACTTAATCCCTAATTTGCCTCGGTGTGGTTCTACATCAATATCCTCTTTAAGATGCCTTAAACATGCCTTAGGAATACCTAGGATGGAAAGAGGATGCAAAGATGCACTTTTAAACACTTTACAGAATTTTCAGAAAACAGGGGTCACGCTCGAGCGTGCCTTTCTACACTCGAGCGGACATGCAAACAAAGGCTCCCCGCTCGAGCGTCACTTCCCATGCTCGAGCGGACTGCAAAACATGGTAAAAGTACTGGATGTGTGAAAATCACGCTCGATGAGCGCTCGACACCCGCTCGAGCGTGTGACACAAGTCCCCACTCGAGCGTTCAATCCCCCGCTCGAGCAGACTGCAAAACAATGCAAAGTGCTAGGAGCACGAATTTCACGCTCAAGCGCCACTTTCCCTGCTCGAGCGTGAGTCCAAATTCTAGAAATTCTAGATTTGAACCTCAAGCTCAAAACTAAGTTTTAATGCATCAAATTCGATCCTCTTGGGCTAATTTTCTGGAAAATACTTCAAAACTCATAATATAACATGTTTCAAAGCTCAATTTGTAAAATCAAAGCCCAAAGGTAGTTCAATTAAATCCAATTTCAAACCAATCTCATAAACATGATGTAAAACATAACATGCATGAATTTTAAACAACTCCAAGCTTCAAAGACATGCTCAAATGAGCCAATTTCTCAAAAAACAAGATGAACTCATGGTCCAATGCAAAAATATGGACATGCATGTGGAATTTCATGAACAATACTCTTCAAAACTCAAGAATGGCAACATGCATACATGATTTATGCTACAATTCAACATTTTAAGCAAATTCTTGACTTTAAACTCCAATATGACAAGAGTCATGCAAGAACTAACTCAATTACATGATTAAGAAGGTGAAGACTCTACCTTAAGTCTAGAATGCAAGATATACAAGCTCAAGTGGCATAATTATCCTTCAATTCTTCTAGTTCCAAGCCAAATCTCAAATGGAGCTAAGGTTTCTCCTCTCTCACTCCCTCTTACGGTTTGCTCTCAAGAAATGGCTGAAGAAATTATGTCTAAGTGTGATAAGGCTTCAAGTGTGTTGACATAGTGGCCCACTAGCATGGCAAAATGGTAAATAAGGCTAACTCTTATAATTTAGCTTTATTTAATCTAGTTTAATCATACCAAATCATATTTTAAATAAATATACCATAAAATCACATAAATTCTAATGATCATAAAACATCGATAAATTTTGGATTCGGCCGCCGACAAGACCTTCAATTTGCAATTTAAAGCATAAAACATGGACATATAGTTTAACAGTCAAACAGATAGAAATGCATTTAAGCTAGTACGTTCAATCAGTCAGTTCAGTATTTCAGTCGATTCAATTACTTATCATAATCAGTCTCAGTTTAACAGTAATCAGTAGTTAACCAATAATCAGTGGTAAGGGTTATTACACTCTACCCACTGACGCTACCATCACCGTTGCAAATCCATCGCGACCCTTCTCTCTCCTTTCCTCTCCTCTATATCCCTCTCGTCTCTGGTTCTCTTCCATCTTCATCCCCCCAATAAGTCTCATAAAGACCACCATTGCTCCTTTTCCTATTATTCCGACGCCATTACCGAAAAAAACCATTTAGCCGACCAAAAAAACTGCCGCCAGGTCAACTTTTTTTCTTTTTTCTTTTTTTTACCCACCAAAAGTCTAGAAAGAAACTCATTCATCATGATTACATAGACACGTGTTTATACAATTAGAATTCTCAAAACTATATTCAACAGTAGTTTAGCAAAAAAATCAAACAAGAAAATTTTCAATTATACAAACTTACTTCCTCTTCATTTTCCTCTTCTTCTTCCTTTAATTTTTTAGATTGTAAAAAGCATATATATATAATTATTGACATATAGAGAGAGGGGGAAAGAAAACATATATATAATCATGTAGAGAAACATTTTAATCATGGCAAGTTTCTCCTTCCTCCATTGCCAAACAGAGCTTCAATACAAAAAACAAAAGAGAAACAAAAAGTCAGAGCTTTTTGGTCACGATGGGCAAAGAGAGAAAGAGAGGAGAAATAGAAAGCAAAAAAGAAGAATGAGAGAAGAGGGTAGGAAGGAGGGAGAGGAATAGGGGGCTTGGCGGGATAGAGTCGGCCGTCGATGGGTAAAAGGGGAAGGGGGTTGCTGTTGCTGGCGATGGTGGTGGGTTTGATAGTTTCTAAAGAGATAAAGTAAGAAAATACCACAGAGGGATCTGATTTGGATCAAGAGGCGAGAGAGGAAGATTGGAGGGTTTTGAGAGAGAAAATGGAGCGTGAGTCTCTTTTCATGTAGAACTTTCCATGTCAGTGGTGGTGCTAATGGGGGTCCTCAATTTGAGGGACGAAGCATTTTCCTATATGTTGTTTTAATTTGGGATAAGTTATACTCTTCACTTTGGTTTTACTATTTCTAATAAGAAAAATGATTTCTTCATACCATTTCTTACCCCTCCCCAAAACTTCCTAAATGACATGGTATAGCTGGATTTTCGCGCTCCTCGAAAAGGTTTAGTCTCCTTAGGTACACTAGTCCTACAGTTCGGACTCTCATGGTTCTAAATTTGATTTTACAAGTGCAATGTAAAACAAAAAAAAAAAACACGAATGAGAGTCCAAATCCGGTAAATTTTAGAAAATTTCTTAATCATCTGAGACGCCAAAAATGTACTGCATTGTCAGATTTCAGAGTCCCTACCTAAATATTTTTGAGAAATTTAGGAAACTCATGACTCGTGCCAAAAGCTACTTGTCCATCATAACCAAAGCGTCTCAGTTCGAGAACTTAGGTATGAGAAGGGAAGGTTGTGAATTAAGCACCTCACTCACCTCAACTAGTCATGATGTGATTTTTATCAACATTATATGCTCATGTTCTGATTATTATGCTAATATTACTATGTGAGGCATACAAGTATAGACTACGTCACCTATTTTAGAATGCTTTGATTTCATATTTATTTGAAATGAGTTTTGAATATGTGCTACTTGAAAAAGCAAGATCATATGTACATTAATCAAAATTATCCCAATTTAAGCGAAATAGCCTTCATCCATAAGCACTCAAAGTGGTATTTCAAATAAACACTTAGCCTCATGGTAGTATGCTTGATATGGCAACACAAACACACATGCAATATACTAAAGCAAAAATGCTCACCACGTACTCAACCAAGGCAAGCCAAAGAGAAGAAAATAATTAGAAAAATGCATACTCTAATATGCAAGTGACTAATGCAACACATACAAAATGCAACTATTAGGTTCGGTTTATTTTAACATGTCATATGGATCAACTCAAAGCATGTGGCAACGCACATATTCAAGTAAGTAGGAAATGACAACAATGTTAGAATGATGAACCGAACCCAATGCATGCAAAAATGGATATTAAGCATGGCAATGATATGAAACGAAAAATATGATGCTACCACGATAAACATATAAATAAAAGGGAGAAAGAAATGGGAGTTAGAAGACATACAAAATATTACAAGCGTTACAAATTTGCCCTCGTACAAGAGGGTTTGAATTAATGTCCTAATTAAACTAATTATTACAAACTCAAATGAATAAACTAGACGAATTAATTATCTATTACAAGTCCAAATAAAAGTAAAACAACTAATTAATTACAACATACTAATATTAAAAAGCTAATTTAATAGACTTGGACGGGAGGCGGGAGCCACATGCGCACAACCGAGAACATCCTCCCGGAAACCTTTCTGTTTGCTGCCAGAATTTGCTCTACTTGTAGTAAGAAAATTATTTTGTTTTGGCCTCAGGTTCTGCTTTGTTCTCCTGTAAAAATGCCACTGCTTGTACAAAATGGATGGCTGGCCGACCTTAAGAAGTGGTCAGCCGTACAGAATAATGGCTAGCCGGCTATTGCTACTGGACAATACCTTGCTGCAACAGAGCTAAAACAGAGTAAAACAAAGTGTTTCCAGGAGATGTTTATCATCTCTACCCTTCCCTATCATGAAGATGATCAAAGGAGGAGTAGAATCGATTCTCAAATCATCAATTATCGCAAATTTGTTGCATGATGATCTTAGAAATGATAAGACAAAAGCTCAATAAAATGAAATAAAACAAAAACAACACATCCTCCTTATCATGGAGTTATCTCATTGGAAGGGATAGCGTAATAACCCCGACCCGTAATTAGCCACTAATTAGTAATTAAGGATGTTAATTAAGCGGATTAAATAAATTATGGGTTTGCTATGTAATCTGCAGGATATTTGGCCTTTTGTCTGTTACTTATAAAATATCTGTCGGGAAATTCCATCTTAAAATGAAAATTGAGAGCCTTATCGGCATCCGAACCTGAAACTGATTGCACTAATGTGTTATTTGGAATTTTAGGACACCATGGCGAATTTTATTAGAAATTTATTTGGTTGAGTAAACATCACATGTGATTAGATTGAGCCTTGGTGAGGACTATTTTGGATTAGCGGAATTTCGTGCTAGCCTGAATAAATTAAGATTTCTTACGTTTGATTTAATTGTGCATGATTGGTGCCTAATCTAATTCTATTAATGGTCCAAGATGTGTTTGAGTGTGTAATATGTTGTAGCATTTTGTGGTGTGAGTGTAGAGGATAAAACTCCTTGTGTGTGAGTTAGAGGTGTGCATGTATGTGCACGTGTATTGGACTCAAAAGTGAGGTGTGTGTTGTGTCTATCAGCCGAGTGAATGAATGTTGTGTCATCCTCTTGCTCCTCTAGTCCTCTGTATTGAGGGAGTTGGCTTCAGAGAGAGAGAGAGAGAGAGAGAGAGAGAGGGAGAGAGAGTGAGTTCAGCTAAGAGAGTGAGAGAATGAACTCAAGGGCTTGAAGAAGAGGAAGAAAACTGAGAGGATTCACTCCCACACATCTGGAATCAGGCTCTAGGTAAGAACCCTTAGCTTATGTTCTACAAATTAACTTCCATGCATCATGATTTTAGCTCGTCTTTGAACCATTTACATGAAATTAGCAAGGGAAATGGGTCTATGAACATACAAATGGTTTTCATGAGTGTTCATGGTAGAATTATCTTTGATATGATCCTTTTGGGTTCGAGTTTGGAAAGTCCTTGCATGCATGCTAGTTTTATTCATCATCTTTACGAAAATATCATGTTTCATGTTCCAAAAATTCATGAGCTTATGGACTTCATTTCATGATTTGTGAAACAAAAGAAAGAATTTAGAAAATCTTCCATGCAAGAGTTTTTGAGTTCAAATTTGCTAAAACCATGGGTTTGAGCTAAACTTTTGAATATAATCATGTACCTGTGTTTTTGAAAGGTTTTCCGAGTGTTTTGAGCAAGCTTGGCATGAAAGTGGCCATTGAAATCACATTTTGAAGCTCAACCTCTGTTTTTAAAAACCCAGAAATTTACAGTCCGCTCGAGCGAGGATACCTGCGCTCGAGCGGAGATTTCGAGCTCTCAGTATATTTTTGCAGGCATGAGCTCTCCGCTCGAGCGAACCCTTTGCATATTGTCTATACGCTCGAGCGTGTGAGTTGCAGCTCGAGCGTGGATTTCGACCAACCAGTACTTTTTCCAAGTTTGCAGGTCGCTCTAGCGAGGGAAGTCACGCTCGAGTGACCCCTCTCATTTTGCATGTCCGCTCGAGCGAGGAAATCTAACGCTCGAGCGGGGACCTTATTTTTCAGAAAATTACCTAAGTATTCCAAGGCATGTTTTGGCATCCTCATTGCATCTTAGGCATTCCTAAGCCTTAATTAAGTCATGGTAATGAGGTTATGGGTTAGAAACACACTAAGAAATGAATGTGCTAAGTTAAAGAGAATGCAAGGGTGTGTGTGTTCTAAGCCATGTGATAAGAAAGAACAAGAACCAACGTAATATAAGCTAAGTCGTGTTGGCCAAGTACATGTGTAATGATAAGATCTGTTGGTTTTATGTGCTTGTGTGATTGTAGGTCAATGTCCGAGAATTGATTGACCGCTTACTGGAACCACTGTGAGTAACGTTATCGTACAGATACGTTTATATGAATTATGTTCCAAATGAAATGTGATAAGTTATGATTTCTGAAATGATATATGTTTCTGTGAACGAACATTCCAAATTTGAAATCTATTATGGCATCCATAGATAGTCCCAAGTCATGGGGCACGGCATGAAAATGCGGGTCTATGACATACAAGTTACGAGATCTCGTTAGCCACTTCATTGTGGTGATATGTATTTAATCGGTATCCGGAACCGATTACTCTAGTCGGAAGACGTTATGTGATGTGTTCTATGGGATGTACCATTATTATGTTATGATACAAGAATGATTATGTTATGATCTGATCTGTACTTATGATATGTTCGGAATTCGTTCACTAACCCCTTTACCTTAATGTTATTCACTAGGCTTTAGCTCACTGTTTGTATATATATGTATATAGGTGAGCATTCTGGAGTTCAAGCCCGAGGGTTTGTGGGGGACTGTGTTTCTGTTGTCAGCCAACCATTGCGCCTCACGAGGAGGTTCCCGAAGTGTCTTGGGCTCAAGTTTTGATTAGTTCTGTATATGCATGAGACTGAATTTGTTTTTGTTGGCTGTACTTAAGAATTTATAATATGTGTGGTATAATATATGGTTGACTACTGGTTATGTAATTAAAGTTTTAAATATTCTGTTTCATGTAAGTCAACACAGCTCATTGGACAATTATATTTATGTATTATTGCTTCCGCAACCCCTTATCATATGCTTATCTGTTCAGAGGCCTTCGGTGATCCGAGGATTATTGGGCGGTTACGATGCTAAACCTATAGGAGTGGGTTTGGGTCGTGACAGATAGACTTGCCTCATGAATCATTAAACATCACTAAAAAAGTATGCAATGATTCAAGATGCAATAGGTTCAATATAACGTCCGATTGAACCTAACCCAATTTTATTACCTTTTTTACACTACCTTTTCATTTCTTATCTTTTCTTTAGTTTTGTCCAAAGGTGATAATTACATCCACTAAATCCAAAGTAATAAAGAATACAAGCACGACTTAACCCAAGAAATGAGCTTTTTAAGCCCTTTTCTATAGGAGAAATTACAAAGGAAAAATCAAATTCATTTACAAGCTATAATGAATTCTAAGTTAAACTCAAAATGAGCGATAATGACTCCAAATCCAAACTTGATAATAAGCTATAATGACACTTTCCTCTGTGATTTCGAAGGGTCTAACTAGAAAGTTAGTCCCTTAGAGGTAATGCACCGGTGATAAAGAGAAGTATCAAATGAGATATCACACTTAGCATAAGAGAGATGTAATGCCTTGGTAATGAACCTCCGAAGAGATTAAACTATTTAGCATGAAAGGTCTCTTTCTTATGCCTTGAGCGGTAATTTTTTGTTTGATTCAACTCTTTAATCAAAAGAAACAAAGAATTGAGGGATGTTGCAGAGATAGAAGGATGATTACAATGGTGTAAATATGTATGAAAGCTATAAAAAAGTGAAAGAAAAGACTATTAACTCAAATGGATTGAAAGCTATACCCATGAGGACTTAGAACAACACATCTATAGTATTTAAATTATAATTTAGCACACTAAGAGCATCCCCAGCAGTTTACTTAAATTTTGTCCTAAAATATTATTAAAAAATTCATTTCTTATTTTAAAAATCACTTTTTCATTTACTTTTCCCATCAAACTCCTTATTCTTTCTCTATTCTATTAAAATAATCTTTTCAATTGCTTTTAAATTTGAATTTTTTTAATAATAAAATAATTAAACAAAAACAAGAAGAAAGCAGAAGCAGAGCATTGTTCATAAAAAAACATGGCGAATATGAGAAGAATGCCATTTGTTCAAGCATTGTTCTTTCCAAGAACTCTCTCTCTCTCGGCACTGTTCAAGCATTGTTCAAGCACTCTCTCTCTCCAGGCACTGTTCAAGCATTGTTCTTTCCAGGTAATTTGTTAACCTCTGTTTTTGTTTCTTCAATCTTTAGCCCATAGGACGTTCGAGAGGTCAACCGGCTGGACGTCCGGGAGGTCGACCGGCGAAACAAGTTTTGCCTAGACTATTGTCAGATATGAGAGAGTTACAGTGACTCCCTATAAATAGGGAGTGACTGGAGCAATCCTAAATTTAAGAGATTGTATAAGAGATCAGGTGGGAAAGAATTTTTGAAGAATTAATTTTTGCTATTATAAGGGATCAGCTAGGGATGCTCTAAAACGCTCTAAAACAGCACAAAAACAATACTGAAAATCAAGTTTTTGAGGTGGAAAAAGTGAGCAAAAATGGGCTAAAGCCAAAGGATTTCAACTAACCAACAAGCCTAAGGAAGAGTGGCTAACCCCTCCTCTTTTTTTGTGACTTAAAATCACATATTTCAAGCCTCAAAATACTCTAAAAAACAGTAAGTAAACACCAAGAAAAGTGAGAGAAAAGATGGTTAAAGAGTTAAAAGTTACCCCTTTAAAAAGAGGAAGAGCTTCCTAGTTAACAAGCCATAAGTTGAGCACTCTTAAGAGCTGAAATTGTGTTCAAGAATCTCAGCAAAAAGCCTCAAGTTTTTGGCTTAGGAAGTGTATGTATGGTGTATGTATATTGCAAGAGAGGAGGGAAGAGTGTTTGACAAGTTATGGCTCTTGGCAAAATTTTCTAACCCCAAACCCTTAGAGGAGGCTTGTATTTATAGAAAAACACCATCTTACGTCAGAAAATATCTGCATAGAGACAGCTGGTGCAAGGCATGGGCATGGGGACAGCTGGCAGTTATCAAAATATCTACTGCGCTAAACATGATCGGCCGACCAATCAAAAATAGTCTGCCGTCCACTTGTTGGCCAGCTCTTCTCTAAGTGGTTAGATTAGAAAAAAGTAGGTTTTGGTCCAAAGGGGGTGCAAGATTTAGGTTCTGAAACTCAAAACTGAAGCCTTTTGCTGAAGAAATTGAACGATTTACACAGCGTAACATTTCATCATCGAGTGTTAAAAGCGAGGTACCCAAGTCCTAAGAGCGGTCAAAATGGGGTGTCTACACAGGGCAGGGCAAGTAAAATTTTAAAAGTTGACCCACGCTTCAACATATAATAATTGGTATATAGAACTTGCATTCTGTCTTGCCACCTCATTCGAGAAGGTTTAGGGGGAGAAAATTTGTGTAAATAGAACTACTGTTCTAATGATTTGATTTTTAATTTTAATTTGATCATTTCATCTAAATATTCATTAATATTTTTTTAAAATAAATTATTAAAACCCATTTAACATTTTCACTCATACAAATTTACAACTCATTTGGAGTGGGCTACATAAGCCAAACCCATTTAACTTTTTCACTCATAAAAATTTAAATTTTCTTAGTAATTTTCTAAACGCATCAACTTTTATAGATTTTAAAGGAGTCCAAAAGTCAATAAAAAGTAAAAATAAAAACAATGCCAAACTACCTTAGTCTGTAAATGTAATAATTCCAGTTAAATTATTTATATATATGTCAATTATATCTTTTTATAACATAGTAAAAAATAAATATCTATTAACTTATGTAAATGATTTGTTAATAAATTTTTTTTTTTTTGGTCAGCTCTATAATCAAGATATTTTATTAGTTTAAGAACAATTTTGGACAAAATTATTCTTGGTGCAGTTCCATTACCTTACCACCACTAACACCTTCGACCAATGGTGACCATCGAAGAAAATATTTTGGTGACTATCACCGATTGCTAGTGATCATTTTTTGACAAACATTTTCTGTGACTCTTCGACAAAGTGAAATTTCATTGATTTAACCTAGTAAAATTTTTCGATAAATATTTCTAATAACTCTTCGACGAAGTGAAATTTCACTATATTAATGTCGTCATGCCACTTGTCTAGGGTATTGTCATGCATAGCACTCCAATGAAGTCATGTGCCATTTCCAAGTCAATTAGACGCGGCCCTACCCCTTGACTAGGCCGATCCAAAGCCATCCTACCCAGAAAGTCATGAATGACTTTTACTTCAACGAGGCTCTTTACTATGTTCAAACTGTTGTGCAATCACGCACCAAGGTTAGGACGTTTTAGGCCATTTTGTGAAAAATTTCACTACTATCCAAGTCGTTATACGACTTCATACATTGTTCAGACCAGTCACAAGGCCCTACATTATGTTTAGGATGCTGCAAAGGCCCTGTCATACACGCCAAAAAGTCTATCAAGTTTGCAGGAAGGTATTGTAACAGTTGTCTGGCCTACTCAATGTCTCTAGAAAGCCTTAAATCCTACATATTAAGACTACGAAGGAGCAAATCCTCAAAATTCCTACTCATATGACATTTATTTGGGGAAACTCTATTTCTAACACCTACTTACATCAGTATACACATTTAATGAGATTTTATTTTAATGACAATCATATCTTAAAGTAAAATGATTATAATGGATATTAAAATACACCTTTAATATTATATTTCAATTTTCTCTATACACCTATTTCAAAAAAATAAAATAAAATAAAATAAAAAAATCTCAGTGCACAAAAAAATCTCCAAACAGGGAAGGCAATCGTGTAATACTTGATGGGCCTAGTATAACACTGTCTTGTAATTTCGAAATCCTATTAACATTGCCTAGAATTCTGAAAAATTCAATTTTCACACACCTAATTATCTCAGTGTACATACTTAATGAAATATTATTTTAATAACAATTATACCCTAAACTAAAGTAATCATAATAGACATCCACTAGCACCCATAATATTATATGAAAATATTTATGTACACACCTGTTCTTTTTTTTTCTTTTCTTTTTTAAAAAAACACTCAATGCACAAATTTTTGTGGACAGCATGATTTAGATTCTCCTCGAACTCCAAAGCCTAAACTAGATATCCAAGAAAAAACTTCAAGTGCATCTGAAGACAGCATGATGAACTTTGTTGAGGTTGTTATAATATTATTTTTATTTATTTAAATCAGATTGTGAGCATATTTTTAGAATTTTTTGAGAAAGAAGAGAAGAAAAAAAAAAATTTAACTCTAATTTTTTTTATTGTTGTCACTTTACTTGTTACATACTTTATATATACTTGCAAATCAATACTCTCATAACAACTCTCATATTGTTTTAATATCTAAATTTATACTTTATTAGTGATGAAAATGTTTGTTTTTTTGTGCAGAACTCTCTCTCTCTCTCTCTCTTTTTTTTTTTTTTTTTTTTTTTGCAGTTTTTAGTTGGATAACCAATGTTGAATTATTTCATTATATTCGGACATCAACTGCCGAAAGTTTTTTTTTTATTTTTTTTGGAACAAATTTGTCGAACTAATCACTTTTATTCGGAAGTTAAGTTTTGAATTAAATGTATAATTTCGAAAAACTAGTGCCAAAATCTCTAAATCGAAAAACATTTAAAAAAGAAAAAGAAAAAAGAAAGTGTGATGGTTGAGTGGTGTGTGTACAATAATTATAAGCGAAGGGTATGATTGTAACTTTTAATGTATGAATTGAGAAAATTAATTAATAATCAAATTAACAAATGTGTATACTAAGAGAAAATGTGCACCGAGGTAATTAAGTTGGCGGAAATAGAATTTCCCAGAACTTTAGTAAATATGCATAACAACAAAAACTGAGATTTCCAAACCTGTTCATTCGGAAGAATTTTCTCACCCGTGATGTCTATTTTACGATGAGGATGATTCTCCGCCAAAAGTACTCGGTTTTCAAAAGGGGAAAATCACTACAACCCACATTCACTAGGTCAAGCTGTTCAAAATACAAAACAATGTCTGGTGGGGACTTTTTAATGAACCTCTTCACGAAGCACGAACTTTCGATTTCTTTTGAAAGTATTTGTAGAGGAAGGCAGAAGACCTGGTGTGCAAATGAAAGATATTTTAATTCCTTTAACCGTTCCCACAATCTCTTGGATGTGATTTGTGGCGGGTTGAAATGCATCAGTCATGGCCTTGGTTTGATCAAAAATAGAATTTATGGTTGCATTTTTGCCAACACCTGTTTTCCCGAAGACGAGTACTCTGAATGAGAAATCCAACTCAGGTAGCAGTGGGTCTACACGTGTATAATGATATGAGTGAAGGGTATAATTGAAATATTTAGTGTGCGAATTGAGAAGAATAATTAATAAGTATATGCACTGAGAAATGATATGCACTGAAGTAAGTGTGTAGAAAAAAAATTTCCCACTTATTTGCTCTCTTATCCAAGTTGTCATTTTTTGTATAAACAACTATACAGAGTTTCATTTCATTTTCTTATGTTCTCTCATGTCTTTCACAACTTTCACAACTTTCGCAAAGCAACTGAGCCTATTGCCTTTCTAGCAAGATTTTAAAAAGTAACCGCAACCGTTATGTAACGATTTTGGTGGTTATCACTATCTGTTATGGTCGCTTTTACAGTGTGATTGAGATTCACAGGTGTGTTGGTCGTAGCGGCTGGTGTAGCGGTCGTAACGGTGCCTTAACAGCCGTAACGGCTTGTTACGCACCCTTACGTAACAGTTCCGAATTGTTTCTTTCAAAAAAAACACAAAAAAAAAAAGCTGAAAATGGAGAAAGAGGGATAAAGAGAGAAGAGGGAAGATGAAAAGGGAAGATGGAGGAGCAAAAGATAGAGAGAGAAGAAGAAAGATGAAGAACATGTTATTGATTTGTTAAAGCTGTAAGACCTGTGCTATTCTATTCAGCTGCAAGACTTATGTTATTCTGTTCAGCTGCTATCACTCAACCATTTTGTTTGTGTGTGTTTATCTATATATTGTTTAATAATAATAATAATAATAAGTGTGGTCATTATCTATTTAACTTGATTAAAATATATATATATATATATATTTAGGCTCTTATTTATTCTCTTACTTTTGGCATTGTTTGACTTATATATAATAGTTAGCGATTGATTTTTTTGTAAAAATCTAGAAAACATAACACCTATAATTATATATTAATACATATTTTATACATGTCAATTTTTTTTGATTAGTTTATTTTATTTTTATTTACAGGTTATCCAAAAAGAGAATGAATATTCAAGTGATCCAAACCAAAAAAAAAAAATTCTTTATAATTTATTTTTTTATTTTTATATGATTACATTAACATGTCTAATTTATTTTTTAAAAACTAGGGAAAATTATTTATAAGTCCTATTAGGGAGGCTTATATTATGTTAAGTCCTAAGAAATTCCTTATTAAGTTTGCAGTCCTATTAAAATTACAAAGTATTCCATTAAGTCCTATATATTGTGTTTTAATTGAATCACTTTACGATTATACCCTTTGATACAGGTTGTAATCTGTTAACCGTTTTCTTTCCATATTGTTGTGTGCCGTGATATGCGTCATTATCGGGGAGTCTGTTAGGTTAAATTGGTGAGTGTTACTCTGGTTTGGTTGTTTCATCTTTGCCGCTTTCGAGTCAGATTGTTTGAGGGAAGGAGATCAATTTATGTACTTATTCAATTGGGAGATGTTGCGCCACGATTGCGGACTTTGTTAGGTTTTAAATTGGTGAGTGTTATTCTGCTTTGTTGTTTCAATTTGACGCTTTCGAGTCGGATTGTTTGAGTGAAGGAGATCAAGTTGTTTGCTTATTTGATTGGTGAGTGGTGATCTGGTTTTTTTCCGAATGTTTTGCTTTTAATGTCCTCATATATCGTATGGATTTCGCAATCTGTCATAGCAATCTGTCATAGTAATCCATTGGTAATCCATTGGATTTCGCAATCTGTCATAGTAATCTTGCATCAAGTTCCGTCGTCATGATATTGTCTTATGATGTTCACATACTTGTCACATTACGTTTCATAATAGTATTTTACGATAGCTTATTAAATTAGTAATTGAGAATGTTAGAATGGTACAGCTTTATATTGGCGTAATTCTGTAGAGTCGAAGGTTGTTATGTGGTGATGGTGTGTTACATTCGTTTTGTATTTAGTTTGTGTTTTGCAGTTATATACTTTTTGAAAACATATGTGTCACGTTACGAATCACAAATTTATTGAGCTTCATTTTTTGCCTTCTCAGTGTCATATTTGCTTGTCTGTGAATACTATTGAAATGTATGTGAATGTAGGTCACATACAGTGTGGTTAAGTACTTGGTTTTTGTATTGTGTTGTCTGATTCTTGTATTTACTGTGGACATATGTGTCACATTTCGTTTCAGAAAGTCTTTGGTTTCTATTTTTTACAACTGTGATTGTTTTTTGTACAATGTATGCCATGGTGAATGTTTCAAGCGTTTTGTTGTGCAGGAAATGGGCATCATGCTTTTTTGTACGTTTGGTTCATCCACAGTTGCTGTCAGGGGTGTTAAGGGATTGACATTAAAATGATTGATACAAAATTTATGTGATAGGTGGGTGGATGTGACACCATCATCGATTTCAATATCTTACAAATTACCATGTCACGAGAATAAAGTGATGTTGTGTAATGATGTGGACATGGAAAACATGTTTTCCATTGCAAGGTCCATTGGCGTTACCCATATCAATGTTGTGATTGAGTTGGAAAATGAGGTGGATGATTTGAATCGAGGTACTCAAATCAGTGGGGCTATGTCTGCAAATGATTTGGATCCTCACAGTGATCCATTTACAGGTCCCCAATCTAGTGTAGATTTGTTGGCCAATTATTGTCACCATAGTGACAAAATGTTGATGACAGTTGATTGGTCACAGGGCATTAGTCATGTAGGCCAATTTTTTGAAGGGGGTGTTGCTGCTTTCCGTTTGGTTTTGTCCAAATATGCTATTGAGTGTGGGTTTGACTTCAAATTTGTTAAAAATGACTCAGTTCGGGTTACGGCAGTGTGCACATTTCGAGAGCAAAATGGGTGTTCATGGTTGGTACATGGAAGGGTTCAAGCATGCAACGGTTATTTTTACTTGAAGAGGTTGAACAACTTGCATTGTTGTGGTGCTGTTGTCCGCACTGGGAAGAATAACAGACTTAACTCTGAATTGGTTTGCAATGTTATCGGTGATCGGTTACGTGATAAGCCGCTTACACATCCTACTGACGTTGTGTTTCAGCTTAAAAAGGAGTACGGCCTTAATGTTAGTTACCACATAGCATGGTTAGGTGTGGAGAAGGCAAGAGGGGAAATGTATGGTGACTATCATGCTTCATTTGATCAACTTAGGTGGTACGCGGATGCGGTTATGCATTACAACCCTGGGAGTTATGTGAACTTGGATTTTGAGCAGTCTACCGGTCGATTTAAGCGGTTCTTCATTTCATTCAAAGCTTGCATCGACAGATTCAACCATATATGCCCATTATTGTTTCTTGATGGCACTTTTTTAAAAGGGAGATTTAAAGGCAATTTGCTTGCAGCGACGGGGAAGGATGGCAACAAAGGTATGTCTCTTATGATCATTACTTTATACTTCCATATAGTAACGCATTACATTGTGGCTAAGCTTTCTTTTTAAGTCCACAACAGTAGCGGGTGATCCCCAAGTGCCAGATTGTTTCCAATGTAATGTTATTTTTACTAACATTGTGTGTGGTGCGATTCGAATTGTGAACAATTGTTAATGTGGATGTAAACTTTGTTAAAAATATGTCATCTAATGGTAAACGTGTTGAATCTGGCAGGTTTATTCCCATTAGCTTTTGCTATTGTTGACTCTGAAACAACTGCAAATTGGACTTGGTTTTTACAGCAACTGACAAAAGTTGTTAGTGGTTCTCGCACATTAACTTTCGTATCCGATCGTAATATTGGGCTGCTTGAATCCTTGCCTGCTGTATTCCCATCTGCACACTATGCATACTGCTTACAACATCTCCAAGCAAATTTGAGGGACAAATTACGATGGGTTGACAACTGTGTGTATGCTCCAACTGAGGCTTCATTTCAGCATCATTGGAAGAAGCTAAAAGGAACAGGACGATCTGGAATAAATAATTTCTTGGAAGATATGCCACCGAAGCATTGGGCCAATGCATATTTTAGGTTCGTACGAGACTTACATGTGCTAACATTGCAAGTACCGAATATGTGATAGCATTTTCATTATGTTTTCATAATGTGAACAAGGGCAAACGGTATGGGGAGATGACCTTGAACGCTGCAAAATCGTTTAATAAATGGATACTTGATGCCCGTAATTATCTAATCACAAGGTTGGTTGATACAATCAGAAATCAAATAATGACTATGAGGGCTGAGCGTAAAGTTTTGGCTAGTAATTGGAATGGGTTACTTTGTCCGAAAATGGAAAGCCGTCTTAGGGAGGCGTATTCAACTGGTTGCACATGGATTGTTAGCCAGTCAAATGAAGACATATATGAGGTCCATTCATTTCCAACGGTGTTGGTAGATGTTGGCAAGCGTTTATGTTCTTGCTTCCAGTGGCAATTGAATGGATTCCCATGTGCACATTCCGTGGTTGCAATACAGAGTAGTGGAAGGGATTTCAGTACATTTGTTGAACATTTTTTCACTGTTGATCAGTATAAAGCTGCTTATTCTGGATACATTCAGCCAATACCAACAGTTGACAAGCCCTCCTTCTCGGAAGACGACGTCATCATACATCCACCGGCAGTTAAATGTCCTCCAGGGCGACCCAAGAAGAATCGAATACCATCCCGGGGAGAGAAACTAAGTCAGATTAGGTGCGGTCGATGTGGGTGCATGGGCAGCCACAACCGAAAGACATGTAAAGAACCAATTTAGTAATACGCATTTAGCATTCAGTTTTGTAATCTGTTTTGAACAGCAGCATCGTATTATCGTAGTAGCATGTATTGAAGCCAATTGATGACAGATTTTAATAAGTGAATACACTGTTTACAATTGATCATTCAGCTATGTTTTCTTTCATGCTTTCTCATTCATATGTTGCTGTTACATGTTTATTTATTTGGTCATCCAAATGTATGTTTCAGATCTGCAAAATATGTTAGACAAAATGTGTTTGCACGCTGGCCTTGTATGTGAGAAGACATTGGCATTCATATTCTGCTTTTCCCACTCAGTAAGAAAAGTGCAGAACACTGTTACACATTTGGCATTACAATCTTGGTATGAAGTGTAGACAAGAAAACCTGTTCTATGAAACACAATCACATCCTATTTGACATTCACTGCCATATAAACATAATAATTCACATTCACACAACCACATTCACATCTGTATTTCACATTCGCAAAAATACAAAGTAACCACATTCACATCTGTATTTCACATTCACATCACATCTGTATTTCACATTCACCATGACAGAAACGTAACCACTCACATTCACATAACCACATTCACATTTGTATTTCACATTTGCAAAAAAGTGCAGAACACTGTGACACATTGAGATTTGCTTCTTCAGTGTTACAGGTACATAACAATAACCTATTGTGTTATTCACATTCGCATTCGCTGTCACAATCACCATCACATTTACATACAACTTTACCCTCACAAAACCACTTTCACATTTGCAATTTCACATTTGCATTATGGGTGTAACAGGTATACAACCAAACCTGTTATGTCATTCACAATTGCATCCAATTTCACATTCACCATGACAGAAACGTAACCATTCACATTCACCATGACAGAAACGTAACCATTCACATTCAAATAACCACATTCACATTTGTGTTTCACATTTGCAAAAAAGTGCAAACCACTGTGATACATTGACATTTGCTTCTTCGGTGTTACAGGTACATAATAATAACCTGTTGTGTTATTCACATTCGCATTCGCTGTCACAATCACCATCACATTTACATACAACTTCACCCTCACAAAACCACTTTTACATTTGCAATTTCACATTCACTAATACAAGTACCAAACACTGCCATACTTTCACAAACACAATTTGTGTATTACAAATAAACAACGCATACGTTTTTATGGCATTACCATTCACATTCACCTCACATTATCAATTACATTCACACTTATGTATGCAACATTCTAGCTGCCCTTAAATTCCTATTGACATTACTGAACTATACATAAAGCCATATTAACAAAATAAAGTGCATTCCCATAAAAGTCAATTAACCATTGTTGCCTATTGCCAAAACAAAATACAGTAATCTGTAATTCATATTCAGAATGCTATGAAAGACATCAAAAACTTCCAATTTTTCGTGTACCAGCAAACTTTTAATACCATTCAAAAACAAAAACTGTGATTATATATCCACAAATTTTAAATCTGCACCCACGTAGCACAATCAGATAGTCAGTTGCCAGCCACAAATGACCTTCTTCTGTCATTCACAAATGATTTAACCATACTGGCTCGCATTGTTCTGCAGCTCTCCCCTCCCATTGACTTGTCAACATCTAGGTGATGCACAAGTTGCTTCATAATGAAGCATACTATAACTCCACAATCATTCCTATTACAAAAATGAAAGGCATTAGTAACAATGTCAAAAACAGACCACGTGCAATGTACGGAAACATAAATGGTATATGTTGCAAAGAATCGTAACAAACTTACGAGTCTGGTTTTTGCTGTGGACAATAATCAACCACTAGAAGCTCCTTCACCAAGTCTTGTGATTCAACTGTGCCCACCTTCAATCTGCAATTTATGTAATCCTCAAAGTAGGATTTCTACATTATTGTCAAATTTAGAATACAATAATTAGTCTTGTTGTCCAAAATAAAATACAAATATCACTGCATGAAAGTAATTGATGTTTACTAACCAGCAACAATGCTTCCCAGTAATGTTTGTCTTCCCTCCCACGTCTTGGTTTCATAGAGTTGTAATGCAACCAAAACCCTTCCTCAGTGTCATAAACCATTAGTGTCCAATGGTTATCTAAGTGGATTGGGAATTGAATATATCTGGCCTTCAGGGCATGCGGGGCACGCAATGCCAAGTACCTGTCACGTACATCTTCGGCCACATCTCTTATCGTAGGCTGCATACATTCATTTTGGGAATTTAAAATGACAAACTACAAATGACAAAATTCATTTCATCAGTTGCATGTCTTACCAAACATAATGTGCTGAAAATGTATGATTTTTCATCATCTGCCGATTTAGGCGCATTTGTCTGCTGCTCGTACATCAGCATTTCCACGTAGGCATCAATCACCTATGTGAAAAAGAAAACAATTTTTATTTTCCTTCCCTTCAATACATGTATGTAAATTGCATTCTATGTGAAGAAGCTTCAGAAGTTTGATGAATAATTAGAAATATCATACTTACATTGCCTCGTAATGTCAGCCCCTTAACTATTGCCCGTATGTCATTGAAAGACACAGAGTTGGACACATGCGGTCCAGTCCAGACTTGCGCACTGCAATCCATTTTTTGAACAATAAATTTATGTACAAATGCATAATGGTAAGAGCAAGTTGGATAAGCTACCTGTCACCCCCCTTTCTCATATGCTTCTTTAAGCTTGCCTTTCTCTTGTGTTGATAACAACTTCCAAATTGGTAGACGATTAGTCAAGTCAAACCGAGAAAATGTCCTGTCTGGGTCTGCAACATTGTCAACCTCAATGATCTCTTCTTCCATTTCTTGTTTACTGTCACACTCACCCTCATTGACCACACCACTGTCAGATGGTTTCATCTGCCTCCCCAAAACCTGTGGATATTCATATTCTGGTAGTTTATGCTCCTTCATATTTTTCTTTTTAATGTTTCTGACAAGCGAGTTTTGCAACGCAGTTGTTCTAGTGTTTTGATTAATACCTGCCATTAAATCCACATCAGATGCCATTTGCCCAATGTCATTCATCTGGGTCACATGAGTATCCACGCCTTGCATCTCTGTCTTCTCATTCACATCAGATGGAAACGATGTTGACAATGGTATAATGGCAAGTACGTTTGCCTCACAATGGTACATTTCCTCATTAGTTTGCTTTTTCTCCTGTACACCAGCAGCTGCTTGGGTGTATTCATGGACTGCGTACTCCTCCAACTGTTCCACGAGCTTTGCGTTCTTGTCATTAAGTTCATCCAGTTGCTGCTGCATCCTTGCAATGTCACATTCCTTTTGTTTATTGTTCACTGTGATTTCATGTTCTAACTTGGCACATTTTTCTTCGTATGCTGCCCTCATTGTTGCCAGTTCTCTCTGTAGTGCAAATATGACATCATTTTTACGTTGTAGTTCAATCTTAAGCACACCAATATCAAGGAGTGCTCTCTGGTATTCTTCAGACAAAGACGCACCCCGAGCACGTCGATCATTACTCTCAGCACGAATTACACTGCGCTTTGAACATTCGGCCTTTTCTCCTATTTGTTTAACGTCTTTCGTCTTCATGGAGCGCCGTTCAGAATGAATGATGTGCAGATCTTTTACTACAACCTGCAAACAATGTGAAAATTAAAAATAAAAAAATAGCAAATTGGCACATCTAATATTTACTCTTACGGTGCAGTAAATCATACTTCCACATCATTTGGCTGCTCAATGTCCACTGCTCTTATCTTTGTAACCAACTTGCTGATATTCCATTTGATAAACCTCGGAAAACCATCTCCACGGTCTGCTTCTATCAAGTTGGTGTGCTTACATATCCAAAACTGTGTGACCATGGGTTAAAAATTTTAGTTGTGAAAGTTTTTCAAAACAAATACGAAATTATATTGTTGGAAAAACAAAAAACAGAGCACTTACAAGTAGGGCAGTAACACATCCAGTAACTTTCTCAGGCTTAGAGTGAAATCCCTTAATTGACTTTATCAAAGTTGTGCAGATTGCTCCAGCCCAATCATATGCCTTCATGTTGTCTAGATCGTCTATAACCCGGACAAACCCCCATCCCACGGTCTCGCCTGAAGTAGCAAAGAATAACTTGCCACACAAGTACAAACTCAGTAACTTTGCTACATCCTCGTGATCCTGAGTTGTGTCCCCGAGTAATGCATCCATTAACAGTTCCTTAATGGTCTTCAAGTTTATGCGTGCTATTTTGGGACACCTTCGTTGGATGAAGTCAGTTGGGAGTCTTGGCCCATGTGACACATCTAAACTCTTCTTACCTCCTTGAATTCCAAATATTAGTTGCATATCATTGCTGGTAAACTCAATGTGATTTCCACCAATCATGAAAGCTGATTTATTTGGGACAAATGTCTGAATGATCCTCATTACAATGTCATCGCATTTTTGGAAGTCATGTTGGTTTAGATTGGTTTTTCGCATCGCATTCAACAACAACCAGAACGGTGTTTTCTGAAGATGTTGCAAATGTTCATCTTTCAGTTTGGACACTGCCACCAGCTTCACAATTCCAGCAATGTTGGAACGGTAGCAAAATATTTGTTGTTTGTTCAGTCGTTGTTGAGGCTCATATTTCAGCTTCTTCCCTTTTTGGGCACTACTTTGGCCTATTTCGTTCACATTCTGTGACGGAGTTTCAGATTGCCGTCTTTTACCAGTTATAGTGCCTTCACTGCTGCTCACTTTTGCCTTGGAGCCTGTCTGTGGTGTACGTTTAATTGTGCCTCCTGAAAAAAATGCTACCAAAAAATCACATTTTCATATACAAGCAAGATGCCATTGATAACGTATGTGAATATGTAATTTAATATAAATATGTGACTAGTGTGACTGAGAAGTACTTGACGTAACTGTGACAAATTACGCAGACACATTCCTGGACATGTTTTGAAATGTGACTAAGAAGTACATGATGTAACTGTGACAAATTACGCGCACACATTCACGGCCATGACTGTGACAAATTACACGCACACATTCACGAGAATGTTTTAAAATGTGACTGAGAAGTACTTGATATAACTGTCACAAATTACTGTGACAAATTACGCGCACACATTCACGGCCATGTTTTGAAATGTGACTGAGAAGGACTTGATGTAACTGTGACAACTTACGCGCACACATTCACGGCTATGACTGTGACAAATTACACGCACACATTCACGAGAATGTTTTAAAATGTGACTGAGAAGTACTTGATATAACTGTGACAAATTACGCGCACATATTCACGGCCATGACTGTGACAAATTACACGCACACATTCATGAGAATGTTTTAAAATGTGACTGAGAAGTCCTTGATATAACTGTCACAAATTACGTGCACACATTCACGGCCATGTTTTCAAATGTGTCTGAGAAGTACTTAACGTAACTGTGACAAATTAAGTGCACACATTCACGGCCATGACTGTGACAAATTACGTGCACAGATTCCCGGCTATGTTTTGAAATGTGACTGAGAATTACTTCACCTAACTGTGACAAATTAAGCGCACACATTCATGGCCATGACTGTCACAAATTACGCGCACACATTCCCATCCATGTTTTCAAATGTGACTGAGAAGTGCTTGACATAACTGTGCCAAAGGTTTGTGTGTAATTTGTCAAATTTGTAATTTGTCAGATATGTGTATGTGAGTGAAAACAACCAAACGACATCGTACCACAACGTGTCACTGTAGACACAGTCCAACTTACATGTGCTTCCAGTCACATCCGACAATAATTTCATGTTGGGCCACAATCACATTCATTAACTGTACAGCACACAACGACAAACCCCCAAAATAATATACCAAACACAATACTATGCTCGGATCGAGAAAAAAACAAATAAAGTCAATTAATGAATGTGACTGTAGCCCCCAAAATAGTTTACCAAACGCAATACAACAACGAATCAAGCATAAATCACCCACACTGGGCACCGCGTAGAACCTCGGTCGTACAACCCCAACATACATACTATTTTCAATTCGGAAACTGTAAAATCAATTATTCATCACAATTGTCACAAAACATACAAGTAACAAAGCAGATTACGACTGAAGGTCACATAAACCCTAGTTTTGGGTTGTTAATAAAAATCAAAAAAATTAACATTGCGAAACAGGGGCGAATCCACACGTACGTTTCGGAGTCTTCATTCCTCCTTCTGACTGTAAACGTTAACCGTTGTCACCTTCTCGTCGAACATCTCCGTCGAATCGCTCCCCTTCTCCTGTTCGCGGTGAGTTTCGAAATGTTAAGAACTGAATCAGCCTATTTTGGGGGTTTCGAATGTTTTTTTGGGGGTTTCGAAATGTTTTTTGAATTTCGAAATTAGTGTATATGGCTATGATCATCTACTATTAAGGGTAAATGTGTCAAGTAAATTTGCATAGGACTTATGAGAATATAAATTTTTATTTAGGACCTAATCTATCATAAGTGTATGAAAAAGGATTTATAAATAAGTTTCCCTAAAAACTATTCAAGTTAAAATTTGCATATGCTTCCACACATATAATAATTAAAAAAATAATTTTATACATCTAATTCCAATAATAAAATTTTTTTTTGCCACAAGCGTAATATGGATTTATGACATATAAAATCATTAATTATTAAAATAAAATGTAAAAAACTCAGTTTATAGTGATTTAAAAATATTAAATATCTTAGATCATACTTTAAAATTTACAAAAATTGATCAGTATTTATTTTAAAACTCAATAAATATGATTATGGCAAAAAAATATGCGTATCGGTAAGTTTTTTTTCAAATTGTGCGAAAAATAAAAAAATTCATAGTTCCGGTTACCGCAATCGTTACGCTACGGCCTTTACACCCCGCAACTGCAATCGCGCCATTGTCACCGTTACGGCGATCGCAACCGCTTTTCAGAACCTTGCTTTCTAGTTAGTCACTATCATAATCCTCCCATAAAAATAAAAAGTTCTATAAATTACTTGTAAGTAGCATGTTACATGAAATTTGATCCCCGGTAGAAAAAGAGAAATTTTGCAAGAATCAAGGCGTAACAAATAGATATTTGTCCAACTATAACAAAAAGATAATATTGCACTTTTCATATATCAGCAAGTTAAGTTACATAGAAGACATTGCCAATTTAGAATGAATGAAAACAAGGGAAAATAAAAGGAAAAAGAAGAGAAAATCTAAAAGAATTAACTTTCGAAACTGCACCACAAGAGGATCCACCTACTCCAGAGAATTAAAGAATACACTTCAAAAAGATTTTTTAAAATTTTGAAAAAATAAAAATATCTCTAAAGCAAAGTATGGTTTCCTTGTTGTGGAGTTGTGTTCTGTGGATAGTTAAAGGGGTCTGCAAATGGGTTAGCAGCATCCATATATGGCATCTGCTGCTGCTGCTGGGAATATTGAGGTGCATATTGATAAGGTGTTATCATCATCGTGTTTTGTTGTTGCTGTTGTGGCTGCTGCTGTTGCAACATCATTTGTTGTTGTTGTTGTTGTTGTTGTTGTTGCTGCTGTTGCTGTTGAGCCATCATGGCCATTTGAACGTTGGTCGGTGGTGCTATGTTGTTTGACATCATAAATGGATCCCGTTGATCAAATGGATTTGGTGCAGTCATTTCATAACCGTAGCCTGTATTGTAGCCTGCATTCTGCAGCTGTATTTGTCTCCTCGACGCATCGTCTTCATACAAGCTATCGAGTAATAGCTTGTCAAACCCACCAGCCTGACAAATAAAAACAAATAGCCATCACAATCTGATATGATCTTTTCATATATAGTGCAGCTGTACAAGGATTCGCAAAGATGTGTGGTTGAGTTTTCAAAAGTTGTTTATGAAATCCTTTCGAAAAATTAGAAACTAATAGTTTGACAAAAATTAATACCAAAACAGATCTTTTGAATTTTTAAAAATTATTTTCACTTCAAAAAAGAGAACCATTTCAAAATAATAAGTTTTTTTTTTTTTTTGTCAATTTTTTTACCAAACTAGTTTTTGAAAAATTTCTGAAAACTCAACCTAACATCTATGCGTTTATGCAACTCATTGATATTTACGGCCCTTTCTGAGAAAATAAATAGTAACATGAAGTAATTTTCCCATCGGAGCACATAGAACAAACCAATTTGCTATCCGTCACGTGACTACTATTATTGCTCGGTGTGGTAACCAGTGCTAGTTCCCATCCTGAAGTCCTTCCAATATCAGTCAACCCCCAATTGGTTGATGATGATAGAGGATCATTACCTGAATAATATTTCACTCATTAGAACAATTTCTCATTATTTTTTGAATGACAAGTACGATCAATCAGATACCAGAGAGCGAAAAATCAAAATTTAAAAGAGATGATATTAATAATAAACAAAGGATTGGCTTCATTTAGATGTCCACGAGAATGCATTAACAACATACCAGGGGGAACTATGGCAAGAGCCATTGCATTGCTTTCTTCTATTTCAGCAGCTTTTGGATTTATTTCATTCAAACCCTGCACAAGAAATGATATGCGTATCAGAAACGAATAACTAGCTAAGCTAACCTAACTTACGAACCCACTAACTTACCAGAAGATCCCCAGTTTCTTCAGTCAATATCAATGGTGGAACTTCCTCTTCCTTCTTAGGCTCGGGTTCCTCTTGTTTATCATCTACCAATTGTTCTTTATCCTCAACTTCTTCAACTTGTTCTTCACTTTCTTGAGGGGCAGTTTCTGCAGGTTGCTCTGGTTCTTTAATTATCTCCTCGTACTCCTATAATCGACGTAGAAGAATCAACACAAATGCCAAATATAAACAATGTGATCAATACTGGGTCATCATTTTATTTGGCTGTAAATTTATGCAAAAAGTCAGTCTACTTCTTAAGGATAGTAATTTGGAGAGTTTGAAACTTGTATCATTTTGGCTGAATATTTGAACACCCAAATGAAATTCAAGGAAAAGTAGACTGAATGATTAAAATTTTAATGGTTAGTACCTCAACTCAAATGAAATTCAAGGAAAAGTAGACCAAATGATTAAAATTTTAAAGGTTAGTTAGTACCTCACTCAAGTCCATTTGTTACCAAGTAAAAGAGACTGACAGGAATAAAAGAAAAAGAAAAAACACTTATGTATTTGAAAAGTCACCATGTTGAATTTCAACAATTGATTTGCTAATTTGGAGAGGTTCATAGTGAGCCAAGAAGAAAACACTAAAAACTAATAAATCAACAACCATGTGGCAGACTTTGACCACAGGTAATCTGATCTATTAAACCTCAGAGCTGACTAGTCTTTTGCTTAGGAAAAGAAAAATGACACGTCTTGGTAATAAAAAAATGCCTGCCCAAAACCTATACACCCCCAAAAAGTTAAAATAAAAATTAATATATTCATCTTAATTATGATAAGTAAACTAGACTCATACTGGGAAAATAAATTCATTGAGTCTACAACAGAAAAAGGAACCATTTCTGAGAAATGATTCTAAGAATCTTGAGTTCTCATAGACAACAACAAATAGTAATGATCAATACAATACAATAATATGATCTCAATGTGATACTTCTAGAAAAGATTGCAAGAAAGTAACCGAGTTCAAGGTTTTCAGAAGGCATATGATAAATGAGCAAGTTTGTTTTACAACTACTGTAGAAACACAAGTCAAAAATGTTGTTAAGACTCACAAGTTGAAACCCAAATGGGGATGTCAATGATCTTAACCAGATTATAACACTTGTGCAACCTAGCACAAATTTTAGATTAATAAAGATCAATTTGCAAGTTAAAATAGTTACTGATACCCAATGCAGAGAAAACTATGTCATGTTAAATTGGTTGAGATCGTTGAATATTGGAGGCTCTCAGTTTGATTCGTGAAACATGTTTTTCACAAAAGAGAAGTACCAGACACTACAATAAGTTAACATGAAAAACACAGATACCTAGATATGATACACTTCCATATATACATACATACACATGTACTTTTTTTTTTTTTTCTTTATATATATCCATATGTACGTCTATATTTACAAACAAAAAAAAAAATCGAAATGGGTGAATGTTCTCACCAATCTTCTATTTGAAACAGAACCAATCTGAGGTGCTTCTTTTATGTACTCTTCCATGGTTGCAAGAAATGAAGGTGGTGGCTGTTCAGTGCAAGAAATAAATTAGTTATGAAAAGCCACAAGCTTTTTAGGTACAAGTATGAGAAAGAAACCTGTTTCAGTGTTGGAAACTGAAAGTTCCTCGCGAGCTCTAGACCTTTGCAAAATTCATAAAAGGCAGCAAGATTTTCGGCCTACAAAATGGAAAAAAAAAAACTTAGAGCTCTCTTGTCCATACAAAACGTGAACATCCTCTTTAGGCTGTGTTTCGATTTAGAATTTGAGGTGGGATAAGAGAAGGGATCCTTCTATAATTCGCTTCTCAAATCCTTGATCTAGACACAACCTTAGGGGAAAAAAATACAATTACAGCCAAACATATTTTCATGCAGCAATTAGAACTTCCTATAGAAAGCACAGTTGTAAACCTGTTGGCCAGCTCTTTTGTAGATATTAAGAGCTTTAACTGCGTCATGTTTGGACATGTCAAAAAACTGCAAGAAGGTAAAGAAGTTAAACTTATAATAAGAAAATCTTTAGTACATGGAAGATAGGCCAGGAAGTAGGAAAATACAATCATACCATATCCACAAGATTGATGATCCCATCATTGATGGCACAATAAATTTTGAAGCTTTCTTTCAGTACCTGCATGATCAACAGTTTGAATCTTATAAAATTTCATTCACTACTTGAGACATATTGTCTTTTGACTACAATACCACATAAAAACATGAACGAGTTATAGCTTCCAGTTCACATTGGGAGAAAATTAAGTCCTCAAAAGGCTTTTGACTACAATACCACATAAAAACATGAACAAATTATAGCCTTCCAGTTCACATTGGGAGAAAATTAAGTCCTCAAACATAGCAGGCAAATAAACTATGTTACAAAACTACCATCTCATTTTGAAAGCATTTTACATAATGGAATAAGATCTGTAAATCTATCAACTTTATGTTCCGGTAGTGTGGATCCTGACGTAAATCATTTGTGTTTTGTGTGCGCCTGTTTTTTGTTTCTTGTTCATATTCATGTTTATGTTAGAAAATTTATAAATTGCAAAGCTGGAACTAACGAAAGTTCATTGATGCAGATATGTGTGCAATGAATTCATATCTTTCCATATATTACGAAAATCCTAGACCAATGCTTTTATACGGCTGTGTTTGGATCAAGGATTTGAGTGGAGATTTATGGATAGAAAGAAAAAGTAAATAATGCATACCAGAGCCAGGGCATACTGTACTAGAAAGTTGTGGTAAGCTGCTCCTTCAGGCTGCCAAAAAAAAAAAGAAGAGCAAATCAAATAGCCTATACAGAAGTCAAAAAGCAACTAATTAACAGAAAAATATACATTACAAGTCATGTTACAAAGGTGCCTCATAGAAACTCTGGGATGAAATTTGGAATTCATTTGAAACATTACCTTGCACCCAATTAAGCGGTACAAAAGCTGCTGCAATGCAGGTAACTGCTCCAATAGCTCTTCACCATTCAAGAGTCTTGTTCTACTATGCACCTATGACACACGAATCGTAAGAAAACTAAAGTAAAAATTAGGAGACTCACCTAAGGCAGTGTTTGAATCATGATTTGGGTAGGGATTTGGAAAGAGAAAGGAATTTACCTCACCTTTTTTCCTTTCTCTTTTCAAATCCCTACCTAAAAACCATGATCCAAACATAACCTAAATGATATGAGAAGCACACACCTTGTTTGCTCCTGGTGAGGTTTTAGTCAAACGCTCTGACTCAATATCATATTTCAAAATCCTAAAACATTCAAGCCGTTCCTCTAAAAAGAGTGCATATGTACGGACCCATGCAGAGCAATCCCAAGCTGCATGACCAAATATTAGTCTAAAAAGGAAATGTTTCATGCTTTGTTTCAAAATTCAAAATGTGCCCAAATCACCATAATTCATATTTTTGCTTCAGTAAAATAAGACGAAAATAAATGTCCAATCATTCAACATTGGGTAGAAACAATTTACCGAGAGGGCTTGAGTCATCTTTGAAATTGGAAATTTGGAGAATGTGTCCTCTGTATGAGTAGTTTAGCAACTCCTCTCTGAAAGTAGGATCACCTTCTCTCAATGTCCTATGAATAACTATCAATGTCTTTATGGCAACCTGCGAGCAAACCCATTAAGCTAAGACAAAATGCTCCCAAAATAAATTTAGGAAAAAAAAAAAAAAAAAACTCATTCTTAACTTATAACAACATTGAAATGCTTGACAATGATTTAGCCCTTTACACCAACAATTGGTGTGTGTTGGTAATAAGTAACTAGTGATTTGATAACAAAAACAAGTAAATTAAAAAAAAATAGGACACAAAATTGATCAAATGAGGAGAAAAGACTATACAATCCAGTTGCGCGTCTTTGCCAATCTCCTAGAAAGTGCATGAATGCAATAGGCAATGTCTGCTCGTGGGCATGCTATCGACGTTGTAGAAAAAATTTCTACAAAGAAAGAAAACATAAAAATAAGATTACAAAAACGGAAAATGCAATGTTTCGAGCAATTATCAATCAAAAGTAAAAGTTATATATATGTATATACATAGATAGATAGATTATATAGAAAACCAACAAAAATGTAAATTCCAATTGAAACCATAATTACATTCATACATGGAGGGTATGTGTGTATATATATATACAGATCAACAATCTTAATCCAATTCTGTTCAAATGGTACAATCAAAAACAAGACAAAATGAAAAAGAAAAATTATATATATATATAGGAACTCACTTCTAACATGGCGTTCCTTTGGAGGACCCTCTACATGATTGGTAGCTTTGACAATTGCAATATCCAAATCCTTCCCATTAAAAATAAACCCAGATCAAAAAAATACCCAACATTGTAAAAAACAATTCAAAGATCAATACAAAAAAATGAATTCAAATAAAAAAAAATGAATATATACAGACCTTGTATTCGCTATTGACCTTAGCAAGGCCAACCATGGTGGTGTCTTTGAGAGCACCATAGGCTTTTCTAAAGCTTGTGAATGTACCCATTTCTAAAGCTTCTAAATCTCTTCTCTTTTTTCTTCTTCTTTTTATTTATTTATGAGATAGAGAATAGAGAGAGATGGAGAGAGAGAGAGAGAGAGGAGGAGGAGAGAGGGTGTTGTTCTTGCCTCTCTGGTTGTGTTCCTCCAACAACAAAATGCTAACGACTCTGTTTCTTTATCTCTCTCTCTCTCTCTCTCTCTCTCTCTCCCGCAAAATGGTCGTTTAGCAGTTGTCAAAGGTTAATCTATTCATTCATTAGATCTAATAAACAAGGCAAGAAAGGTACATTTGGGAGATTCTAATTAAATTCCAACACAAAATAATCTTTGGCATCCCAATATAAGTGCACTTATTTCATCTTTTTATCTTTTTTGAGTCACATCAATCAACATCTCCTCTCTACTTTTTCTACACATAATACAAGAAAAGTCAAAAAGTGCACTTATTCTAAACTTTCCAAACTTACCTATCCTCAATTTACCAATGGTGTGATTGTGACTGAATTTGTATAGGGTGAAATTTATGTATAAAATAAAATAAATTTGAATCACAAGATATAATTTTAAATAATTAAATTTAAATTTATAATATTAATCATACTTTTATGTGCACATTATAAAAAATAAAAAGTTACATGTTAAAAAAAAATCCAAGACCTGACCTGAATAATTAATCAATTCTTTATTGTTTTAATTATTTCAATTTAAAATTTTAATTTTTAGAATTATATTAATTTTAATCATATGTTAATTATAAATAGGAATAATTTAGATAATTTAATATTTTTTTGTTGGTGTTGCTACATGGCAACAATGGCTATAGATGAGGGAAGGAAGGATGGGTAATGATGGACGGCGATGAGGGTGGGAAAATAGCATTGGATTTGGAAATATGAGGGGGTGGTGATTAATAGCAGTAAAGAGTGAAAAGGTGGTTATCAACAGTAATGAAAGAATAAAGAAAAGTTATTAAATTATCTAAATTATCCCTTCCCTGTTAATTATAACTAACTAATATAAATGAATAGTCAAAATTAATACCATTTTGAAAGTATAGGTTTTTAATTAAAATAATTTAAAAGTTTGGATTTAATTTATTACCAAGTCAAATGTTAGAAATTTTCTATAATTTCTCAAAAATATATATATATATATTTATTAAAAATAGTGAATTATATTGTCAATTTTTAAAATTAGAAAAAAAATAAAATAAACTCCACAAATTTTATATAACTTGTAAGAAATTTTCCGTTGATGAACCTCCATAGATCAAATAATTAGACATTACTTACTGTTAAATAAAATATGACTGATGTCGGTTGAGCTCATTAAATTGTGATCGATACAGAAATATGATCAGGTTATGAACCTGTTCTAATAACACGTATATTGGTCATGCTATATGCACTAAAATAAGAATAGACTAAATCATATGCGTAGAAACTAATTGTAAGCTCACTTGTAATTATATTTATTTATGAATAAATATAAAATTGAGATTTATAAATATGTGATTAAAGTTTCCACTCCAAACTGTAGCTTCTATGTCATATTTTTTCCATCATTGTGAGATAGAAAATAAGAATAGGATTTTCAAAGTTTCCACTCCAAAATGTAGCTTCTATGTCATATTTTTTCCATCATTGTGTGATAGAAAATAAGAATAGGATTTTGTGATAGAAAATAAGAATAGGATTTTCAAACAGAAGACGACAACTATCAAAAAAAAGTCTAAGACTTGAATTACCTATTAGTAACATAGGCTCTGTTTGTTTATGTTTTCAAACTAGTTTTCTACATACAAGTTTGAGTATGATGTTTGGATAGAGTTGTGGAATTAATTTTTCACAACTCTGCAAAGAATTCTGTCAAATAGAGTGCGTTTTCAATTTTTTTTTTTAAATTTGGCCTAACCGGTCGTCTGGCCGGTTGACCGGAATAGTATTTTTTTTTGTTGTTGCAATTAATATGTTAATATTTATATATTCGAAAAAAATATTTGCTGAATTTTTTAAAATTTTTTATGTGTTTTAAAATAATTTTGAGTTGTATGTTTGGTTATGAGTTGTAAGTTTGTGTATCAAATATCAAATATCACATCAAATATTTCCCACTCAATACAAAACTCTTTTCAAAACTATTTTCAAAACTCTCACCAAGCAAATTTTCTACACTCAAATCATAATTCTAAACCTTACAAATTCAAAATACAACTCCTACTCTCAAATCATAATTATAAAACTCTATCAAACGCAACCTATGGTCTAGCTTGAGATCTTTAGAGTTAGGATTTCTATTTTTTTTTTTTTTTCTCTTTTGTACGAAGAAAACAAACAAAAATCATAAATTAACCTCGGTTAGACAAATCATCAACTTAAAAATTTCACTTACCAAATAATTATGAAATTGGGTAAAAGTATTCCTTGTTAAGGCTATTTTTACATTCCATTGGTCTCATTGTTTGCAAATTAAATTATGAATGTGCTCGTTTGGCATTGACTAATATAACTAATTTTTTTGTATTGAGACTTTTTAGCCTGACTTTTTTAGCCTCGTTTGGTTTTTGTTTTGGAATTTTTTTGACTTTTGTGAGAAAAGTATAATGATTATGGGTAAAAAGTAGTATTTTGTCTTATTAATTTTTGTAGTTAATTTAATCTTTTTGTGATTATTTAGCCCCAACATGAATGCCAAACCGGGACAAAGTTCATTTTCTACCAAAGGGTAGGTTGAATTTAAAAATCATCTCTCTTAAACCACATTGGTCTTGTTTGATTTGATTTTATAAAGCTCATTTTTCAAACCAATTTATTACACGCGTTAGAACCTATTTAGAATTGAAAAATGGGTTTTGACACATACTAGATATAAGAATACATTCATTCAAATACTAATAATTGCAGCATTGTAAAATCTTAAGATATGTCAAATGAAGGTTAAAACAACATTCTTGAATAGTGATTTTAATGAATAAATGTACATGAAACAACTATAAGGGTTTCTAGTTCCAAATCAAGAGAAGAAAGTGTAGGGACTTATCGAATCTTTATATGAATTAAAGTAAGAATTTGGCCAGTGTTAAAAACATAGGCAAATGTTATGTTATTGTTAGGCTTTATGTTGATGATATGCTCATAATGAGTAGTAACAATAAAATCATTATAACTACCAAATAAATGTTGAAGTTTACATGAAACGTATGAGAGTAGTTATTTTGGGAATAAATTTTTTTAGAACATCTAAGAATAAGCTTAGTCTCGATCACATTTCATTGATAAAATATTTAAAATTTTCAGTTAGTATAACGACCATCTAGCAGAACACTAGTAAATGTAAATTTTCATCTATCCAAAAATATTAACAAATGCATATCATGATTAGAGTACTCTAGAATCATTTAAAGTTTGATATGTACAACACACATCTTCACATAACGTATGCAATAGGTAAATTCAGTAGGTCCAAGTAACTCAGAGCCTTGAATATCTAAGATATGACTTACACTCCATCTAACAAAACTTGAGGGATATTATGACACAAACTTGATATTATAGAAGACTCAAAATTTACGAGTGAATGTATCTTTACATTAGAAAATACAATTGTGTCTTGAAAATCATCCAAACATGTATGAATAGCTAAGTCGACAATGAAATATGAATTTATTAATTTAGATGAAGTTGGAAAAAAAAAAAGAGTAAAATAGTTTTGTCATTTCTCAAAGAACATTCTAATGTAATCAAAACATGTGCTTGCAATTTGTAAAGTTATTACGACAATCAATTAGTAATAGAAATGACACATAATAATATGTATAATAAAAAGTCTCGATATATCTATGGCAAAATAATCTTGCAACACATTATTTGTTTTGAAGTAGAATTATTTCCCATATAAGATTAAAAGATAATATAATGAATCCTTCAAACCTAACAAGTAAAAAAAATAAAATTATATATATATATTTTTTTCCTACTCAATTTCTCCTAGTTTTTGACAACCATATGGTTTCTCTAAGAGGGTAAATTAGGTAGCAGAATTTTGTTGGAGAGAGACACTTAGAGAGAGAGACGTGACCGTTAGCTGGCTAGGAAGGGGAATAGACCCAAAAGGCAGCCAAGAGTACTACGCCGAAGTTACAAAAACTCAATTCAATTTGAACACTACTCCTATAGAAGAACCCAATACCAACCCAATTTTCAAATTTGAAATCTGTCCTGATGGGCATGGCCTAAAGGGGGTGTTTTGGGTTACCCAAACAATCACTCACCTGAAGCCCGTCAAGATCAGGCCCAATACTAAGCAGAGTAAAGAACTCACAATGATCAGGTCCAAGTACCAACAAGCCATGTGTCAAATAGGGAGTTGGCTACGTGGCAGACAAAGATTTAAGGGAGTTATTAAGTCCACGCACTAAGCATTAAATGAGACTGTCAAAGCATTAAACGCAACAAGAACTCTCGCTTTGAGGCATGGGAAAACCACCATGGCCGACGGCAAGCAAACGGCAGGCTTTCGGCTAATGGGACAGCATGAATGGATAAGGAAATGATTAGTAAAAGATATAAGTAAGCCTCCAATGGACGTGGTTGGTAAGAAGAAATCTCTCTCTCTCTCCCTTTTTTCCTCTCTAGACTATTTTCCGATACCATTCTGATACCATCTAACTTAATCATCGGAGGGTCCATGGGAGAGAAACACCCTATATCGGAACCTTCCCATTGGACTCATTGTAAGTGTGTTTGAAAGGACAGAGCAGAGACGACCCGTAGAGACCCTACCTCGACAAAATTGCATTATTAGTTGGCGTCGTCTGTGGGAATACACTTTGGTTGACAGTTGTGTTCATTATCGTCGGAGACCCGTCTCCTATTACCTCTCTTTTTCTTGCATCGGAGTGAATGGTTACGACAAGATCCATGGCTTTACAACACAATGTCATCAACCCCCAAGCAGAGTCTTCCAACCCAAACAACCCACCTTAGTATTTTATAGAGCTCACTAACAGCATCAACTGCTTGGCCGAGCAAAACCAGGCCTTGATCAATGCTTTGCTCCAACGAGATCTCCCTGCTCCTCATCTCTCACCACCTCAAGACATTCCTTCAAACCACCAGCACTCACACTTACCCCATGTTTCCCAAGGACCTCTCCCCCCAGCCTTCGCCCCGCAGGCTCAGCTGTCAAACTTGGAAAGCCTGCACCCCCTTCCTTAGGGCTCGTAGTTTCACCAGGACGAGTCATAGCCCCTCCATAATCGTCATTAACCACACCACGCTGCTATCTATGAAAGCGAAACTAGCAGTGTTCAACTCCCATTTTTTTTTTGAGAAGACAATGTTCCCATCTGGGACGCGGAGCTACGAGCCATGAAACTCTAACTTTAGGGGGTCATACAAAACATGCAGAACAAACCTTCGAAGACAAGCCTCTACCCCCCAAGTTTAAAATGCCATCGATCGACACCTTCGATGGTACAACCAATCCAGTCGACCACTTGGAAGCATACTGATTAAGGCCGAATTGTACAACATTGAGGCCGTTAATTAGGATCTCTTAACTTTACTTGCTTGTCAAACTGTATACCTTATGTGTGTTTAATGTCAATCAGGTTGTACATAGTCGGAGCATAAAATAGGCAAAAAGACAGAATTTGGAGAGAAAACAGATTCTCGCACGTGCGTTGACTTTCCCGCATGTGCGTTGACTTTTTCACATGTGCGTTGACTTTTTTGGAAAAACATGCCCGATGTTTTAAACCTATTTGAAAGACAACAGAGGTATAAATAGGCAAGAAAAAGGCTGGATTAGGATTCTGAAATTGTTTTTGCAAGGAAAGAAAGGCTAGGGTTTCAAGGGGTGATTTTCTCCAAAAAGCTTGAAGGACACTTCCATAGGGTCTTCTTCCTCATCTTCTTCCTCTTCCCACTCCTCCATGAGTGGCTAGTCTTTTTTTCTAGGGTTTTGATGAAATCCTAGCCATGTAATTAGTTTTTCCTTTTGATTTTCAATTATGTAAAGGTTTGAACAATTGTATGATGTTTTAGAAGTTGTATATATATTTTCCATTATTTCTTTAAATATTCGGCTTTCTGTGATTGTTGAATGTTTTCCATACAAGAGTTTTCTATTCTTTCACATTCAAGGTATGAGACGAACAATACTACAAGGGACGAGTCGTGTCACTACCTTAGTTTAAAGTTCGTATTACTTGAGATGGTTCGTGCTCGTACATTGAACGTGATGATTTTCTTGTTAAATGCTTTGAATTTGTAGTTGCGAAGCATTATTCCGTTCGAACCATAACATAATTGATTTCAATTGGAAACCTATTTACGTGACTAGTGGTGGACTCTTTGCCCTAGGTTTTTCCCCAAATCAGTAAATCCAATTTTATTTATAATTGATAATTTAATTACTTAGTTTAATTTATTTGTTATTAAATTAGGTTATGAATAATCAATCTTTCCATCAAAATTAATTTAGGAATTTAATAATTAAATTAGTTTAATTTCACAATTGTCCCCGTGGATCGATACCTGGACTTGCCATTATTCTAAAAGAATTTGGTATAGTTGTGTTTAATTTTGATGTGTGTAACGACCAATCAAATTTTGGCGCTGTTGCCGGGGACTTCTGGCGAAATTAATTAATTTAAAGTTATATTCTTATTTTAATTTTTAATTTAGGATTTTATGCTTTCGTGTTGCTAAGTGTGTAGAGCGTTTGAAAGTGGAAACTATCACCGAAATGCAAGCGGAGCCAACCGAGCTTAAAAAAAAAAACCATAGCACTAAAGTGCTTAAAAAAGAAGCAAGCACTCGCAAGCAAAGCACCAAAGTGCTAAAAAGAAAGACAAAGCTCAATTAGAGGTTGGAGACAACGTCTACACGTCAAGCACCCGCAAGACGAGTAAAACGTTTTCGTTAAACCGTTGTGAGTATTTCTCTCTTTGTTATTTTGCTTTCGTAACTTAGTGCACAGAGTCGGAACTTTTTGTGTGTGTGTGAGTAGTGTATGCACGGGCGTCATTCTTGTCGCCCTGAATTGTGGAGTTTGGATCTTGAACTAGAAAGGACTCTTAGGAGACTTAGAGCCTCTGCCCATATTCCTAGGCTTGAATATTCATATTCATACATTGAGTCATTAGAGATGGAAAATCCAAATGTCCTGAATGTGCCCAACCGGACCCTTAAGGATTATTTCACACCCAGTGCATATACATCACCATCATGCATTCAATTACCCAACACCATTGTTGCTCATTATGAGATTAAGTCCAGCACTATACAAATGCTCCCATCATTCCATGGACTAGCTCATGATGATCCTTACAAACATTTGAATGAATTTATGGAAATTTGCTCGACAGTGAGGATCCATAATTTCACAAATGAGGCCTTAATGTTGCGATTGTTTCCATTCTCATTAAAGGATAAAACGAAACACTGGCTGAATTCCTTACCTGCAAATTCAATCATAAATTGGGACCAATTATAGCAACGGTTCTTGGAGAAGTACTTTTCCATAGGTAAAACCAACCAACTTAGGTGAGCCATCACCAATTTTGCTCAAATTGATGGCGAGCAATTTCATAAGATATGGGAAAGACTTCGTGACCTTCTCCAACAGTGTCCCCACCATCAAGTGCTTGATTGGCAACTTGTTCAAACATTTTATTATGGCTTAACTGAGCCGCAACGCCAAATGGTGGATTCATCCTGTGGTGGGACATTTATGTCCAAAAATGATGCCGAGGCATGGCAATTGTTTGAGAACCTAAGTGATAATTCCCTTGACCATGCCTCCGCAGCTCGACAAGTTTGGCAACCAGTAGTTGGAGCTCCGAAGAGGGGGCATTTATGAGGTCAGGCAGAACCTAGAGTTAGCCCAACAAATAGAGGCATTGTCCCGCAAAATGGACCAATTGTTAGCTGCGGGACATACCCCTACACAGCAAGATCAGCCTCAATTTCATGAGACATGTGCTATATGTGTGAGCCCTGCTCATGACTTGAGTGAGTGCCCTTCGGCATCACAATTTTCGGAGTTAGTCCAAGAGCATGTGAATGCGGCTCAAGGATTCTCCAACCCGGGTAATGACCTATATTCCAATACCTATAACCCCGGATGGAGAAATCACCTCAATTTTTCATGGAGACCTCCTTCACAAGGCACTTCTTACAATCTGCCACCACCAAGGTAGAATTTTAATAATTTTGCCAACCAATCATCCTACCGACCATCGCAAACTTATCGACCCCACAACCGTACCGGCAACCACAACCCCCGCCTGTTCCTCAAGGCAACTCAGCCTTCGAGACTCAGGTGTTAGAAGTTTTCTCAGAACTTAAGGGGTTAGCACCAGTAGTTCACTCCCATACTCACTCTATTACCAAGCTAGAGAACTAATTGGGTCAAATGGCTAACAACATGAATAGGAGAGATGAGGGAAAATTACCGAGTCAGACTATGGCCAACCCTAAGGGACAATACGAGGTAGAGAGTTCGGGTGGGAATGGAAAGCACCATGAGCAGGTGCAAACGGTGATTACTTTGAGAAGTGGTAGAGAGTTAGAGCCTCAGTCAGTTGCATCTGATACAACTAGAACTAAGAAGGGTGACCACGGTGGTACACCCAATGAGAGCAAGGGTGAGAGGGGAACACTTAAGAGGGACACCTTAGTCCCTAGCACTTCACATGAGCCCAAGGCACCCTTTCCCTAATGCCTTGATTTACCGTCCCCTTTTAATAAGAAGGCGACATCCATGGAAACAATGATGGAGGTTTTTAAACAAGTAAGAATCAACCTCCCCCTGTTGGAGGCGATTAAGCAAATAGCCTCCTATGCTAAATTTCTGAAGGACCTTTGTACGCAAAAGCGTAAATCTAGGACACATGTGTCCCAAAAGGTCATACTCACAAAGTAAGTAAGCTCCATCTTGTCGAATGACACCCCCTTTAAGCTTAAAGACTCAGGTGCCCCAACCATTGCATTCATTATAGGGGACCATTTCATTGATAGGGCCTTATTAGATTTAGGGACTAGTGTCAATTTGTTGCCGTACTCTGTGTACGAAGAATTTGGGCTTGGCGAGTTGAAGCCCACTACTGTTACTCTCTAGTTGGCTAACCAGTCCCTCAAAGTGCCACGTGGCATGATTAAGGATGTGCTAGTAAAGGTTGATAGGTTTTACTTTCCTGTTGACTTTTTGGTGTTAGATATGGAACTGGTAGCTAGTTCTGGGAAACAAATCCCGGTGATCTTAGGTCGACCTTTCTTGGCTACGATCAATGCATGCATTAATTGTTGTACCGGGGTTATGGAAGTTTCATTTGGTAACATGCAAGTGAAACTTAATATTTTCCAAGCATCCCAACAACCCCATGAGAGAGATGAGTGCTTATTTGTGGATGGGATTGTGGAGGAAGCTTTGCCCTCCATTCTTATAAAGGACCCTCTAAAGGCTTGTCTAGCTCATTTTGGGTTCGAAAATTCTGATATTGACGGGTCAGTTGAGGAGGTAAATGCCTTGCTCAATGTTTTTTCTACACCGGATTTTTCTCCATGGAAAGCCCTGTTTGAGTCACTTCCTCCTTTGTCGAGAGAGCCCGCCATACCATCTTTGGTCACACCACCTACACTTAAGTTGAAGCCACTCCCGGCCACACTCAATTATGCATTTTAGGGCCCCGGGATACTTTACCAATCATCATTGCATCTGACTTGACTGCAGAGTAGGAGAGTCAGTTAATGAATGTTCTCGTGGCATATCGGAGTGCTATAGGGTGGTCGGTGGCTAATTTGAAAGGGATAGATCCCTTCGTGTGCATGCATTATATACACCTAGAGGAGGACACCAAACCTTCTCGTGAAATGCAACGGAGACTTAATCCTAATATGAAAGAAGTGGTGAAAAGGGAGGTATTAAAACTATTAGATGTGGATATTATATACCCCATCTCGGATAGCAAGTGGGTAAGTCCCACACAAGTGGTGCCCAAGAAATCAGGCATCACTGTTGTTGAGAATGAGAGAGGAGAGTTAGTCCTCACACGAACCACTACTGGGTGGCGAGTGTGCATCAATTATAGGAGACTGAATTCCTCGACTAGGAATGATCATTTTCCCTTTCCTTTTATTGACCAAATCCTAGAGCGGTTAGCGGGTCAGGGTTTCTACTGTTTTCTTAATGGCTATTCAGGGTATAATCAAGTCTCGATGTACCCCGCTGACCAAGAAAAGACCACATTCACATGTCCTTTTGGCACTTTTGCTTACAGACGCATGCCCTTTGGGCTATGTAATGCACTGGTGACTTTTCAATGGTGTATGATGGTCATTTTCTCCGATATGGTGGAGAAATTCTTAGAGGTTTTCATGGATGATTTTTCGGTGTTTGGACTGTCTTTTGAGGAATGCCTTAGGAACTTGATTAGAGTGTTGGAACGATGTACTGAGGCAAACCTAATCTTGAGTTGGGAAAAGAGCCATTTTATGGTTCGTGAGGGTGCAGTGTTGGGACACATTGTGTCCCCTCGAGGTATAGAAGTAGACAAGGCTAAGGTTGACTTCATTGCAGGCCTTTCTCCACCCAACTCCGTGCGTCAAATTAGGTCTTTCCTAGGGCATGCAAGTTTTTACCGTAGGTTTATCAAAGACTTTAGTAAAATATTATGTCCTTTGTGTAGTTTACTTGTTCAGGACGCGCCTTTTATCCTTGATAAGGCATGCTTAAAGGCGTTTGAAACACTGAGAATGGCCCTAACCACCACCTCAATCATGAAATCACCAGATTGGTCGCTTCCCTTTAAAATCATGTGTGATGCCTCCGATTATGCTGCCGGGGCTGTGTTGGGCAAAAGGGTCAACAAGGCACCATTTGCTATATACTATGCTAGTCGCATTTTCTCAGATGCACAATTGAACTATACTACCACCGAAAAAGAGTTGTTAGCTGTGGTCTTTACCTTAGATATATTCCGGTCCTATCTCCTAGGTTTCAAGGTCATAGTCTTCACTGATCATGCCGCTTTGCGGTATTTACTATCAAAGAAAGAGACCAAACTTACGTTAATTAGATGGATTTTGTTGCTTCAGGAATTTGACCTAGAGATCTGAGATAAAAAAAGATCTGAGAATGTGGTGGCGGATCACCTCTCCCAAATCCTTGTCAAGTATACTAGTGACCCTCTTATTTTGCATGATTCATTTCCGGACGAACAACTCCTTGAGCTGTCACGAGTGAGCTCCCCGTGGTTTGCACATATTGTGAATTACTTGGCCATTGGGCAAATTCCGCAGAATTGGTCTAAGCAAGACAAAGACCGATTCTTTTCGCAAGTCAAGTATTATTTTTAGGAGGATTCGGAGTTGTTTAAATATTGCTCCGATCAAGTGATTCGAGGGTGTGTGCCAGAGAGTGAGGTGCATAGTATTCTTATATTTTGTCATTCTTCTGCATGTGGCGGTCATTTTAGTGGGCATAAAACGGTCCCCAAGATTTTACAGAACGGGTTTTATTGGCCCACAATTTTTAAAGATGTCCATCAATTTTGTAGAACTTGTTTGTGCTATCAGCAAATGAGTTCGATATCTCGGCGTGACATGATGCCAATGTCCCCTATTCTTGTGGTAGAGATATTTGATGTTTAGGGGATTGATTTTATGGGACCTTTCCCGTTGTCATTCGGGTTTGAGTATATTCTCTTGGCAGTAGATTATGTGTCTAAGTGGGTGGAGGCGATAGCTACTCGAACAAATGATCATAGAGTTGTAATCAAATTTTTGCATGAAAACATCTTTAGTTGTTTTGGATTTCCTAGAGCCATAATAAGTGATCAAGGTACGCATTTTTGTAACCGGTTCTTTGAGTCGATAGTCAAGAAATACTCTATCACTCATAAAGTTGGCACTCCATACCACCCTCAAACTAGTGGCCAAGTGGAAGTCTCAAATAGAGAGGTAAAACACATAATAGAGAAAACGGTGAGGCCAGATAGGAAAGATTGGTCACAACGGTTGATTGATGCATTATGGGCCTACCGCACTGCTTATAAGACACCCATTGGGATGTCACCATATAGAACGGTGTTTGGCAAAGCTTGCCATCTCCCGGTTGAACTTGAGCACCGAGCATTGTGGGCCATAAAGAAGTTTAACTTCGATATGGCCGCGACTGGGCTCAACCGGAAATTGCAACTCAATGAGTTGGAGCAAATCCGGAATGATGCATATGAGAGTTCGAGAATTTTTAAAGCTCGGACTAAAGAATTCGATGACAAGCACATTAATAGAAAATCCTTTGAATCCGGCCAAAAAGTGTGTGAAGTGTGTGTCTATTACTCTATGCGTACCTGGATGTGCACTTACAATTTTTGGTAATATTCTCTCATTTCTCTTTACTTTTCCATTGAAGACAATGTCATATTCAAGTTGAAGGATGAGGGTTATATTTTCTTTTGTGCATTTCCATTTAGATCATAATTCATGCTTATACCTGTTTCACTTGATTGCATTACTTCACTTGATGTGACTTGTTGTTAGTAGGGTGATGATGTTTGTATATGTTAATTGGGGAGTATAGTAGACTTGTATGAAAAGGGTTTATTGGATAGATACTTGTATGTGATGTTTGCACTAGGAGAGTTGTTTGTGTTTGTGGTATTAGTACACTTGTCATGAGTATGCCTTAATTCACATGAATACACTATCATAGTGGTGACCTCTTTATTATAATCCCTGGTGTACATCATTATAATGACTAGGGTCTAGAAGTACATGAATGCTATAGATTCTTTGGCAACCCAACAAGATTCTACACCCAAACTCTCATAACACAAAGACAAGAGAAAATAGTCGGAACCTAGACATCCCTAATATGCTCATCCCAATCGACCACCATGTTTCGACCAAGTGGCTCCTCCCGGCTCATCCGGTCGTTTCGAGCGGTATACCCCTCTTAACTCGCCCATGGAGCACGTCCTCAACCAAATCTAATAAGATTATAACCTGAAATGGCCCCAACCCTTTAAGTTTCCTTCCAACCGACGGGATCAGTCCAAGTATTATCATTTCCACCACGACCATGGCCATAACACAGACGAATGTTAATCTTAAGGATCAAGTTAAAGACCTGGTCCGTCAGGGACGTTTAACTCGATTCACGGCACCACGATCTCACCAAAGAGCCAGGACCAACCCCCTAAAGCGGAACAACAAACGCACCCCTCCAAGACCAGCTGACCAGCCTCGGCGGGATGGTGATAGAGCCCAGCACCAACCTTGAGCCCCAGGAGGCCTCGCTCCCCCAACGGGAGAAATTAGGGTCATTTTTAGGGGACTCGTATACGACGGACCATCTCGGTCGGCATAACGAACCAAGCTCCAAAGAATCAAACAAGGATCGGACAAAGAAGTGAAGATGGTCGATCGACCTCCCAAGCAACCAAAGCGGTGGTCAAAACAGATCACCTTCACAGATGCAGATTGTGAAGGCGTCCGATATCTCCGTGACGACCCTCTAATCATTTTCTCTTTCCTCTCCAACTATTAAGTTTGACGTGTGCTCATCGACAATGGTAGCTTATCAGACATTATCTTTCTCAATGCTTTCAAGCAGCTCCAGATTGGCTAAGAAAAGTTATCGCCTCTGCAAACACCCCTAGTTGGCTTCACCGGAGATCGGGTAATCTCTATAGGGTCCATTGACCTCCCAATCACTATTAGCGAGTACCCAAGGCAAATTATGAAGATCCTCGCCTTTCTGGTTGTTGACTTCCCCTTTGCTTACAACGTCATACTTGGGTGTACAACTCTCAATGCTTTCCAAGCTGTGACATTTACGTATCATCTGGCAATAAAATTTCTGATCAATCATGGGGTTGGCACTGTAAGAGGCGAGTAGAGTGTAGCTAGAGAATGTTGCGTTGCTTCGTTAAAAGAGGTGAAGATGAAAGAAGCCATGATCATCGAAGACCTTGACGTAAGGGACGAGAAGGAACTAATCCAGGGGGAACCGGTAAAAGAGTTAGTGGAAGTACCTATTAATTTCACTGACCTAACGAAGACGACCAAGATTGGCAGCCAGTTGTCTCCTTAAGCCAAGACCGACCTTACAGCTCTCCTAAAAGAGCATAACGATGTCTTTGCTTGGGCTCATTCGGACATACCGGGCATCAATCCTTTTTTTATCACTCATCGCATTAGTATTGAGCTCCAATTGACCGTTCTGTCAAAAGCAGCGCATTTTCCATCCCGAATGTAATAATCCCATCACTGCAAAGGTAGACAAGCTGCTGAAGGCCCAATTCATAAGAAATGTGGACTATCCCAAGTGGTTATCCAACGTGGTCTTGGTTCACAAAAGTAATGGTAAATGAAGACTCTGCGTTGACTACTCCGATCTCAACCGAGCTTGCCCCAAAGACAATTATCCATTCCCCAGGATAGATCTATTGGTTGATGCAACAGCAGGCCACCAGATGCTTAGTTTTATGGATGCATTTTTAGGCTATAACCAGATCCTAATGCATGCAATTGATCAGGAGCACACATCTTTCATTACTGACATGAGGACTTATCATTACCGTGTGATGCCTTTTGGTCTGAAGAATATAGGAGCCACTTACCAACGATTTGTTAATGTTGTTTTAAAAAACCAGATAGGTAAGAATATGGAGGACTACGTTGATGACATGTTTGTCAAAAGCAAATTCTCCTCAGACCACTTAACAGACTTGTGGGAGACCTTCCAAACCTTGCGCAAGTACAAAATGAAGCTAAATCCAAAAAAGTGTGCTTTCGCTGTTGGGTCTGGTAAGTTCTTGGGGTTTATATTCAGCTATAGGGGTATTGAGGCCAATCTAGAAAAGATCAAGGCCTTAATAGAAATGCAGTCTCCCACAATCGTAAAAGAGATTCAACGGCTCATTGGCAGAGTAGCCGCCCTCAATCGCTTTATTTCTAGGGCAACCGATAAGTGTTTTCTATTCTTCAAGGTGCTTAGGAAGGCTTTTGACTGGAACACTGAGTCCGATGAGGCATTCCAACAACTGAAATAGTACATGGCCAACCCTCTTCTCCTCTCTCAAGCAATTCCAAGGAGACCCTCTTCCTCTACTTAGTTGTCTCCAATACTGCAGTCAGTGCTGCCCTAATCGGAGAGGAAAACTTAGTCCAACGTCCGGTTTACCGCATTAGCCGAGCACTCCGCGGGGCAGAACAGAACTACCCTTGTTGGAGAAGATGGCTCTAGCTTTGGTCATCACCTCTAGACGCCTCCGACCCTATTTTCAAGCACATTCCATCATGGTTCTCACTAACCAACCTTTGAAGAAAGTTATGCAACAACCAGAGTCATCAGACAGGCTCATGTAGTGGTTTGTTGAACTAAGCCAATACGAGATCTCTTATCGACCTCGAACAGCTATCAAAAGCTAAGCCATTGCCGACTTCATCCTGGAATTCACCAATCTCATCCCAAACATACCTTCTTTATCGGCACCCATCATTCCCGAGGCGATTAACCCCTATTCTTAGACTTTTAACATTGACGGTTCCTCTCGAAAAGAAGGTAGTGGAGCCAACTTAATCCTCTCCACCCCAGAGGGCGAGTGTTTCAAGTGTGCCCTCCGATTTGTATTTGCCTCGAGTAACAACGAGGCTGAGTATGAGGCCCTGATAGTAGGTCTTTAACTATCTAGAGACATTGGGGTAGACCATCTCCAAGTGTCTAGTGATTCCCAATTGGTTGTCGGACAGATCACTGGGGAGTTCGACGCAAAGGAAGAAACAATACGATTGTATAGGGACATCGCTCTTCCCTTCACCCGCATCTTCAACAGTTTTAACATTAAGCATATCCCCAGGTCAGAGAACTCTTAAGCAGATGAAATGGCCCAATTAGCCTCGGCAGACCAATTAGATCTCAGTCACGGTGTCCGAATCGAATACCTGACCCACTCCGCAGTTTCACCAGACCAACAAGAGGTCCACTTGCTCTAGGACGAGCCTATCCCATAGGCCCAAGACATTATTTCGTTCTTAGAGCAGGGAGGGCTACCGGAAAATAAGTAGGAGGCCGACAAGGTTAGGGCTCGGTCATCCAATTATGTCATTATCGACGACATCTTGTACAAGCGGGGATTCTCGCGACCATACCTTAGATGTCTAAATGTTGATCAAGCTACCTATGTGATAAGAGAAATACATGAAAGAGTTTGTGAAAACCACTCAGGGAGATGGTCTTTGGCCCATAAAATTCTCTGCATAGGCTATGTTTGGCCCACGCTCAGTCAAGACGCCACTGATTTTGTGCTCAAATATGACAAACGCCAACGCTTTGCCAACATCCCTCACGCCCCTCTAACAGAACTGATCACACTCAATAGCCTCTATTCTTTTGCCAAGTGGGGAATCAACCTAATTGGTCCCTTGCCCATTGGCAAAGGCCAAGTCAAGTTCGATGTGGTTGCCATTAACTATTTCACAAAGTGGGTGGAAGCAGAGCCTTTTGCTAAGATCACTGAGCGGAATACCACCAAGTTCATATAGCAGTCAATAGTCTGCCGATGCGAGATCCCTCAAGCCATCGTGTCAGATAATGGCAAACAGTTTGACAACACCAAATTCAGGAATTTCTGTGAGGCGCTCAGCATCAAGACATGTTTTTCCTCTCCAGGCCATCCCCAAGCTAATTGGCAAGTTGAAGTCACCAACTGGCCTCTGTTAAAGATTATCAAGACCAAATTAGAAGCCGCTAAGGGACTCTGGGCAGACAAGCTACCAAACGTACTCTAGGCTTATAGGACGATAGCAAGGACTCTCACTGGGGAAACCCTTTTCCGCCTAACATACGACGCTGAAGCGGTCATTCTGTGGAGATCAGTTTACCGACCTCCCGGGTAATGCACCTGAACTCCGAACTAAATGAAGAACTACAACGGGTCGAGCTAGACCTAATTAAAGAACTACGAGAGTCAGCCGCTGTCAGACTGGCTTCATATCAACAGAGGATGCGAAAACATTATAACAGTTGAGTCAAACCCATAGAATTTGTTGTGGGCGATCTAGTTTTTCGAACGACAACTTTGGCCACAAAAAACCCAACTGAAAGCATACTAGCTACTAAATGGGAAGGATCTTACATTGTCAAATCTAGGTCATGCCTAGACACTTACTGTTTACAAGATTTAGAAGGTAGAGATCTCCCCCCACCCGTGGAATGCTAAGCATTTAAAGCGGTATTATCAGTAAAATGGAGTCCCGTTTTCTCCTATGGCGTTTATTTTATTACCACGATCAGCTCGAACTGCTTGTAAATTTTTTGTCTTTTTAATACAATGTATAAGCTCACCATGGCAAGACTTTGCATTAATGAAAAAGATATTCTACCTCTGTCATTTGTGTTGCATACGTCATGAATCTTTAGCTGAGTTCAAACATGTCTCAGCTAGACTGAGCATGAAGACCTCAGCCAGACTGAGTTCAATCAAGCCTCAACCAGATTGAGCATCAAGCCTCAGCCAAACTAAGCATGAAGACTTTAGCCAGACTGAGTTCAATCAAGCCTCAGCTAAACTGAGCATGAAGACTTCAACCAGACTGAGTTTAATCAAGCCTCAACTAGACTGAGCATGAAGACCTCAACCAATTAAGCCTCAGCTAGACTGAGCATCAAGCCTCAGCCAAATTGAGCATCAAGACCTTAGCCAGACTGAGTTCAATCAAGGCTCAGCCAAACTGAGCATGAAGACGTCAGCCAGACTAAATTCAATTAAGGATCAGCCAGACTGAGCATGAAGACCTCAGCCAGAATGAGTTCAATTTATTGATTCACTTTTAAGTTCTACTTGGGACCTTGTTTCATTTTACTTACAAGTTTGAGTTGTTTTACTTGCTTCATGAAGACTTTCCATTTTGCTTGTTCTACTTCGAACCTTGCTTCAATTTATTGATTCACTTTTAAGTTCTACTTGGGACCTTGTTTCATTTTACTTACAAGTTTGGGTTGTTTTACTTGCTTCATGAAGACCTTCCATTTTGCTTGTTCTACTTCGGACCTTGCTTTAATTTATTAATTCACTTTTAAGTTCTACTTGGGACCTTGTTTCATTTTACTTACAAGTTTGAGCTGTTTTACTTGCTTCATGAAGACCTTCCATTTTGCTTGTTTCATCAAAATCCACTTTATCTCATGTAACTCTTTCTTTATATCTCAGTTTTCAATAGGCACACACACTGAACGAACTATTATAACTTAACAATTTCCAAAAATTTCCAAAACCAATTCTTATCTTATACACAACTTCATTACAAAATGTGTAAGTCGCTTTAAAAAATTAAAAAAAAAATAAAAATAAAAATACCACAAAACCACCAAGTGTCTTCAGCCTTCTTCTTCCTCACTGGACACTAGATCCTCTTTTTCAACATCCTCGTCCAGCGGGGTTTGGATGATGTCTCATTCTCCCAGTTTTATGAGCGTTAAGTCGATGTCTAGAAAGGCCTCTTTTGCCCTGCGCTGGAAGCTCATCTACCCACTATCCCAATAGATGCTCAGCTGGTACTTGTAATAGTCAGACTGTTGAAAGTTTTGGATTATTTCTGACTTTGTCTGCCCCTCTATCATCTCAGCGACCCTAGCTCCAGAGGAGCCAGCACCATCAACCCCTTCCCTAGCAAAGTCTGTTGCAACAGCTGCATCGACTAATATTTGGAACTCGATCGACTGCTTGAATTGTTCCACTACTGTTGCGTAAAAGTCTGGATAAGCCACCCTTTCCAACACTAGGGTCCTGGTCAGCTCTTTAGTTTTCGCCTTTTCAGCCTCTACTGCCATTTTTTCAGCCTCCAGTGCTTTCTCCAACTCAGTCACTCGCATGTCTGCCACTTCCTTTTCCCTCAGTGACAGATCACGAAGATCTTCATTGTTAGTGAGAGTTTCTTCCAATTGTTCCATCACAGTGGCACATGCTTGCTGGGCTTGGTCAACCTTCTTTTGTTTTGCTGCCACCTTAAACTCGAGTGCCATTGCCCTGTGCTGAGCGTCCTCCAAATCCTTGGTGGTATAACCTAGCTGCTCCTTGACTTCAACTAATTCGATCATAATTTCAACCCCTCATCTTTCACTTGCTCGGCCACATAGCTCTGCACCAGGGCTAACACTTCAAATTTTTGGCAGTTTTGAGCGTATAACATCCCCTTAGCACAGGCACTCCGTGCTATCTTCCATAGGCCTTTCACCTCACCCTCCGCCATCTGTAATTCAACAACAGCTTGCTCTGATCGTGCTAAGGCTTGTCCCAGTTCCAACTTTGCCCTCACCCTTTTACCCAACAAGGCGGCCGCTAAAGTCAATGACTCTATCTGAGCAGAGCCTATTGCCTTCATCAAATCTGTCTCTCTAAACCATGAAGCGTCTCTGACCGCCGCATCATCGATTCCTCTTAACATGTGTTCATATGCTGCTTTTGAGTTCCCTAGCAAGTTGGAGAATTTTGAAGCATCGGTCAGGGGCACGTCGACCACAGTACTTAGATACCGATCAGTAGTGCCCACTCTCTCGGCCGTCGAGCTTGTCCCAGACTCACTTGGCTGAGCCCCAGCCGTATGCTCATTCCCCCCGACTTGCTCACTTCCTAGAAGCACCTTCTATCACTGTCCTAGTTTCTTTTTTCTGGCTAGGGGCGATCAGTCATCTGCTCCACTCCTTCTCCTTCAGGATCGCTTATGAAGGGGTCGGCCACTACTACTTCTGCCCTTATCCCAAGTCTTAAGGGCTCTGACTCCTCCTTTGCCTCCATCGCTATTGCTTCCTTGGCCCTCTTCGTTAGGGGTCCTTTTTATCCTTTCTTGGCGGCAGCTTTCCTCTTCTTTTTCTTAATCTGCTCTAACTTAACCTTGCTCTGCTCCCTCAGCGGATCCATGGGCGCCTTCAGCGGCACAAAGTTCTTTAGGTCTAATCCTGCCAAAGCCTTGGAGCAAGGATGGATCACCCTGTGTATGTACGCCCTCGGGGTAGGGCCCAATGTCTTCTCCTTCAATTTCTCCACCGTTGTGAATGCTCAGCGGTCTTCAGCTTCTTAGACTCTCCTTTCCGCCTCAACCTCTTCTGGGGTTAGGTCACCCCCAATAGGGTCGGGCCTCAAGCCAACGGCAAAGAGGGCGGAAGGCTTCACTAACTCGTCCCACTTCAGCCCCTCATTCTCCTTCCATTTCTTCACCAGTTGCACTTTCCTCTCCTCAACAGTAATTAAATTGGGCTCCACCGATTTAGTGGGGATTTTCCATATGGTTCGTACACCCATACCACCATTTATGGATACAAAAGAACCACTTAGTTCTCCATCTTTTTCAAACAAGGACAGTCCACTCATTAGCCCCCTCCCAGGCAGAGCTTGCAATGACACCCACATCTCTTGCTGGCCCATCGACTTATAACAAGAGAAGAACTCATCCATCGACATTGTCTCTCCCCTGGTCGTCCACGGCCAGGAACTTGCACTCGTAAACAAAATCTTCCAGGCGTTTGGCACTAGTTGACCTAGTGCCACTTCTAGCCGGTTCAGCACGTCGATGGCAAATTGGGGGAGCAGAAGCCTCAAACTTGTAGCTTTCTTTTCGTGCTCCTTTCGGATACGATTAGCCCTACAGTTCGGACTCCCGTGGTTCTGAATCTGATTTCACTAGTGCAATGTGAAATAGATAAATACAAATGAGTACAAATCTGGCAAATCTTTTAGAAAATTGATGTTTGAATCAAATAGCAAAAATAGACTGTTTTGCCAGATTTCAGAGTCGCCATCTAAATATTTTTTTGAGAAATTTAGGAAACCCGAGACTCGTGTCAAAGGCCACTTATTCGTGATCACCAAAGTGTCTCGGCTTAGGAACTTAGGTATGAGAGGGGAAGGTCATGAACTGAGCACCCCACTCGCCCGATCAAAGATCGGCCTAATCATGATGTAATTCTTATCTACATTATATGCTCTTGTTTCAATTATTAAGCTACTTTATTATGTGATGCACACAAGTATAGACTGATTTGCAAAAGTTGAAACACTTTGATTTTATGTTTGTTTGAAAATTATTTTGAATACGCGTCACTTAAAAAAGTGAGTTTGTATATACATTAATCAATGCGTCCCAATTTTCTCAATTGCCTTCATCCACCGGCATTCAAATAGGTATATCACTTAAGCAATTAGTCTCATGAAAAGCATGCTTGATATGACGACAATCACACACAATGCAATATGCTAAAGAAATAAACGCTCACCTAGTACTTCAAAGCAAGCCAACAAAACAAAAGAATTAGAAGGCATGCATGCCTTTAATCAATGCAATATGACTAATGTGATGCAATCATGCAAGTAAATAGGTCCGGCTACTTAGCATGGTATATGATCTAATTCAAGACATGTGATAAATCATGTATTCATTTAAGAAAGTTGAATGTGACATTGGTTAGTATGATGAGCCGAACCCAAATGCATGTGAGACAAGTGTATGCAAACATGTAAAATGCTAAGGAAACATGATGCTCTATGCTACCATTATAAGCAGGTAAATAAAAAGAAGAAAGAAATGGGAGTTGGAAGACATACAATATTATTACATATTTTTGCCCTCGCGCAGGAGGGTCCGAATAAGTGTTCGAGTGTCCGGATTAAACTACTTAGCTATTACAACACGAATGAATAATAAATAAACCAAGTACTTATTACAAATTCAAATGAATTCTAACTTAATCTAGCTATCTAATTTTATTACAACAAGGATATTATAACAATACTAATACAAATAATGAAATTGTAACAGTAATTATTTATAACAATAATAATACAAGCAACGATAAGGCGCAACGATCGCATGCATAGTGCCTAGAAGTTGTACTGTCTGCCTAGACTACTCTGCCCAAAATGAGACCTGGTCGGGTCTACAAATAGTCGACCGTGCCCTAATTTCATGCCAAAAATGTTTTTGTGCTCTGACGTGAGAACAGTGCAGACAGAGCCTTTCCAAGCCCTATTTGCCCCTTCTACTCTTCTCTGTTATGGGGAACTCAAGAGAAGAACGAATTCGAGTCCAAAACCATCAACGATAGCAAGTTGATTGCTTGATGATTTCAGGCACACTTGTATAAAAAAGTTAACAAATGTAATGAACACGACCACCCCTCCCTCCTATCATAAAGGCTCAAAAAGGGAAGTAGACACGCTCAAAGTTTCATCAACGTATCATGGATTGATAAGTGACAATTCTCAAAGCGATGGACTTGGCATAACGTCCGGCCAAATCCAACCGTCTAAGTATTTTCTTTATGCCTGTTTCATTCATTTTAAGCCAATTTATTAATCCTTTACATTCTTTAATCCATTTGTCCAAAGTGATGTTTAAGTCCACTAAATGAGAAAAAAAGTCAAATGAGAAGTGATCCTTGACATGAAAAAGAGACTACGCCTTGATGATCAATCTCCGTAGAGATTAGGCCATTGAGCATATATCTCTTTCTCATGTCTTGAATAACCATCAATATTTTGGAATAACTGTCAAACAAAAGAAAAGAAGAAAAGAGGGAGGTTGCAGAAATGACTTATGTGAAATTGACTATTTAGAATGAGATCCTTGATATGAAAACTAAGTAAAGAAAAACTATTAACTCGAATGACTCGGTATCTAAGGCCTAAACAACCGAAGTCATAAGGACTTACAACACGTCAAGTAAAGTATTCAAAGCATAGACTAATTAATGGAATTTAAACAACCCTAAACAGCCCCTAATAGTTGAAAAACAGTGGCTAAAACGAAGGCTAAAGAGCACAAAAGATAGGAAATAACAAAGGGATACCAAACTAGTAAGCAAGAACAAGGAGAGGTGGCTAACCTCTACACTTTTTGAGACTTCTAAACCATGTTTTCAGCCCTTTTAAACTCGGAAAATCAGTTTGAAAGCCAAAGAAAAGAGAGCAAGAACAAGAGGTATGAGCTACAAGTTAAGGCACAAGAAAGGGTGTTAGCCCTCTTTACCTTTGGTAGCTATCCAACCCCAAGTTCCAACACTTGAAATGGATCCACAACAACACAAAAACACTAAGAATAGATAAAAAGAGACAGAAATGAAAGCAAGGAGAAAGGTGGTAAGCTTATACCTCTTGAATGGAATAAGCTCTTGTTGTCAAACAAACTCAATCCAAAGGCCCTCTCAAGTTTGAATTGTGATTCCCAAGTCTCAACAAAGACTCTAAGGTTAAGGTTTAAGGATGTATATGGTGTATAGATATGGTTCAAGGGTAATAGGTTTGCTCAATGATAGCTTGCTAAGGAATAAAGAGCTCTTAAGTGTGTGTTTAAGCTCTTTGGAAATTTTCCAACCCTTAAAACAGAGACATCAGCTCTTATTTATAGAATTTGAGCAAAATAGGTCAAAAATATCTTCAAAAATAGACAGCTGGCGGGCTCCCGCCCAAAACAATATTTATCGCCAACAAGGCACGGTTGGCCCTAAATGGCCACGACCGGCTCCCATGAGGCACGGCTGGCTCCCAATGTGCTCCCCTGTTCCTTTATTTCATGCTCAGTGCAAGTTAGCACAGGGTTCAAAAATGAAATTCTATGGTACAAACAGTGTAAATATGAAAGGTCTAGGCTGGTTTCGAAGCTTAAACTTAGATCCTTCGTTGAGAATTCGAACCACACTCAACGCAACTTTCATCACCGAGTGCGCAGGACAAAGCATCCAAGTCTTGCAGGTGGTAAAAAATGGGATGTCTACAAAACCCCATGTAAAGCCTCTTCGTAGAGGGTAAACTCCATGGGCCTTGCGTCAAAGGCTCTCTCATCTGTCGTCAGCAGTCTCAGCTCAATGTTCTCAAGAACTTAATACTTCTTTCGAATCTCTTCTAACTCCTCCGTTGTCAACGTCAATTTATCCGCTTTTGTGTGCCAGTGGTCTGGCACCACTTAACTGATGGGTTCGACTGCCGAAATCATAGTCAACGGGATGGGACATGGTCTCCTCCCCGTTCCACCATTCTCTCTACCTGATACTATTTCGCCAACGCCACCCCATCGTCGTCTCCTAGAGATCTGCAACTGTTGGGCGAGGGTTTCCTTCAGCCATTTCTCTTACATTTTTGTATATCGCTTCAGTCGTAGGAGCTTAGAACTTGCAGACGTGGAAAATAGGGGAATCTGAGGCAATGAAGGGGGCAAAGTCTGGTATGTGCTGGTTTTTTGCAATCACGTATGAAAATTGCACCACCTCAAATGCCCAAGGTTTTCTTGTCGTCCAAGGGTCATTGTTGTAGTTTGCCAGCGCGAAAACAAAATTGCCAAGTGTGGAGGGAGTTAAGAAACCTAATGGGTAAATACCTTGACTCTTTCAAATTTCCAGGTTTCCAAACCCTTCGTCTCTACTAAACGTTTCAAAATCCCCATCAACGGCCTACATTACTCCACGTGGATAGTCGCGGCTATCTCCCCACACTCAATCACTTTTTTCCTTCCATCACGTTTGTTTTATGTCACATCATCACGTGTGTTCCCGTACCTCGAGCCCCACACCCCATCAATACAGTATGCTTATCCCCCTTCCAGGATAGCCATCCCCACTCGGTCATTCTTAGCCGGCCATTTTGCTAAGTCGTCCCCCTTTCAGGTTGGCAATCCCTGTTTGGCCACTCTTGGTTGGCCGTTTCGCTAGGTTGTCCCCCTCTCAGGTCAGCCATCCTTGCTTGACGTCTCTTGGTTGGCCGTTTCGCCAGGTCGTCTCATTTTCAGGTCGGCTATCCCTACTTAACAACTCTTGGTCGGCCGTTTCGCCAAGTCGTCCCCTTTTCAGGTCGACCATCCATGCTCTGTCACTCTTGGTCGGTTGTTTCACCAGGTCGTCCCCCTTTTAGGTCGGCCATTCTTGGTTGGTCGTTTCGCCAGGTTATCTTCCTTTCAAGTCGGCCTTTCTTGGTCGATCGCCTTCCCTAGTCATCCATATTTCAAGTCGACTTGAGGGACTACTTTCTCTTATCTTATTCCTTTCGCTGAACTAAAGCTGCGCTTGAAAATGGAGGACTACAGATAGACATGGCCCAAAGGGGGGCGTTTTGGATTACCCAAATAGTCACTCACCTGCAGCCCGTCAAGATCAGGCCCAATACTAAGTCCAGTGAAGAACTAACAATGATCAAGCCTAGGTACCAACAAGCATGTGTCAAATAAGGAGTTGGGCACGTGGCAGACAAAGATTTAGGGGAGTCATTAAGCCCACACGCCAAGCATTAAATGAGACTGTCAAAGCATTAAATGTAACAAGACCTCTCGTTCTAAGGTGTGGAAAAACCACCATGGCCGACGGCAAGCAAACGGCAGGCTTTCGGCTAATGTGACAGTATGAATGGATAAGGAAATGCTTAGTGAATGATATAAGAAAGCCTCCAATGAACGTTGTTGGTAAGAAGAAATCTCTCTCTCTCTCTCTCTAGACTGTTTTCCAATGCCATTCATATACCATCTAACTTAATCATCGGATGGTCCACGAGAGGGAACCACCCAATATATCGGAACCCTCTCATTTGACTCGTTGCAGGTATGTCTGGAAGAACGAAGCAAAGACAACCCGTAGAGCCCTTAGATCAGTTTGACCTAGTCCTACCCCAACAAAACTGCATTATCAAAAGATAATATATTGAATCCTTCAAGCCTAACAAATAAAAAATAAAAAAAATTTAAATACTTTTTTTCTTTTTCTTACTCAATTTTCTCCTAGTTTTTGACAACGGGTGATGATTGAGACCCCCTCCAATTACCACCCCCACCACCCCCTACAAACACGTGGCAGGTGGTGATTGGAGGAGAGGGAATAAAAAAAAAGAAATAAATAAAAAGTAACCAATCAAGTGAAGAAGGGGTCAAGCGGGTGAAAAAAAAAGGGTCCAAATCATTATTATTTTGACAACCATATGTTTCTCTAAAAGGGTAAATTAGGTAGAAGAGAGGGACACTTAGAGAGAGGACCTGACCGTTGGCTGGCCGGGAAGGGGAAGAGACCCAAAAGGCAGCCAAGAGTACTACCCCGAAGCTACAAAAACTCAATTCAATTTGAACACTACTCCCATAGAAGAACCCAGTACCAACCCAATTTTCAAATTTGAAATCTGGGTTCTTTATCTCATTTCAATCAATCAATCAATCAATTAGTCTTCAATGTGCGTGTATATTTGTACATATACATGGCATTAGTCCAAGCCTACCTCAAGACTTAGATCTTTCAATCTCTCTCTTTCATCAGGTGACTTAGCCTAGCTGTTTCTCTTATGTTTTTCTTTTTGTTTCTTGTTTATTTATGCTTCTTGTGATTGTAACATACAAAAATTTCAAGTCCTAATTGGGGTTTCCAAAGAAATTTTCCTTGAATCTCATCTGGGTATTTGCTGAATTTTGCTTCTGTTGATCATAGATTGCATGTTCTTCAGATCATTGTCAATGTGTTGTTGCTTTCTCAGCTGTGTGTTTAAAGTCCTAATTGGATTTTTTTCAGACAAATCTTTTTTGAATCTCTTCTGGGTTTGCTGAATTTCGATTCTTTTGATCGCAGATTGCATGTGTTTCAGATCATTGTCAATGTGTTGTTGTTTTCTCAGCTGCGTGTTTGATTTCTTGAAACTTACGATAAGCAAACTTTATGGGCTTCCCATGAGTCGTCTAGTTGTTTACCCCTTTTTTTCTTTATTGTGGTTTTGCATTCTGCTATATGTGAGCTGATAAATAAATTCTAGAAAATTTGCAATTTAGTTTTGTAGGGTGCTGTGAACTTTGCTCTGTGTGTGGGTATACCTAGATTATAGGGTTCTGATCAATAAGTTCTGACGATGAGAATTTACCCTCATTTTCAGGTTTTGTGTGTACATAGATGTTGGTTTTTGACCTTATAGTATGCTGCTCTTCTTGATTCTTCTCCTTAGTATGCACAAGTGATTCTTCTTCTTATGGTTAGGTTTTTGTTTGCATTCTGTTTATGGTAATGTTAACATCCTTGGGTTTATTTCATGGTTAGTTAGAGCATCTCCAATCCCTTTATCAAATTTTTTCATCGAATTCAAATTTTCTGAAAAAATGGCTAAAAATATGCTCCAACCATTTCATCAAGCTTTCAACCAAATTTTCCATATCAGATCAAGGATTAGAGTTTTTCATATCAAATCAAGTTTTTTTTACCAAATTTTCACTCAAATTGATGGGAAAAAAAGAAGAAGAGAAATATTAGGGACACACCATATTCTACAGCATATACTACCACTTATTCACAATGGGTGTGTTGGTACACACCATAGATGTGTGGGGCCCCACTCCTATGGTGAGTGGTAGTAAATTTTGTGTCCGTAGCTGGACTAAAAAAGAGAGTAAGGATTGGAGAGGCTTTTATGAGCACAGAGATAACAGATGTTAGTGTTAGTGTTAGTGTTATAATGAGCTACCAAAGAAATTTTATGAGATTTACTGGATTCTTATTCATTATGGTAGCCTGCATCTTTCTTTGTAATATAAGTGAACCCATGTTTATGCACTTCAATTTTATCCCGATAATATTGTCCTTTGAAAGTCATTAATAGTTGATCTTTTTTTTCTTTTGGCCTGATTTTTCAGTTCTAAGCGATCAACATGCGCGGAGGTGGAAAGAAGCTAACACACCAGGATTTTGGGAAGCATTATTCAAACAAGACAGGAAGTGTGTCTAAGCAGAGTGCACCATTGAAGATAGAAAATGGTACCGAGCGATCGCACATGAAGAGACACAAACCAAAACTGAAGTCGCACAGAAACTCCAATGGTTCAACTGTTTTGAAGAAAAAAGTTGTCAAGTCTGTAACCAATGGGATGAAAAACGATTCCTCAAGTAAAAATGTGAATAGTACAACAGATCTGCATAAAACAAAGTCCAACAAGAAGCAGCATTCCTCAAGCCTTGAAGGTGAAAACATTTTACTTAACAGTTCGAAGGAAATTGGAAAACAAGCCAATGGAGACGATGTTAAATCTAAAAAGTTGAAGAAGAGAAGGAAGTGTAGGAGACAAAGGGATAATACAGAGTTAGATGAAGCTTCACGCTTGAAAGGAGGGCAAGATACCTATTAATAAAAGTGAAGTTGGAGCTAAACCTTATTGAAGCTTATTCAGGGTGAAGGTTGGAAAGGCCAGAGGTATGGAATATTTGTCTAGTTTGTACATCCTTTATTGTTCTTCAATGCAACAGTGCTAGGTTCACAGAAGTAAAACACAGAAAATGCACAGAGAGTACATTGCGTGGTTGAGATTTATTTCAAATGTGGCCCACACTATACCCAAAATGAATTTTAACCACAAAGTACATTTTCTGTGTTCTATTTCTGAGCTCTTAGCATTACTGTTCTTCAATGTTTTTGTTAAGATTTCTCAAGGTTTGAACTAGTTTTTTTAAAGACAAATTATAGACACCTACCTGACCAATACCTAATCCATCACTTGATGAAGCTAAATGGCCTTTTGGCTCCTGTGAAGTATATGACTCACTCCAAAACCATCTTACTAGGCAAGAAAACTCAATAGTACCTTATTTCTTTAAATTAATTATAAAAGGTACCTTGTTTCTTTAAAGCACTTGTTGGATACACCCTGCAAATTACAATTATGAAGTCAGACTAATTGGTATTATTATTTGGTTTAAAATTAGTTCTAGAATACCTAATTTCTTATAAAATGAGCAAAAAAATTAATTCTGGAATAATCTAAATCCTACCTTCATGATTTTTCATATATGAGTGCATGGTCTTTGAATGTTTTTTTTTTTTTTTTTTTTTTTGGGGGGGGGGGGGGGGGGGGGAGTATGGTACTTTAAATGTTTGCCTGCTGCATAAATTCATTTTCTGTATCTGAGGGTTATCTAAGGGTGTGTTTCTCTGACGTCTTAAATGGGCTAGTAAAACAAGGATATGAAAATGAATTTTTGAATCAGGAAAGAGTTGATGTGATGATGACAATGATGACATTATAATGATCTGCAACATTAACTCCAAAGTCTCACATGCAGACTTGTGCTTGACTTTCATGTAAGGGTCAACTAGAAAGTAGAGACTAATGCTGTGTTTTGATCATGGATTTGGGTAGGGATTTAGAAATGGAAAGGAAAAAGGTGGCTTTTCAAATATCTATCCAAATCCATGAACCAAGCAGCCTAATAGTAAAATCAGTAAATTGTTATACTGTGTGATATGTATAGCTTTGTTTAATAGACAAATTAGCCAAAGAAGAGATTTGCTCATAGATGAATCTGTATCGGGGCTGTGACATTTGCATGATGCTAAAGCTAACAGTAAAACTTTGAATTTTATCATTATGTCTGCAATTAAGCAATTTGAGGGAGAATTGTTGATGTATGGGTAGTTTTTCCTTTGTCGAAAACTTTTTACACGTATCGAAGCCTTTTTTTTTCATTACTATTGTTATTTTTTCTCCCAGTCGAGAAAAGATCAAGCCGGAAAATGAACTTCAAAGAGCCAAGAAGCAGATTTTAAAGTGTAAACTTGGAATCCGTGATGCCATTCGCCAACTGGATTTGCTTAGCTCTGTAGGGTGTATTGAAGGCTCTGCAATTGCACAGATGGATCCGTAATACCATGAACATGTAAACTTTTCTCCCCCCTCAAATAACCAATCTTACCAACTGAAAGGGGCTGTTTATTCCCAAATCCATCTATTTTAGCAAACAGATTTGCTTTTTTAGCCTCACTTCCGAGGCAAATGGCCCACGCTGAGGCTTGAAAGAAACTCAACATTTACACTATTTCTGTATTTACGTTGTTTTTTAACTTCTCGTAGAGGTTTCTTCGAGGATGCTAGCTACTACGATTGTGTTATTTCTCATTTTAGACAAAATTATTCTTGATTTGATGTCTGTTATTCCTAGATAATCTGTGCAAAGTGCAAGTTGCGGGTAGCTTTCCCTGATAATGATATTATACTTTGTGATGGGACATGCAATTGTGCTTTTCACCAAAAATGTCTTGATCCTCCTCTGTTGACTGAAATAGTGAGTTCTACTCAAATTGCTATTATTATTTTCTGAATGTTATACTATAGAATGAGATTTCTTCATTAAACGTAGTGTAATCAATAATTTTTCAGTTCCTCCAGAAGATCAAGGATGGTTTTGCAAATTTTGCGAGTGTAAGATGGAAATATTGGATGCAATGAATGCTCATCTTGGGACTCACTTTTCTGCCGACAGTCATTGGCAGGTTGTTTACATCAGAAACGTTTCATGCTCTCTTATGGTTTTATTTTTCTCTCCCATTTTTTTTTCAAAAAATAAAAATAAAAACTTATTTCTATGGGATCAAAATAGGAAATCTTCAAGGAAGAAGCTGCTTTACCTGATGGTGGAGGTGCTTTCCTAGATCCAGAACAAGAATGGCCTTCTGATGATTCAGAAGATGATGACTATGATCCAGAAAAAATTGAAAATAGCTGCAGTTACAGCAGGGCTGGCTCTGAAGCTGATGATTTAGATGATGCAAGCAGTTCCAGCAGTTTATGGTCACTTGAAGATGAAGTGTTTTCTGAGTCAGGGAGGCCATCCAAGAAGCGCAAGGACGGTCAGAATGCCTCTTTCGAATCATCTATTGGTGTAGATTCGGATGAGACAACTGATTGTGAGGTTTTAAGTGGCCCCAGGCTGCGGAAAGCTGTTGATTATAAGAAGTTATATGATGTGAGTATTTAAAGACTGAACTTAGAGCAACTCCAATGGCGAAAGCCATAATTGTTACATGGTCTGGGTAAGAACTCAACCCCAAAAGCTAGCTATTGAGGTGAAGGTGTCCTCACACTTTTGTACTTAACATTGCTTTAGTACCTAGGCGATGTGAGACTTCGCTTCACACCCTCCCTCACACCTAGCATGCTCACTTGGCAGCACTTGCGGCTTGCATGCCAGGGACACGCACCCTACCCATTGTTGGTACTCCGGCTGTGATACCATGTTTCACGTCTTGGGTAGAACTCAACCACAAAAGCTAGCTATTGAGGTGAGGGTGTCCTCATGCTTTTATACTTGAAATTACTTTAGTACGCAAGCGATGTGGGACTTTGCTTCACATTGCTTTGCCAAAGCCATTTTTGACTTGCTACAATGCAAAAGGTCATTTTTTAGCTATGCCTCTCCAATGGCTTCATGTTATTTTGACACAATCAACTCCCATATCAATTTTTGACCATTGGATCTATTTCTCAAAAAGCATCTAGTGATCAAGATTACCCTTTGCTGGCACTAGATTTGGCAAACCATTGGAGGGTGTTTTCTATGAAGCTATATCTAAAAATGCTTTGGTTCAAGGATTTGGCACACCATTGGAGTTTCTCTATCTATATTTGATTTTCAGGTGCGGTAAATAGGTGTGGAAACAACTCCATTGATGAACAAGATAGGATCGTTTTACAGTTGGTGTAAAACTTTACAGTCGCACATCCCTTCGCAATTTCTTTTACTAGATTCATATTCCACTAACATGATTGTTGGATTACATGTTCCTCCTACATTAATCATGCATGGCAAATTTCATGTCAATCAAAAATCAAAAGGTCTCTTATCAGCCTAATCATCCAAACCAGAGTTGGCTTATGGGTGAGATAGTATTCGTATTCTTTGATGGGCTTGAAAGTTGGTATGCATGATTGGTATTGGAGGAATATAGATATGATCATATGACAAAATGTTATGAAGGGGTGTTGGACTAGAAACTTTTCACTCAGTGTAAGTTGATCCTAACCCTTGATGAGTAACTTTTATGGACTTCAAACTGCCTACTTCTGAAACTACTCTAAGGAATCAAATGAGGGTGAGATTGTAATTCTAAAGCATGTATCGTGGACATGTTTCTCAACCCTCGAACTGACCTTTTAACATCTTTCAGCTGATGGGGAGAAATAGTGCCACAACTCTAATTTAACTTTATGTTGCTCTTGCTTTCAAATACAGCCCATGCATTCTGTGATTTAAATCTAGTTACTACATTCTACATTTGTCATTTTAAAGTATGGTTGCATTGCCAAGGATATGGTGGCGTAAATAATGAGAAATCCAACACTATTGCACTCGATGAATAAATAAAGTTCACTCTTACACGGAATTTTTTTTATATGTTTTTTTTTTTTTTTTTTCCCCCTGAAATATGAACACTTGTTTTTCGTAGAGAGGTGATTCATCTCAAAAATAATAATTTCATATGATTATTTTTCATTTTTGAATAGGAAATGTTTGGAAAGGATGCTCTTGTGAGTGAACAAATTAGTGAAGATGAAGATTGGGGCCCTGCTAAAAGAAAAAGGAGAGAAAAGGAGTCTGATGCAGCCACCACCCTTATGACTCTATCTGAAAGTGAGAAGAAATTTCCAAATGTGAATACTGTGGTAGACCAAGAGAAACTTCCTCACAGTGGGAAAACTAAACGATCATTTTTCAGAATCCCTCCCAATGCTGTTGAGGTGATTGGGATTCTTTTTCACAAATGAAGCATCGATCGAGCATGTGTTCTTGTCTTTGATGTATTTTTTCTTTGCCATGCATATTGGATGTTCATTTCTTGTGTTATGTACCAGAAGCTTCGCATTGCATTTGCTGAGAATGAACTTCCATCTAAAGCTGTGAAGGATAACCTTTCCAAGCAACTAGGAATTGAATCTGAGAAGGTAAAGCTGTTAGATTAAAGTGTGAAAAAAGTAGATATGCAAAAATGCCTTGAACTATATGTTACCACTCTCCAAAATCAGCAAATGACTTCATTTATTTATGTTTTCTACATTGGTCTATTCTAAGCCAAATAGCTATAGAAGAATAACACAATTTTGAAACGGCTTTTGCAATTTTAAGCTCTTTGGTAACAAATGTAACCTGGCCAAGAGTTAATTTAGTGGAATTAAGTCAACACAATAGACTGTTTAGGGATCTGGATGTGCTTCAATTGTTTTTAGTGGCAATTGCAAGGAAGGAAAAAGGCAAAAGAATATGAATCCATGATTGGTGAGGTTTTAGCATTAGGGACTTGATATTGCAGATCCCTCATGAAAATTGTTATTTTGTTGCCCTGTTTTTTCATCTTATACATCGATTTCTTATTCCTTTTCTATTTTCTAGGTTAACAAATGGTTCAAAAACGCACGTTACATAGCTCTTAAAGCCAGAAAGGTAAGCTAGTATTCTGTTGATTTCTTGAAGTGCCTATCTTCAATTTTCTAACTATATTGTTCCTTTTACTTTCTGTCTTTGTGTTCAGTTTTGCATCTTGGACTCATGTCAATACTCATATATTTTTTTTTTTCATACATTGCCATTAAGTTGACCTATTTTTTTAGAAAATTATGGCTGAATTTTTTTTTTTATATAATTATTTTATTATTGGATATTCCTACTTCTTGATTTATCATACCTCGTTGTGTGAACTTTATAAAAGCCCAAAGCCCTTGAAATTGCAGTGCAAAATGTATCTCATTTTTTATTTTATTGGTACTCCTTTATTGTTTTTCTGAATCTTAACATGGATTACAATCTCCTTGCTTACAGACACAGAGAGCAAAAAAAATTCTCTGTGTTAGTCCAAAATTCACCAAGGAATCGAGATCCAAAATTGGAAAGGATAAAACCACTGATCCATCAAAGGATATATCATCAACAACTGTAGTCCATTCACCTAGGCATTTGAAGAAAGTTAGCGGGAAAAAGAACGTGCAATATATTACTTATGCTTTAAAGAAAAAGCACCGCAAAAGAGCTTTGCATAATAGCAATAAGGTATGTTTGCCTGAAATTCATGCCACATTTCTGCTTGGTTGAGCATAACTAGTAAATTGCAGTCAACCTCTATAAAGAATTCGTGAGGGCCTTTAGGTAGTGTTTGGTTGAATGGAATGAAGGTGGAATGGAATGATCATTCCATTAGAATGCTCATTCTCATGTTTGGTTCATTAAAATAATGCTGAAAAATGTATTGCAAATGGAATCATTATCCACTTTATTCCAGTTAACCAAATGCAGCATTAGAGTTTTATATGCAATGTTATTTACGTTGGAAGTGATTCCAGCAAAAATAAGATGCCAGCCACATTTTTCTTGAAATTCGAAGTGCAGTTTACATCATATTATCAAAGTTCACCTTCTCTTTCTCAGTACTGTACATCATCGTGCAGTGTGGTTAAAAAACACTTCTGTAAAGAAGTTATGTAAAACTCGTATGTTCATTGCTAGAGTTTATTTGTAAATTTATATCCTTTTAAGATACTTTTGAAGGTCGTGGACTATTTTAAACTCGGGTTTCAAGTCGAACCCATTCTGGCTGAAGGATTGAGTATGCTAAAGATGCATCTCAACAAAATATAGGATAAATCCAGTTGATATCAATTGTTTGCTGCCCATATATGGTATAAATCCAGTTGATTCAAGAGTAGGTCACCTTTTATGTCAACAAAACTATGAAGCACGGATACTTTTATAAGGGAGTCGTATTTGTATTGTACCTATATCAGATACCGATACTGCTCAGATACTTGTGGATATGTTATCTGATACTTCCTAAATGTATCCAATATTTGATGTTAATTATGAGAAGTATGAGATACTTTTTGAATACTCTAGGTCACGTATCCAAACTATAATGAAATTGAAATTGTAATAATTTTTTTTTTTACATATTATTAGGGTGTAATTGTTAGAATAAATACAAGAACAGTTCTTCAATATTTTCTCATTTCTTATTGAAGAAGAAAATAGTGAAATTATTTCTCTATATGGAAACAATAATGAACTTTTATATATGTCTTGAAATGTCTAATTTTCAGGCTGACATGGAGTTTGGTGATGATGTGAGCCTCAAGATTTTGAAAGCTTTCGCGAAGAAAAAGAAGAAGAGAGTAAACTTGGTGGGTGGAGGTGGAGTAGAAGAAGCAGAGGCTGAGTTGGAGAGGCTCTGTAAAATCAAGGGTAAGGTAGAAAAACTCCAAAAGGTTTTATTGGGACTTCCAAATCACAAATCCATTATCAAAACCACCACCACCACCACAGATGACCATTCTGTTGTATATGTCCCTGTAGCAGAGCTAATGGAGAAAAGATGATGCTCTCTCTCTCTCTCTCTGAGTTTTGCACACAAGTTTACTTCTGTTTCTTCAGTTGTTAAAGAAACAGACTTTTTTGGGGGTATATATGCAAAATATTTAGTGCTTTACTTTTTTAAAATGTCTTGGACCCATTGTAAATATAAAACAAAGAGTTATACATGAGAAAAACGATTGTAGAAATTGCACTTATTTCTTTGTTGTCTTTATATCCTGCTTTAGCAAGAGCCTCGTGCACAAGATTTCCCTCTTTTTATTTTTTTTGTTTTCCAGTTTCCTTTAAGAATGGTGAGATTTTGTGAAGTTTTGTCTACTTGTTAATGTTTTTTTTAACATTTTTATTGATTGAAAATAGAAGTATGCAAGGCATGGTGTACTTGTGAGGGTTAGTAGTTGAATTAAGCTTATTTTTGGATCTTAGATTTGTAGAGGGATATGTGGAGAAGGAAAATAAAAGAGAAAAATATAACAAGATAAAGGAAGTGAAGGATGTTAAAATTTATTTTTATTTTTTTTCATTTCTTTTTTATTTTCATAGACAACTCTGGCATTTCTCAAAAAGTGAATTGTTATAAACAATAGTCAAAAACCGGAAGAGAGTAAAGGGAAAATTCATCCTACAAATTTTAGATTCCTTGCATTTGTAAATAATTTTGAAGTTACATTTTTATTGTAACTTCCTAAATCTTCTCACTGAATTGTAAATTATTGCCTCAAAAGTGACCAATACATAATTCTCCTTAATTTTCTTACGATGTTTATTTGGCGTCTCACCAATGAGAGTGCAAATCAATAAATCGCTAGTTATCTATTGAGATGTATGCTTGACAAAATATTTACATTTGTTTATATTTTAACAATCACTATTACGACATAATGTCTTTTAAAAATAAGGTAGCAAGAGAAGATAAATTTACAACACGTGGCATGTGATAGGCAAGGACAGTGTAATTTTAAAAATCTTGAAAAAGTTCTTTGTAATTATTAATACCTTATAAGAAATTTGTGTAATTAGGCCTAATTAGCATAATATATAAAGTGTTAAATTTAGTTCGTCCCCAAAAAAGTGTTAAATTTAACATGACATTGCTAGAATATATTTTTTGTAACTATCATATCAAATTATAACCCTGTCACAATACATAACTTTCACATGGGTTGGAGTCTTGGATTTGTGCAAACCCAAAAATAAATAAATAACATTTTTATTTCAATTCTCATTGCTTCTTGTTAAATTAAAATGTAATATTGATCAATTAAGTTCTTTAAAGCAACAAAAACCACTCAAAAAGCAAAAAACCTAATAATAATAATAATTACTATTATATTATGAGAAATTTGGTCAAAATTTCTTCATTGGACCCGTATTTAATGAAAATGATAACTCAATTTATTTTACTTCACAAACCCCCCAAGGAGGAAGCACATAATTGAACAAGGATAACGTAAAATATCTTCTTTTTTTTTTCTTGAACAATATTGCCCAAATAACATGCTATTGTCAAAAAAAATAACATGTTATTTTTATATCAATTTTGACGATGGTAATTTTATTTTTTTTTTAAAGAATTTCATAATCAACTTGAATCTTGTTTGACAGATCTTGATGAGAAAATTTTTAAAATACTAATTTTATTAAAAACTGACATTTAAATCAAAAAATATATTATTTTAAAGTTTAATATTTTAGTAATAGTAATTTGTGTTATACTTTTTAAGAAATTTTTTTTGTACTTTTCCTTAATGCGTTAAAATTTTATTATGAGAGTGTTTTGACTAAATCTCTCAAATTTTATTGGCACTAATGGTTATAGAGCATTGTTGCTATAAGAAAACAGCAAAAAAATAAAAATAAAGAGGCAATAATACCCAAAGGAAAAAAAGAAAAAAAAAATCCACACAAAAAGAAACAAAAATAGTGAGTCCAGTGGCTGAGTACCCTTTGGTTTCAATCCACACTTGTATCTTCTCCAAAATAATAAAAATAATAATAATAATAAACAAAGGAAAAATAAATAAAATTGATGAGATGTATACAAAATTGAAATGCTGAATGGAAACATCAAAAGCTCGAAAATGGAAAATATCAGTAAGCATACATTAACACTTTCCTTTCTGCAGCTATTATACCAAAAATTTCCAATTCAATCGTCCCCAAGAAAACCCTAGATTGGGGGCCAATAAGCAGATAACAGCAAAACTAGTTAGAAATGAAGACATCACAAATCAACAAACAAAGATGAAAACCAGGTGAAGCAGGAAATCAGAGGCCAGCAGCTCAATCATTTTCAACTATATATTTTGCTTCGATAATTTTGCCGACTATCACAATACCAGCCTCTACAGTGTTTGTACATTTTAGACTTTTTTCGAACTTGTAGTATGCTCTCAAATAAACAAAGATACAGAGCAAGAAGTGAACTATGGAGTTCTTGTATTTCTCATATCCTTGGTAAGATCATGTGAACCAACATCGTTCTTGGCTCTATCCAATTTGCGCCTTTTAGCAGCAAGCCTAGGCCTCAACTATACGGAGCATATATATCAACTTATTAGTGCCAAGATTTGTGATAATAAAAATATAATGCAGAATAAGCATATGAAGAACATATAGAACTTTGGAGAGAACACCATAGCATAGCACACAAACACCAGAAGTTGCAGATAAACCGAGTACATGATATGAATATATGCAACAAAATATCAATGATAAATTGTTCCTAGTGTATTGTATTCCCACTGACCATCTATCATAGCATATTCTCATACTCGTTTATTGTAGTTACAAGGTCATCACTTTGCAAATCCATGTGTCTGCAACACACACAAAAAAAAACAAACCAACTTGTATCGAGGTTTGGCAATGCTATAATCTGTCATCTCAGCAAAACCCAACTTGTATCCACTTTACCTGGTAAAACGACAATATTCTCCCCTCTCAACTGGATTTCACACCCAAGAACATGAGTACGAAAAATAATGTTAACTTCAAAACATTACAATTATCACAACTCATTTCAAACTGATTTCACAACCAAGAACAGAAATTTTAACCCAACAAATGTTAAAATAATTAACATAAATATTAAATAAATAAATAAAAACCGATTTCACAACCACGAATATAAATTTAACCCAACAAATATAAAAAATGTAATATAAATGTCATACAAAATGAAATAAAAAATTGGTATCAAGAGCTGCAAATACTTTATTTTCAGGTATTTGTCCTGTACCCCAACCCAACTGATTACAACCCTATGCACATGTGACACAAATTCCGCCAATTGGGATGGAATTAATAACAGTAGGGAGGTAAAATGAAAAATGGTCAAAACCACAAGAAGGGTCTTTTAAACGTGAGTGTGGTGAAGTGTTCTGGAATCATACCATAAAGGGGGTCAAATGAATTTTTCCCATATATATATTCAATTAAATTGACAAACATTGAAAATCCATATCCATCCATTAGCATCTAGATTAAGTTTAGCATGCAAACTGAAATTTTAAAACACCCAAAAAATCATATGCAACTTGTGAGAAGTTTATGGGGCAGCCAAAAAGGTATATGAAACCAAAGTATAACTTCACATAATTGGATCATGATCAATACACAGTAGTCACCATATAAATCTCTCTTTTCAAATAACGACGAAGAAGAAAATTGCAGATTCTTGGTGTGGGTATTTGTATGACCATTGCCATGTAGCATGCCACATTGGCACCGCATCATCGCAAATTGAACAAAGGGATCTCAAAACTCTCAATTGGGGTTATGGGCCTACAATAAGCAGGGGCACATAGAGACCAAGTACAGCAACATGGCCAACCAATGCGCTAGGCGCCTTTGTTTCGAGCCATGGTGCTACTGAGTGGAGAGTCAGTGGGGGAAGGGAAACAAGAAGAAGAAAGAAAACAAAAGAAACATTAACAACAAATGGTTACATGTTCAAACTTGCCACCAATGATAGTAATAAAATTGGTTCATAAATGCAATGGTACTAAGAGATGGGTGAAGGATGCTGGCAATGTTATTAAAACCTTGCAACTATACCAACTTACAACATGGTGACCCGGTGCATATGGCTCCTGCTAAAGAAGGGACTGGGGAGGGAAACATGTACGGGGCGTTGCCCCATTTCTAAAAAGGTTATTTATGTGACTCGAACCCATGCCACTAGGACACTCACGGCAAGCCTTTGTCGTTAGGCCAAGCCGCCCTTCACATATACCAACTCACAACAATATATAACTATTTACAAATGTTGAGGGCCTTGAAATAAGAATGCCAATACATACCATCTCTATGTACTTTAAATGCTTCAAAACTTGATCTGTATCCAGTTCCTAAAACAGACAAACAAAAAGCATTAGGTTAAAAATAGCAGATAGAGGAAGAGCAAAGTCATCAAGATATAGTGACAAGAAAGCCACAAAAACAACTAGAGAAATGAACAATGAATCAAAGGTATCCATACATCTATGTCTCTAAAAAAGCCACACCAAGGCAAATACATAACAATATTAAACAAAGAAAGATAATGTCATTGTAGTATGTTAAACTGTGATTTCCAGCATTCATATAGCTTTGTTTCATACCGCAACTTTTGTGCTTTATATGCACAGATACATTCATAACAGATATATCATTATCAATTTGCACAAGCCTTTAATCACACAAGTATGTTATATCAAGCCACATGAATTGAAAATTTCTGTACTTAAGCACAATATTTGGACCAAGGATGCAAGGGTCTGGCCCAAGTCCAATCATCCTGATTAATATCCAAGTATTGTAAACCACTCCAAAAAAAATGCATTGTAATTTCCAACTTGATGTCAATACAGCAAGCAGAGGAACTTCTGCAACTAACAAGTACATTATGTACAGATGCAAAAATAAGACAAAAACTGGCTCTGTAACTAGAAGAGGCATGTATAAGTTTTTTTCTGATCAGAAAACCATATATTCTTGAGAACTTAAAAAAATTTAAGAATCAACAAACAAGTTTCGAAAGCTTTTCTGTGCAATTAAATTTCCAATTATTCAGAACAATTCCAAATAAATAAAAAAAACAACATTTAAACACAGAAAATTTATCTATTGAACCTGGAGAGTTCACCTCTCAAATTTCAAACCAGATAGAAAACCAGTACACACAAACCAAGAAGGTTAATCGCGTAGGAAAAATAATCGACCAGGGTTCCAAATAGAATCAATAAACTCCCAGGGACTTTATTTATAACTAAATAAGATAATCTCAGCCTCAATTACAATAATTAAAAGTTTAAATTGGCCAGGTCTGTACACTGAGAACTAGAGATCCAAACAAATACAAATTTGAGTAACTAAAGAGAGCACTTTCGTAGTATGACATACTGCTAGTGAACCAAAGGTGAAAGCTTCTGCAAATATCGCAACAGTGTACACCTTTGTTGTATCAACTACTATTCAACACAAGTCCTCCATAACATAGAACCCTTATCACTCAAAGAAAGAGAATAATATTAAATGACAAAAGGCATGTACATGTAATTGTAATTGTGTCCTAAGATTATCATATGGTTAGGCATGTTTGAAGTCTTTAGATGCAACAGTATGGACTTAGGTATATTATTAATAAACTCTCGCTACATTCCATCACCTTTCATTTCCAGGACATTGGACTACAATTAAGATGTACACCCGAATGCTATGGTCCTTGAATAAATTGAAAAAAATAAAAAATAAAAAAGAGAAGGGGGAAGGAGAAAATGTCTCTCCAGATTTGGCATTGATATATATATAAAAAGACAAATTTCCAGTTAAAACTGTAAACCCAAGATACTACTGCTACTTGTTCTCTCTGTAGATATCCCCTAAACTCAGCATGTGTTATGTACACGTGGATGATAATGTGAACATTACCATCAGTTGAAGAACAACCCACTTGTGCCAGCCTTCAAGGATACATGTCTACATCACATCTTCAGTGTCCAAACCAAATGGCATTAGAGAACTCGCTAGCATTGGCTATGCACCCAAGTCCTACTGAGGAGTTTAACACTGCATGCTTGAAGTACTGCAATAGTCCAACCGTGGGCCATAACACTTGACGAGGGCAAATAACATCATCGTTGCAGTTGTTTACCGTGCCATTTCTATATACCTAAGCCAAGAGGGGCTTAGTTATGCTTAAGTCTTCAACATGTACCGCAGGACTCTGGTCTTGTGGCTTGTTTGCTAGAAGCAAAGATTTCGTACTCGGCAGGTGTGACCGCCTTAGGCCAACCCCACTGAGAGAGAGAGAGAGAGAGACTGGCATTGGGCTTATATATGGAATATTGAGGATCAAGACAAATTCTAACAGAATGATATGCTCTAAAATATTCTAACAAAATTCTAAAATATCCAAGAAGTTTGTTACAGGTGGCATAACCAACCTTCTATAAATATAAGGCAGTACCCTCAGATCACAAGCTTTTATAGGCATCATCTCTTGAGAGGTCATTCCTAAGCACTGGATTGAGAGCCTTGTGCTTACATACTGGTGCTCCATTGCCCCTCACTTCTCTCTCTGTTGGGCCACTCTGTCTCTCACCTAAACATTCCCCTTTGTCCCTGGTGATCGTGAGTCTACAATGAACCCCTGACCTCCTGCCAGTACTTCCAATCCTACACTCTCCTCGGCCCCAGTTTGCAGCCTAGCCTCTATTTTTTTTGACGCATGTGATTGTAAATTCAATAAACATCTTGACCTCAACCATTCTTTTGATGAAGATCCTTGTCAAGATCACTAATATTTCATTTTCTGTTTCGTATTTCAATATTGATACTCAACAAAAAGGGGTGAATTACAAAAAAGTGAAAACTCCTCAAAATAATTGCAACTTTCATGGAGATACATGTGAATGTGTTTGATGCAAGTGAAAGTTGTGGAATGGATAAAACCCTCACTTGCACCCACATTTACTTCCATAAAAATGCTATTATTTTGAGTTGTTTCCACTCTTTTTACAATTCCTTGCAAAAGATATGCAATTTTAGATTCTTTCAAGGTGCATCCAGCTACAGAATTCAGAGTTGGCTTTAAGGGAAGGATCTTTGTGCCTTCAAATTCAAATTTCCAATTTGGGTGCAATCCTTTAAATTGATTTGGCAATCCACCCAAAATCCAATATATTTATTTTGGTTATGAAGAGGAATGGGTTTTAATCACAAATCTCATAACTAAAATTGGAGCACGAGTTCGAAAGGTCCATGACAGCTATCATCTAAGAAAGGTTATCAAGTGCACATATGAAACATTGAAATTCATAAGCTAAAATGATCATAAATACTTAATCAAGTCTTGTCAGAACCATAAGCAATGGTTTGAGACTAGGACAACAAAGGATTAGGGAATAGAATGTTAAAGGAATTTTCAAATCTTTGGTTAAACAAACTGCAGATATCCACAATTTTATTTTATTTTTTTTAAAATTAAAAATAAAAGGGATGAGTAGTTTTACAGAAGGCAATTCAGCAAGGCATTACCAAAGCAGCGTTAACAAGAAAGCAAGTGTTTTTTGGTTACATTATGCCATCCAGAAGAAAGGAAAACTAGCATTTTCTGAAAAAAAGACTTGATAGGCTCAAGGATGGGGGAAACTGAAGGTGCTATTCTTTATTGTAACTACCCAAGGAAAAGGAATCCAAAAAATATTTTAAGTTTATTCGTAGTTGAACTTTTTCTTGTACAATTCAAAGGAAGATGTGAATGCTTCTGGACAGACATTTTTGCCATGTCACAGAAAAGTGGACCGAGTTTAGAATTAGAAAGCCAAAAATATGAAGCACATAAATAAACACCATCACTAACACGTAAAAAATGTTTCGTTTCAGAATACAAACCAAAACACCTGTAACAAAATCTATTAAAATAACCTACTATTCTCACATAGTGTTTCTGAAGAAAAAAGAAAAGGCAGAGGTTAACTACAAACTACTCCCACCCTATATCCAATACATGAGCATTAAAACTTCTTAATGCCAAAGAATCAGATACTTTTGCATCTCACTTGTATTGTAGATGTAGTAAAAAACAATGTAACAGGATATGCTTCTGATTCATCAACTATTACAGGAAAAAACCTCAGCAACCTTGGAGATATATTACTAAAATTCATCTGAGGTGAACCAGCAACTAATAAAAAAATAAATGCTTCCTAATCCTAACTATCAACACCAAGTAAATAGTAATACTTATTTTACAAATTCAATTATATTCAAAAAAGACAGTTGAACAGACCAAAAGAAAAATAAATCAAAAAAAGAATAAGAAAAAATAAAGTACCTGGGGTACAGCACAATCAGCATGAGCTGGATCCCAAAGGACAGCACGGAAACACTCCCAGTCATCAGTTTGAACTTCAAAAAGAGGAGCCCTACGATATCAACAACTACATTAAGCATCTTGAGCTTCATAAAGATTCACTTGTAACCATCTTGAAAAAATGTGAAAGGCAAAATTATTAGAAGGCAAAAAAAAAAAAATGAAAATGAAAAGATAGCAATGCATTACACATGATCATTCTTAAAGCTGCAGTAGAAAATTTATCTTCGTTTTTTTATTATGAAAATAACCTTTTCAGTACTGACTTAATGGTATGAAGCTTGGCAATATGGTAAAATCAGCACAACTGACAGCTGATTAAACCAACGGAATTATTGCTTATGTTTCTCATGGTAAATTGATTTCCCAGGCAGATACAGATAAGAAAATAATACCAAATCAAATATTATAAGCCAACAAATGTAATCAGGTAACATCTGCACGTAGCATGGCCAACTGCTAAAATATTCTCACATCACATATCCTATTTACTTGAGCTCCATACTACTGCATTTACTTCAGAGGACATGAATTAGACCTAGACCTACAATTCAAGAATGAACATAGTTTTTTGGCACAAAAGATGCTACACAGTGATTAATTTATTTCATGTCTGTGTTTAAAATTCTAGTCAAGGTAGCAAAATCTATTGAAAAGTTAATGAGGGATTTTCTATAGGAAGGGAAAGATGAAGGAAGGAAGGATCATTTGGTGAACTGGGAAATGGTGTCCTTATCTAAGGAGAAGGGGGGTTTGGCCATTGGTAATATACTAGCTAGAAACATGGCTCTGCTGGGCAAGTGGTTATGGCGATTCCCCAATGAATGTGGTTCATTATGGCATGCGGTTATTAAAGTAAATATGGGATTCAGGTTAATGGTAGGGCTCTCAGGTGGTCTCGAGGGGTAATGGGCGTGCTCCTTGGAAGTCCATTTCTCAGATTTATTCAATTTGGTCCCGATTCATTTTTGTGAGGGTGGATAATGGGGAAAAGGTCAAATTTTGGGAGGATGTTTGGGTGGGTTCGACGTCCTTGGTTGAGTCCTATCCACTTCTGTATGGCGTTTCTCAGTTTCATAATTGTTGTATTGTGTCTGTGGCGGGTTCTTTGGTGGCTCATTTATCTTGAAATTTTAATTTCTGCCGAAATCTTCATGGGAGGGAAGTTCCGGAATTGGTTTCTCTTTTGTCAAGGCTCGAAAATGTTTCTTTGTCTCCAAATTTGCAGGATAGGTTGATTTGGAATATTCATTCGTCGGATTATTTTACTTGTAAATCCTTTCTTGATAAAATCATTGATACTTTTCATGTACCTCAGTTTTTATTTCATAACAAGATTTGGAAGATGTGTGCTCCTCTTAAGGTGAAAGTGTTCATGTGGATCTTGGTTCATGGGGGCACTCTGACAAATGATTCATTGCAAAAGAGGAGACCTTTGCGGTATCTTAATCCTCAATGGTGCATCATGTGTTGTAAAAGTAGAGAATCTCTAGATCATCTCTTTTTACATTGCTCGGTGGCTAGGTGGTTATGGCATAGGGTGTTTGGATTGGGTAGTGTGATGTGGGTGGCCCCAAAAGGATGTGCTCAAATGCTATTATTTGATTTTCAAGTTTTTGGAAGGTCGAAGAGGGCTAAAGTGCTTTGGAGTGGTGTCGTCTTTGCAATTTTCTGGGTTGTTTGGTTGGAAAGAAATGCCCATGTTTTCGAAGGAGTTGCACAGGATATAGACTATCTATGGGATAGGGTGAGATACTTGGCGTCTCTTTGGGCCTCAGCAAGCTCAGTATTTCAAGGGATTCCGCTTTTTTTGCTTGCTACCGATTAGGTATCAGTTTGTTCTGTGTAGTAGTTTTGAGTTTGGTATTTTTGTATTTTCTTTTTTCTCTTTTTGGTTTTTTCCATCTCACTTGTAAGAGGATGCCTTATCCTTTTTTTTCTTGGCCTTGAGCCTTAATATATCTTTGTTTGTTGCTAATCAAAAAAAAAAAAAACATGATCTCATATTTATTACTTTCGACTGTATAGTGTAATGCCAGTCGACAATACTACAACCATGTACTTTTCACAAAGGTATATTTATGCATCATACAAGAAAAGAACGAAGATTCTCTACTCTTAAGTGGCAAAGAAAGATTGGAAATCCTCAACATGAATACAGACTTATTCTTAGAAATTTAAACCATTTGCTTCAATTTCTTTCATAATCCATGCAAATATAATCCCACAGTAACAGTTAAAATGTAAATGATCTTTAGAAACTATTCAAGATTTTGTTGTTTCCTGCATTTTCTTTAACACAAAAGAATTTGCTTTTATTAAAAAGGTGATCCCAAAAGCACAATAGCTTCTAAATGAAACACACAAAAAAGAGAATATTATAACACGTAGGTTTTTTATGGACAAGAAATATCATGGCTCATAATTATACAAATGAAGATGTAGACAGTTTCAGATCACCTGCGCCACTTTCCACAAATGTTTCCATCAACACCTTCTCCTATTCCTTCTATAACTTCTTGACATTGAAGCCAATTACCAATAGAGCTGAGTCTAGAAGGCTTGCAGGAATTCCAACCCTACAGGTAAATAAAATATAGTCCTTTTCTCTTTAGTACTCCTGTAATCTACTGCCAATTGAAATGAGACAGTATACACACAAATACAAGCCTCACATGCAAGCTAATACACTCTGAAGGATCGATTTCCAATGGTTCAGCAACAGTATCAATGTCACTGCACCGAATCAAAGCAGCAACAATAAGTTAAAGGGGTGTATTACAGCACAAACGGATATCAATAACAAGTCAAGTGGTGAACAATTTCGTTCAATAATCCATCAATGAAGCATAATGCACAAAAAACATTGGGCACACAATCTACATCCAACATCCGCCCATCCCACCTACAGTACATAAAACTTAATTCTTTATGTCTTTTTTTCCTAAACCTAACCCCAGAAATCCACATAATCAACAGAAATTAGCAGAACCATGAAGAGTAATATAAGGATAGTTGATAGAACATACTTGACAGATGGACTAGACCAGTCAGGAACTTCTGCTTGAAAATCATGACCAATTCGAACACGGGTTGTATATGGCTCCAATTCTTTCAACATGGATGCTATAGGATTTAATTCACCCTTAAATTTTGCATTTCTACAATTGCTTCTTTCACTGCTGATATTCAATGCTTTACTGGCAGTTGTTTCCTTCAAAATTTTATGCTTCTTTTTCAAACAAGAGTGACAGAACCATTCATCAACTGGTATCTTCTTGATGAGGGGGTTGCAGCAAGAGACATGAAATGCCTCTTCACATTGATCACAAATTAGCATTTTCAGTGTAATCTCTGACTGATCACAAAGTTTGCATGCCCGCATATAGCTGCTATCAGTACTTCTACCAGGGACTTCATCAGAAGTGCAAATCCTAACAGGCCAAACTCGATCAAGAAGTCCATGGCTTTTAAGAATAGAGAAGCATATATCTTTTTCTGATAGATCATCCTGAAAACCATCCACACCCAATGCACTAGAAGAGGAGCACTCTCCAGTGTCATCCACTTCAGTCCTCAAGGTCACCGAACCAAGTTCCACATTTGACTTTGATGACGAAGAACAATCATTCACACAGCAGAAATCTAAAGCTCTGTGGATATCATTTTTAGGGGCTTCTTTGGAACCAGGCTCTTCCCCGACTAAACTGCCATTAATGGATTCTGAATTCAAAACGAGGGCCTTTCTATTGCATTCAGCAGGAGGCATTACAGGGGCTCTAACAGCTTCACTTTCAAGATCAACTACAGAAACTATAAGACCCTCCTTTGCTGCCACCGAAGGGGCTTCGGAACTGATGGAAAGACAACTATCACTCAGCTTTGCTGAAGCCTCAGCTGGAAAAATACCAACAGAGTTCCTTCTGAGCTTCCTTCGCCGGTATACAAAAGCAGGTGTAGAACTCTCAGATATAGTACTGACAGTTGATAGCTGGGAACAACTACTTGCTAAATTTAAGGAGCAGGAACCATCAACATTCCTTTTCCCCTCCATAGCCGGAACAACTTCTTCACAACCATCTTGAGGATCACTCATAGGATACTTCAGCCAAGTTTCAGCACCAGGCACCCAGTTTTCTTTCCCATGGTCAGATACGAAAGAAAGAGCAGCTTCAATTGAACCAGAATGCGAACTCTGAATCAACATCTTCACCTGAATGATGTTTACTAATATCAAGAGTTTTTTTTCTTTTTTCTTTTTTTCTTTTCTTTTTTTTTTTTTTTTTTTTTTCACTTCAGAAAGAAGCAACTAAACTGCCCCCCTTTACATTTGACACATCAGAATGAAAGCCAATGTATTGAACCAGCTTCATTATTCTCCCATCCATTGACTTCATGCTGCCACCTGATCATTTAGCAAAGCAATTAAATGAATGAAACAAATGAGTAGCCAGGCCAATGTCAAGTGGGCACACAGGCCTGTTATATTCATTTCAAATAAAAAAATAAAAGAAAAGAAATCGTCACTGATTCTATAAAAATAAAAATAAAAATAAAAATACCAGAAATCAGTGACCCAGAAATGAAAGAGGACAGTTAAAAGATCATAGGAGTCATGAATACCAGTAACGCCACAGACTGCATCAATATTAATATAGGACCACTAAGAAACTTCAAGTAGAGCAGCCTCCAAGTAGTGAACCCAAAATTAATGCAATGCAGCAGAAAGAAAGAAAAATGGCTGTTAGGGTCTTTATATAACCACAAAAGGTTAAAATTTAGGGAACGAGAAGATAAGGTTTTAGAGTCTGTTTGTGGGCTATTTCTGAACCCCATGAACAGTAACTAAAGTGGGCAGGTTTTGTGTCATTCTAGATGCCAGGGTTGATTGATAGGAGAGTGAAAAGTCACAGCACATAAAAACAATGGATTGTTTATCTACTGAAATTGCATAAAATCAAAAGGAAAGAGAAGAAGAGTATTCTAGGCATCACACCCAAATTCCAAGGGCATCATTCAGCCTCTTACACTTAGAATTGCATCACACAATCCCATGAGAGCTTCACAAGTTTCACAAAATTGTATAAAGCTGTATTTTTTTGGTTAATTAGCTATTTATATTTAGTATATGATTATTTTAGTCATCAGGGTTAATTAAGATTTTGTTCTAGTTCACTTAGTGTAAACCAATTTTGTAAGAAATGATTATTGGGTATTAATGTAATAATAATTTCTTTATGTTCTTCCAAGCTTACATGGTATTAGAGCTACCTTTGCAAGTTATCAGAATACATCATCAGAGAAATCTCTGTCGCAGTTGTTTTCTCCTCATACTCTTCATATGTTCTCTCTCTTAGTTGCACCTCATCGTGCATCAGCCAATTGCAACACAGTCGCAGCCCTCTCTCTAGTCAAAACTTCTTCACAATGCAATCGCAACCTCCTTTTTTTTTTTCTTTTTTTTTTAATAAATTGCAATCGCAACCTTCTTCTCGAACTGTAGTCTTCTTCGATTGCAATCCTCTGCTTCATCTCTTGTTCTCTCGCCGACAGTCTGCTTTGTCTGTCTCTCTCTGTGTTTTTGTTGCACCTCAATGACCAACAATTGCTTCACAATCCTATTTCAATTCTTTTTAGCCTTGTGACTTTGTCTCCAACTTCCATCAACCCAAGCTTTTCAACCTTTGCATTCTCCCTCAAGTTGCATTCTCTCCCTGCTTTCATCGCATCACGAACCCAAGCTATCACTTATGTTCACATCTCGATCACACTATGACCATTGTTACAATTGCAAATCCTTTTTGCATTCTCCCAATCACAAATCATCATTGAAGAAGACCCATAGACCCGACCCATCTCTCTAAGCTTTGAACTTCATTGTCTATTGGTCTTTTAACAACAAACCTCTTTGATCCAAAAACCGAGCCACTTTGAACCAATTTATTTCCACTAGCTTTGATACTCCACCTACTTCTATTGACATTGATCATCTTGAATGATGTTATCCCCCTCGTGCTCATACTTCACCAGTAAGATTTGATTACTTATTTTTCTTCCTCTTACGGTGCTTTCCTGTCTTCTATCCATGCTTACTTTGAGCCTCATTATCACTTGTTTTGATTCTATCGTAATTTTTGAGGTGGAAACAATTGAATACTCTATCTATATACAATTTGTGAAAGATGCAGGAAATTAATTCTTTCTCAACACTCGTTTTTATCTCATCTAGTAAAGTGGTTCTTGCCAAGAAACAAAATTTCAATTCTTTCTATCGAAATGGCTAAAATGGTCCGTTTCCTAGATAATCAAAACGAAACATTAGTAGGATACCAAATTCTAATGTTCCGCCGAAACACACCAAAACTCTACAAAACAAGACGAAACAATAAGTTGTTTTGACACCTATTAAAAAATATTTAACATTGCTCTTTTTTATTTGCCTCTTTTCATCAAAAGAAAATTTTGATAGTAAGGAGAAGTATTTAAGTTATTATAGAATGTGAGAAGCTACGTAGAAGAAGATATGCTTCAAGAGTTGACAAGTTAGTTTTCATCCATTCAAACATTCGGTTACTATCAAGGTTTCAAGACAACCATTCAAAAAATTGGATGTTGATCCAGAGGATGCGATAATTGATGATTCCCAAGTGAGATTAGAAGAAATGTTATGGCAATGTTTGGAGGATAACAAAGACCATTCACAATCATATGAAAGAACCAAAGATCAACATACCTAGCATGGCTCAAGATTTCATGGCTGAAGTTCAACGTCATTAACTAATTCTTCTAGTCCAATGCTTCAAATGAGATCTCAACAATCACAAATTTCTAGCTTCATTAGACGAGGAGGTGTTGGAGCATCATCATCATCCAAGGATAAAGGGAAAAGATGGCATGATTTCTTAACAAGATGGGCCCTATAATCCTTTCCCCTTGATGGGCTAATTTCGAATCAGAAAAGAGTGATGGGCCACTAAAAACCACTCTCTTCTTAACTACTGAACCCACATCACTCTGGCCTTTTCCACCCTCTATAGGCCTAGCCTTCTCTTTCCCATCAATTAACACATGATTTAAATTCAAATTGTGGGATTTAATTGATGGTAAGTATTAAATTTTTGTTTGATAACCGGGAACCGTGTCTTAGGAAGGGTCTTTTGGGCCCATCCTAGGAGCGTAAACCTGAGGATCAAGCAACACCCCCAACTCACATGGTCCAGGCAAACAAGAGGAGCTGGCAAGAGTAGAACCTAAGTTGGGCATATGAGAAGTAAACCCATTACCAACTAAGCTACCAACTTAGGGGTAATGGTAAGTATTAATTACCTATGCCCCTTAATTACCCTAATCAATAGCACCTTCATAAGGTGAAACTAAACAACTAATAAAATGACGTGTTTCAATGGTACCATCCCTATAACTATTATTACCCTTAGTGGCATGAAAATCTCTATCCTTCACCACCCATCTTCTCCCACATGAAAAAGGACTAGGTCCCCCAGCATCTTCAACCTCTAGTCAATTGTATGGAATATCTGCGCTGCCATTTCTACTATTCCAATCGCAATCACAAATACCCCTTTTGATTGGCCTTGAAAAGGTCCTTAACCGTACGTTGACAGCCTTTCCATAGTCCAAAAACCAGTTGATGCCGGAATGAAACCATAATCAAATCATCTAAGTTCGATTTGTGCTTTAACAAAAAATCGATCGATATTCACCAAACCCCCACATAATTACTAAATTTAGCAAAATATTTCGAGATTCCAATAAGTATATGGAAGTCCCTCAATAGCAATCCATCCACCATAAGAAGCAATCACCTCCGATATCATATTACCTTCACTCTTCTTTCTAGCAAATGATTCATTTGTTATCAAAGAGACTTCCACTATAATTCATTGTCTTCAAACTCAATATCATCGTGTGTGCGGTCAACGTCTAGTGTTCTTAAATTGTTCATAAATCTTGTTATGTTATACCAAAGACATAAGATGTTACTAAAATTAATTATTCTCCATAAAAGGAAACACAAAATCCATCAAAACAATCACAAATCTATCAAGAACCAATAAACCAATAGTAAACCATTAAGCAACAATTGCTAACTTCTACTTCTCTATTCCAAACCTAGAAATTTCAGGAAAGCAATAAATTAACCACAAATTTTGATAAAACCTAAAATATTAAATCTCAAAATTAAAGATAATTACTAGAAATAGAGATCATATGATAGGACCTAATAATGAATCAGAGAATCTAAGACAAGATTTAGATCACAAACACAATGTATCAAAACAAATACAAATATAGTGCATGTGGGTTGTGTATATCTATACCAAATCATTAACAACGGAAGAAGCCAAACCAAGTCCCCTTTATTTTCTTCTGCACAACTTTCCCGGAATCGAAAAGAAAACTAGATTTCTCTCTTCATCACTGGAAACCCACCATGGAATCGCAGTGTTCTCTCAAAAAGCTCAATCCTTTTGGGCTGAAACGTTTGTTCCCAAACTGGAATTGGCTTCGCAACCCAAAAACAATATTGAATGAGGAAAAAAGGATTCACATGGGGGCACAATGCTTTGTTTGTTTTGGTTTGGTTATTATTATTATTTGTAATAAAAAAAAAAAAAATTGAAAATTAAAGAAAAACTTATTTAATATTTAGGGTAAATTACATTTTAACCCCTGTGGTTTGCCCAAAAAATACGGAGTCTCCCTGTAGTTTCATTTGTAACACTTAAACCCCTAAACTTAATACCAAACTGCCATTTTGAACGGACATAACAGAAGTAATAAAAAGTCATAAATGCCCTTAGATATTTTCTACTCAAGTCATTTCATTCGTACTATTTCGTATCTCTCTCTCTATCTACTCTCTTACCATGAGCACCATATCACCACCACCTTTCAACACCAAACCCACCTCCTTCACCCATTTTCACAACCAAGGTTCGTGACACTACCAACAAGCTCTACGACCACCATCACCGTGAACTCTGTCGTCACCGTTGAACCGTCATAACCACTATTGCCTAGCTCCGTCAAAACCAAGAACCACCATTCACAGAGTGCTATAGATAACGTAGCAGAAGAGGGAGGATGATGAAAAGAAAAGAAATAGATTTTGAGATATTTCTTTGGAATGTGTGAAGTTGGTTTTTGGACAAATTTCGGCATGCCGAAACAACCCATTGCAAGAAGAAGTGAGAAAACGAGATTGCATAGGATGAAGTATAAAGCAAGGTGAAGAGATTGGTGAAAGAACGGGGCAAAACAGTTAAGAATCAAGAAAATTATGGAGTTTGAAAGATAGGCCGAAGAAATGTCAAAAACGGGAAGAAAAAAAAGTTATTTTTGGTCAATTTTCAGAGCTCTGAAAGCATGCAAAAAGAAGTGGAATGAGGTGTGTAAGGAGTGATACGAAAACTAGGCCGTGAGGTAAATCTAACGACTCAAAAATGAGGCAAAACGAAATTACGACGAAAGAGATATAAGGGCTTGAAGTGGTGTGTTTAAATCTGAAAATTTGATATTTTCGGGTTTGTTTGTGCATGCGGTTTGGAAAAGATAAAGTGGGTTTTGTTGGCATGAATCCCATCAATGCAATTTCAAAAATCTAAACGTTACATCTATTAATTGTTTGACTCCATGGGTTGGGTTTGTTACTAATTTGAATTATAAGGAAAAAATTGGGTTTGGATAATTTTTAGAGAGAGAAATGGTGGTGATAAGAAATATAAGAAGAAGAGAAAGTGAGTTTGAACTATTTCTTTCTATGCCTTTTCACTTTCTCTTTTTCTTCTTCTCCCCTCTCTTTAGCACTCACCATTGGTTTTTTTTTTTCCTTTTATGGAAGAAGCCATGGCTGTCCTAGTTGAAGCAGCCACCTACATAATTTGCAACTTTTATTGAACAATTCAAAAAAATAATTTCCTTTAATTCTAACTGGGTTCGATCCATTTGACAAATTTATTTAGAGATTTGCTTTTGAAGATGTGTATATATATATATATATTAGCTGTACTGCTGCTAAATGGGAATGGTGTCAGAGTGGGTATCGCCTTGGTTTGTTGGATGAAGTGAGTGATAAGGAAAGAAAAATGAGAAGGAGATGGATGGTGGATGGTGGCGTTGAATTTCAGGCTGGTTTTGCTGTGCGATGAGGAAGAAATCTGGGCAATTTCAAAGGCCTCAATGTGTTTGTTGCATATTTATATAATGAAGGGAGAGAGAAAGGATGTTTTGGTCCAAGAATGTAACATTTTTGGCAGGGGAGAGTGTTGCTTACACTTTTATGTTCGTGAATCTCACGCCCTGGTTAAATAAACGGATCTGTCAAAAATTACAATTTGGTATTAAGTTTAGGGGTTTAAGTGTTACAAATGAAACTACAGGGAGGCTCCGTGTTTTTTGGGCAAACCACAGGGGGTTAAAGTGTAATTTACCCTAATATTTATTTTTGATTTTAAAGATTATAAAAAGTTTACAGAATTTATTAAATTTTCAAAAATATTGATTTATATTTTTGAGAAAAAAAAATTATTTAGTTTAACTCAATTTTATGAAAAATAAGTTTTTTATTTTCTGGATTTTTTTGAATGTTGTACACAAGTTTTTTTATTTTGTGGATACATCTAATCTTGATACACTTAAAAAGTATAATATTTATGAAAAAAACTTTAATATTTATGAAAAAAACTTTAATATTTATGAAAAAAAAAACTTTAAAAAATTCACCAATTACAAATATTACAAAAAAAAAAAATTTAATATATTTTTGTATTTTATTGTATTTAATAAATATTTTAAATATTTTTGTTCAAATTTTATACTTTTAAATATATCAAAATTAAGTGGATCTAAAATTATTTTTGAAAATTTCAAACCAAACACCTTTCTTCCACTCCCTACAACTTTCACCCACTGCTCACCAACATCGACAATCATTGTCGATAATCTCTTCTAATAACCAGTAGCGGCCACCACATGTTATCTAAAATCATCTTCAGCTAACCTCTAGCAAGAAACAACTGCTTCCAGCCACCATTTCTTATTATTGACAATCACCTTCAGCTACCATCTCTTAGTAGCCACCTCTTTCACTTATTTTTTAAATAAGATTTTAAAATACATATGTGTACCAAGCATATTTTGTATTGTCATTTTGATTAAAAATAAACATAAGCATATGTGCACAATAGCATGGATGTGTTTGCAATTTTACAATTAAAATTTTTCTCTTAGTAGCCACTCTTTTCACTTGTTTTTTAAATAAGATTTAAAAATACATTTGTGTACCAAACATATTTTTTATCGCCATTTTGATTAAAAATAAACATAAGCATATTTGTACAATTTACCAAATAGCATTGATGTGCATGCAAATTTACAATTAAAATTTGTGTATGGTTTGATGAATGAGGAAACTATTTAGCAATTTTGAACAATTTAATGAATAAGAAAAATCACTTAGCAGTTATTGAATGTGATAATTATTAGATGTAAAACACATGCTTAGAAAAAATTAATGTAAAAGAATTCACACCAAATCAACTGTACATCTAATGAAACTGGTCTAAAACACTTAACCAAGCTTATGCAATGATGATACTTGGATATGAAAGTTGTACTTGATATAGTAATGGAGATTACACCAACTTGATTGTGCCAATGGAGGATTAAAGAATTTGCATTTTGAAAATCTAGTCCAAGTGGATGTTGAGTCAAATGACTCAAAGTCTAACACCAAGTATTGAATTTGTGTCATCCAATTATAATAATCTAAATTCATCCAAGTATACTGAATCTGAATTTAGTAAGTTTGTTGAGTATGAATTTGAGTGAATAGTAAAACTTATGGCTAGCTATTCTTTTGAATTTGATTTTTTTTGTAACAGAAGATTTCAATAATTTGATTTTGCTTATTGTTGTACCTGAGATAGAGTCTGTGGATCCTAGTAGTCAAAATGAAATTGATTATAAAATGGCCCAACTCCTAAAACATTTAATTGGACATGAAGAAGAAATACATGCCCAACTACAGAAGAAATGATAACAATAAATTTAAACGAAAAAATCCTCGACTGGCCCATATTGGCTCAACCTTGTCTTATGAACAATAGTTTTGCTAAAAGAAAATAAAAATATTTTAGCATGATCCTACAAAAATATATATGGATTTATCAGGAGATCGTCTAACGTCGTTTTGTGTGAATTGGCTTCTCAAGATGAAAGAGGAAATTACCAAGCAGATCAATGTTGGGTTTCCAATGGTTGCAGAGTATCCACAATGGGTAACGAATATAGTGTCAATTTTGAAGAAAGGTGGAAGGATCAAAGTACTTGTGGATTTCGAAGGTCTCAAGAAGGCCCATCCGAACAATAACTTTCCACTCCCTCACATAGATATATTAGTTGATAATGTTGTTGGACACACATTGTTGTCATTTCTGGATGGATTCTCGAAATACAATCATATCAATTATGGCATCAGAAGATAGAGAAAAGACTACATTTGTCACTAAGTGGGGAAGCTATTGCTACCTGTCATGCCATTTAGATTGAAAAATACCGTAGCCACGTACTTGAGGGCAACTAATAGAAGTCAAAATGGTATACATTTAGACTTTTCAAATTACACTTTATAGTCCATGACTCAGGGTTACTTGATGGGTTTGTGTTGTTTCATGTGTTTTCAGGTAGATTGGGTCCTTACACTAAAATGACATAATTGGGAAACTTTTTAAGCTTAAATGGATAATTGGAAGACTTCGATTCAAATTCGCGAGTTGAGACTTAAAGGCTTGAAGTGAATAGAACAATTAAAACACAATTTATGAGGTTTGGAGAATAAAAGATTGGATTTTGTACAATCTTGCTATATAGGAGCTACTTTGCACAACCTTAGTATTTTGATCATATATCTCTCATCTGATATCGAATTGAGGTACATCAAGTGGTGTTGTAAAAAAGATTTAAAGGGATACAATTTTGTGTGAAATACGAATTTTCTAATTCAGATGTTTACTATGTCAAAATGGGTCAACAAAAATCTATTGCTACCAAACTCCGCACGTATAAACAAATGGGTCACACATGTGGCCATCACTAATAATTTATTGTTAGCTATTGTCCGAGTCTACACGTGTGGTGGAATTGGGCCGCACATGCGACATCACCTCAAAAAATGCATTCTAGACCTATTTTGGTTAGGATTGACCCAAACTTTATAAATAGAACTTCGAAACTCGAAACAACGGATCTTGTTTCGTGTTTGGAATTTTTTCTAGGGTTTAAGAGCTGTTTTTAAAATCAAAACATACAAATTGAAAACTTGAAAATTTGTTTTCGAAAACTCTAAAACTAAACAGATTATTTCATGCAATTTTGAGTATGTATAAGTAAATTAGCATTTTGGCCAGCTGAAACTTTTGAAAAATCTCATTATTTCAATGCAATTTTGAGTGTTTATATAATATAAATTAATATTGTGGCCCTCCTAATCATATATATTATTAAAAGTAGTGTTTTTCTCATGTTTAGGTCGCACGTTATAAAGGCTTGCTTTTTTCTAAGAGAGTTACGTCAACATGTATTTTCTTAATTACGTATAGAGTTGTACACAAATTCAAACTTAATTTAAATTATACTAACTTTACCTATTTTATATGGACTCTATTTGACAAATATTTCTTTTCCATATAGTTTTTATGGTAAATTGAGATAATCACAAACTCAATACCAATTTTGTGTGTCACATTTTTCTTCTTAATTCTTTCAAGAGTATTAAGATTTTTTTTTAATGTTAAATTGCTTTTTTTCTTTTCTTTTTTTTTCCGTGCATTATTCTATACCTAACACCAATTCTATATTATTCTATATTATGAATTTGTCGTTTAAATTTTATAGTGATTCTATATACGAAATTATACTTTCTTTCCCATATTATTTTATATAATCACAACTCACAAGAAAAAAAATTGCACAATATGATACTCCCAAGTAACCTTTAAAATTTAGATTTACTACTTGAATTACTTTTTCAATTGTTAAATAATAAGTTCTTTTATGTTTTGATATCATATTACAGATGATTAATCATTTCACACACTGAGATGTATCTATCATTTGGATGTTTTCATTATTTTTTCTTTTGGGTTTAGATGTTGTTATGTGATTATTTCTTAATTAGTTGTTGTTGAATTTCTTTTATATAGTTGATATTTTAATTTAATTAAGAATGTTTATTTTACAATCTTATAATTATATATATATATATATATACATGGGTTATTTTTTGATAAATTGTCTTTCTAAATGTTTTGTTTCATCTAACTCATATTCTTTTTTAGTATTCCATTAAGTCATGTTTAATGTAAAATGACCAAATCATCCTTTCTAATTTTTTGTACATGTTTCTATTTTGAAATTAATACATAACAATAATCCCTCATTTTATAGAGAAAATCTCTCTCTCTCTCTCTCATTCTAAAAAGAAAATCTTTTCCTTATCCTATGCAGAAATTCTCTCTCTTATTCTAATAAGGAGAAAATATTTCCTGCATTCTATGGAGAAAATCTCAAATTGTGAATTTTAAACTTTTTTATAATTTGAAAATTTTAAAAATAACCCAACAAAAAATTTAAATGAAAATCAAAATACAATGTGAATGTTTACAGTAAACAACAAACATGCAACTAACTTTTGAAAAAACAAAACACATATTAAAATACAATGTGAATGTTCACAATAAACAACATACCACTAACCTTTGAAAAAATAAAATTCATACCAAAATATAATATGAATGTTCACAATTTATAATGAACATACAATTAGCCTTAAAAATATAACTCATACCAATGTAAACATTTACACTGTAATGTGAAAATATAAAATAAAATTAAAAAAATGAAAATCGACTATTTCAATTGTTCAATGGTAACAAAAATGATTATTCTGTTAGATAATATCTCAATGGGACCACATAATTAAATGTGGTGTTATCATTTATAAGAAGCCTACAATTTAAGTGATTCAATTTAGTTAATAGGCTTAAGGGTATATGTGTTATGGACCTAATGTGTAGATACTAGTTGTATAATTTCTATTTCTATGAGGGGCAGAAATAGAAATTAAAACATATTGGTTAAAGTTGGTTTTCATTCCTTTTGAACTTCCACAACCTTTCAGTTTTGAAAACCAATAAATAGAAATTAAAATCAATAATGGTTAAAGTTGGTTTTCATTCCTTTTGAACTTCCACAACCTTTCAGTTTTGAAAACCAATTACAACCTTTAAAAGGTTATGGTCCCTATTCCTTCCCAAGTGGAAAAAAAGAACACTGCCATTTTTTCTAAATCCTCTCAAGGAGAAACATAAGGCACCAAAGGGGAAAGGATTAGAAGGCAATAACATAATCAATAACAAAGAGTTTATTGATAATCACGCTTCCGTTTAACAGTTCATCAATGGATTCAGGAATGTCATTTTGTCTTGATTTCTTGATAATACACATGGTAAATGATCTGAAGTGTAAGGTTTATGTTCTGAAATTTATGTTTACATATTCAACTAACAAGTATAGTAACAAAAACAATAAACACACAATTAAATTCCGAAAAAATAAAACTTATACCAAAATACAATGTAAATGTTCACAATTTACAATTAATATACAACTAGTTTTTTTTATAAAAAAAATGAACTCATACCAATGTGAACATTAGCACTACAATGTAAAAACATAAAATAAAATTGAAAAAAGTGAAAATCAACTATTTCGATTATTCAATGGTAACAAAAATGATTATTCAACTAACAAGCATAGTAAAAAAATAACAAAATACAACTAACTTTTGAAATTTTTTTAAAAAAAATTCATACCAAAATACAATGTGAATGTTCACAATTTACAATTAACATACAACTAATATTAGAAAAACTAAATTCATATCAATGTGAATATTCACACTGTAACATGAAACAAAATTGAAAGAAAAAAAATGACTATTTCAATTGTTTAATGGTAACAAAAAATGATTATTCAAACAACAAGTATATTAACAAATAACTAATGATATGTGAACATCCACATTTTGTAAAATATATAATTATATCCATATTTATATTCCAACACTTACTTCTCAGACTTTCAAACAATGTGAAATGTGGACATTTACAATGATTGACAAAAAAATAAAAATAATGGTAGCAATAGAATTAGAAATCAAAAAAAAAAAAAAAAACTCAATCACTTTAAAAACAAAAAAATATCACCCATATTCTCATATTCATCATCATCTTTATCATTATCACTATCATTAACAATATATGCAATTTCATCATTCCACCAATCCAAATCAAACAAAACCCACATTTGAAGAATATGTTTGTAACAAAATTGATTGGATATAAACAGAGTTTCGACTTACAACAATGGAAAAACATAGAGTTTCGAACACAGAGCAACAATGGACGAACACAGAATTTCAAACACAAAAGTGACAATGGAAGAACACAAAACTTCACCGCAACAATAGAGGAACATAATATTATTTCACTACTATATGTAAATTAGAGTTTCTAAACCCTACCAAATAGAGAGTTTCAAACTCTAACATAATGAAACAATACCATAAATGTGAATGAAACTAATCAAAAAGAAAAACGTAAATAATAGTAACTAGCAAAATAGAGGTACCAACAAAAAGGAAATGTGTATATCATTTTTCTATATAATACATATCAACCATAGATATAAAGGTATAATAGTCTAACAAACAATATAACTCGGAAAAAAAAAAAAAAAAAATCTCATGGAATAAAAGTATAAATCATAGGATTAACTAGGTTATAATTTTCATTGGTGGACTTATTGGGTTAGAACACCTCAAAATGGGATTTATCAATAAAAAACACTAAAATGATTATATGATAATCCATATACAGTATATTTTATTTAATTTTTTAATAAATTTTATATAATTTCTATTTTTACATATTTTTATTTTTTAAATGAATATAAAAGAAAATTAAATAGTTAGAATTACTTTTAATTTTATGTTACTAATTCTTCTTCTAATTTATCTATTATTTTTAATATCAAAATGAGTATTTATTTTACTATTTTATAATTTAATATATATCATACAAAATTATATGATAATTACCCTTTTATAATACGATAAAACTAAAATTATCAAAATACACAAATAATTTAACTGAAATTAATATATATAAGTATTCAATTAATAATTTTATAGAACGATAGAGCCAATATTATCAAAATAAATAATTAAAATCATACTTTAATTTTAATTTTAAATTTTAATTTTAATTATTCTTTTATAACGCACATTGTACCATCAAATATTTTTTGAAAAATATAGCGCATGCATTGTACAGGTCACTCGCTAATAAATTGATATAATAAAGAAGGCTAATATTTTCAATGCAATTTTCCGTATTTACTTTAATCCCTCTAAGATTTAAATAGTTTTATATTATTATTTAATTTTATGGATTGAATATAAACTTTTCTTGAGGGTTATATTACAATTTTCAAAGTCTTTCAAGACTATCATGACTAGCTTAACTACATGTATATGGTTGTTAATTACAAGATTTTATTACAGGGGCTGGTAATTTGTCAAAGAAGTAGGTGTCACCTTAATATAGTTGTTGGCAATATATATTCTCTCACCAAAAGAAGGTTTTTTCGGTTGATATTTAGGTTAGTTTTTGGGTTCTCAAAGGCACCCTAAGTTATATTCTTCCACATAAAACAAAAAAAATTGTTAAGCTCTCCAAGACATAGACCAAAAGGTTGATTTAAAATCAAGTCACAAAGATTGATCAACTAGATTGTTTCAATTAAAGAGGGCACTGCCGCCACCCCCTCGACTACCGTCATCTGTCAAAGTCACAATTTCTGATCACCATGATTATCTTTCTCCCTTACGTGCTATAACTTTTATAACTGTGATTTACTCTCCATTCCCCATTCTGCCACCGCGACTCATCTCCTCTGCTACAACATCCTTTTCGTCTCTCCACCAGCACAAATGTTGCCATACCCTTTATTACTGTGAGCGAGTGAGCAAGCGAGAGAGAGAGAGAGAGAGGGGCGTAGATCTCGGATTTTTTTGGGAGGGTTTTAGATTTAAGAAGAAGGGGAAGAGGATGACGATGAAGGGTGGCAAGTTGAGGCAGAGAGGGATTGGGGGTGGCCCTAGCAGCAATGGATAGTAGTGCCAACAATAACAGTGGTGGTGGCTGGTGGAGATAGTAGTGAATGGGTTGACTAATTAGGATTAGATGTTTTAAAATTTTGTGTATTTTTTGATAATTTTAGATAAAGACTATATTGTGATAAAAAAAAGAAAATGGAGAGTATAATGAGACAAATGTGTAATGTAAATAGAATCACCCTTCCATGATTTATATTTGATAATTATCTTATATATATGGGACAGTGACCACATTTACTCAAAAATTAGTTTGGTGAAGCCCCGAATACCCTTTTTTTTTTGGGGGGGGGGGGAGGAAATTGACATGTATTAAGAAATTAAGAAATGTAAAAAGTCTACTGTTTTAGGACTAGAGACTCAAATGATTCTTGGCTAAAATTCACCCTCTTCTTGCATGTTGAATCAGAACTAATTTAATGGTTGTTAGTTAAATTAGGTCTAACTAAAAAAGAAGGAGAACTACAAAGTTTAACTAATTTTATCATTTCATCTCAATCTCACTGCCTCCTCCATGAGACCTCTGAACAATAGAACTACAATTCCAAAAATGGGAAATCTCTTTATTCTTATAAAAAATAACTAGCTTATCACCCGTGCTATGCACGGGATAATTATAGATATTTATATTTATTTAAGATTTTTTTTTAATATATAAATTATGTTTTTTAAGATTTTTTATAAAAATAATTTAATAATCTTATCACTAGCCATAGTGTATGGGAGAAGTTGAAAAGGGTACTGCAGTAACTATACACGGATTGTATTTATAATTATTTGTATAAGGGGATTTTAAATGCTGATCAGAAAATTTTGACCAAATCAATAAATGCAGGCATGTGGAAAGACATGTGGATTGAAAAAAGTGAATAAATGCTGATCAGGGGATTTTGACCAAATCAACAAATGCTGAGTTTTTTTGTTAAATAAAAAATAAAAAATTTAGAAAATTCAGATTGGGATATTGAAGCTCCCACAGGCCTTGGGGTTAAAAACCTTATTTTGCTTAATATATAGTATATAATATAGATAGCCTATCACCCGTGCTATATACGGGATAATTATAGATATTTATATTTGTTTTAATTTTTTTTAATATATAAATTATGTTTTTTAAGATTTTTTATAAAAATAATTTAACAATCTTATCACTAACCATAGTGTACAAGAGAAATTAAAAAGGCTATTGTAGTAATTATGCACGGGCTGTATCTATAATTATTTGTATGAGGGGATTTTAAATGCTAATCAAGGATTTTGACCAAATCAATAAATGTAGGCATGTGAATTGGAAAAAGTTAATAAATGATGATCAGAGAATTTTGACCAAATCAATAAATGCTGATTTTTTTTTTAAATCAAAAATTTAGAAAATTAAGATTGTGAGATTGGAGCTCCCACAAGGCTTGGGGTTTAGAAACCCCATTTTCCTTAATATATTTATAATTAACTATATATGTGAATTGCGATTTTTTAATGTCTTTTTTATTTTTATTTTTAAATGTCTTCTTTTTTTTCCTTTTTTATATTATATTAAAGTTTAATATTTTGATAATAATCATATGTGTTAAACTTTTCAAGGAATTAAATATCTTCTTTTTTTATTATATTATATTAAAATTTAATATTTTGATAATAATCATATGTGTTGAGACTTTTCAAGGAATTCATATGTGTTGGATTTCAAAGAATTTTTTTATGCTTGTTTTTAATGCATTAAAGTGTTATTATGAGGGTAAGACTTGGGGGTTGGGAGAAGTTAATAAATGCTAAGGTTTTTTTTTTTATTTTAAATCAGGAAATTTAGATTGGGAGATTGGAGCTTCCACAAGGTTTTGGGTTAAAAACCCCTTTTTGTTTAATATATAGTATAGATTATAGAATTCATGACCAAAACTAAATGATGGTCAATTTTTTCAAAATCTAAGTCACTTTAATAGTCTTTTGTTTTAAAGTGATCAATCAAGACTTTTCACCTAATTTTGTATTATTTTTTGTAAAATTGTTTGTAAAAATTATATGAGATTAAGTTTAATTCCATGTATTATGAGATCTACAACAACTTATATAAATGTAATTCTAACAATTTTATAGTCCTTTTGATCACAAATGTAAAATGAGATTCATGTGAAAGATGACGGTTTGGGAGTAAAATTTTTCTTTACTTTATTTCAAATAAATAAGTAAAAACCGAACAATTTTATAAATTTATTTTCTTTGCATTTGGATGCTTAGAAATTTTTTTTTTTTTCTTTTTTCATTAATACAAAAACGGCAACATATAATATTGATGGGTATATGATTGCAACCTGAATTGACAATTCGTAATTATAAATTTATTCTTCCTTTTTTTTTTTTTGGGGTTTATTCATTTTGACATTTATACATATGCCAGCTCATCTCCATCTCATCTAGCAATAAGAAACAAGAAGCCTAGTGGGCATGTGTTTGTGAACTGTTAAATTGGTGCTAACCCCTTTAGTTATAGAAACTTCTTAGAAGCCTCCTTTCTTGCATATTTGCCATTAAAAATATAGCTATTTGCTTTTGGTTATACCTCCTTAATAAATTAGTAAATGGGTCATATTATTGGAGAAGAAAAAATTAACTTGGAATCTAGGCAGCTCAAGTGAAACATATCCATTGAATAATACTAATATGTCCGGTGTTGAATAAGAAGGAGGTCACGCCCAATGACGATTTTGTTAGAGGAAATGGTTTATCACCATTAATATCCGGTAAACTTTGAGCTATAATTAATATAGGGCTCACACCTCGGTTTTGGTGGGTCCGAGTGGCAACGGGTTCCTTGCCATATGGTGAACAAGAATATATACTCAGGTGGTTAAAACCATTTTCGAATGAATGGGAAATTGATACCGAAGTGAGCCTTATGAACATGAATATGTTTGGTATGGTTTCCATGAGTTGGTATCTAAAACCTTGTCCCACATAGAAAATATGGAAGAATTTTTATAAGTATATAAGCTCTAAGTTGGAGACCTTGGGTTGGACCCTAAGGGGTACCCAAGTTTTGTAGGAGGAGGAGTTATGGACAAATCCAAAAACCACCACATGCGCGCACCACCGCCGTCTGGCCAGGTCGGGGGTGTAGGTCAAACCCATCCTTATCTTTTTGCGCCAAATTATTTGAATATTTCGAATAATTTTTTGCAGGAAAATTCAAAATTTGAAATTTTGAATTTAAATTTTTTCGGTTGCAACTCTTCTCCATCTCCGACCAATCGCGTCTCCGATCTGGTAACTGTTCTTCACAACGGTCTTCTGTTCCGGAAAAGGCACTTCTCTGCCTATATATATCAACTCTCCATTCCAAAACAGTATAGAGTTTTTCTTTTCCTTCTGAGTCGTCTCCCATCACTGCTTCATACAGTCTTCATCTTGCATTCTGTGTCTATATACTGAAAGTTTGATAACACAGCCTAGTTCGCTGTACAAACAGTACGCGGTGCTGCATCTGTTTGCGGTGATTGTTGAATCCTGGAGGCAGAACGTCCATTATTCTCAAGCACTTAGGAGAGGATGAATTTCTATCTTAAAGACACAGTGTCCAAACACTGGCCTCAATCACAAATTTGTTCTAAATTTGATTCTACAGAAAGTTGTAAGTTAACTCTAGTTCTGTATTTAATTATTTTCTGTTTTATTATTCTGTTAAATTAATTATTATCGAAAAATTATTTCCAACAATTTAACTAGGATAATGTTAATCGCAATTTGATGTTGTCAGAATAGAAGTTGGAAGTAATCCAACCAAATCAAAGAATTGAGTAATGAAAGAAAAAAATTATACTTGAGGGAACTCAATCGTAGAAGGAAGAGCGATTCTCGAAAAGTAAGGTGACAGTAGCTATAAAAGAATACCCACCCTTATAGTTCGGGGATACACTAAATAAAGGTTAGACTCTATATATATATATATATCTATTAACTTTTTCACTTCTTTCTTACTCTCTCTATATCATTTATGACTTAAGAATCAGAGTGCTTTCGGCCAACCAACCTCCAGTCGACATTTGTGTTGCAAGAGCAAAGGTGTTCATGTGTGACTCCACTTGTGATCACCAAAACATCAATACACAACATTTTTCTTCATGCAATTATATTGTCCCAACTAAGAAATTAGGCATTGCAATAGATATTAATGATGATTTTTTTTCTTTTCTTGTGTTGCATTCGTTTAATCCTTCTGCTCTTGGAACTCGTACATTTTTTTGAAATTGTCGACTATGAAAATTCCTTCAATTTGAGCTTTTTATTAGCACTTATGCTTTGAGTTAGGCCTGTAAATGGATCGGATTCGGATCGAATTTGTCAAAATCCGAATCCGATCCGATTATGTCAAACCCGAATCCGATCCGAATCCGTTTAGTCTATATCCGATTATAGATATCCGAATCTGAATCCGATGATTTCGGATATCCGATCCGATAATCCGATCCGATCCATTTATTTATTTATTGAGCTACAATTTTATATAATTTGATTTTTTTTTTTTCATTTTGTGTTTTTTTTCATTCAAATTGAGAATAATCGGATCGGATTATCGGGTTATCGGGTCGGATCGGATTTTTGCAGATTCAATCCATTTAATAAATGGATTAAGCGGATTCGGATTATCGAATCGAATTTTTTGTAAACGGATTCGGATTATCGGATTCGGATCGGATCGGATTCGGGTTAAATCCGATCCATTGACAGCCCTACTTTAAGTGCCCCCATCTAAATATATGTTTTGGGAGGATAGTGTTTTGGGTCTTGACTTTGACAAGAACATTGTTGTATTGAGCCTATGACGATGGCAACAGAGCTATATGCCTGCCTAGCAACTATACATTTGTGCCTTAGAAAATGTCTTAGGTGATGGCGATGATGGATTGATTGGCCATTCAATTGTAGTTCAACCACTTTTTGATGAATACTTGTTGATTACAAGACTAGTTATCTATATAACTTGTTTGATTTTATTTGTATTAAGAAAGTTCATCCAAGTTGGTAAATTATGCAATTCAAAATCAATTGATCATAAGTGGAAGGCATTTAGAGTATTTTAATCAAGTAATAGTGATTTAGAGAAACGATGCGGAATAAGTTTAGTACAAACTTGGCTCATATGACTCATTTATCAATTTCGATTGTTTTTAGAAGTGACAATTTAATACATTGAAGTCGAGAAGGGTATGGCTGACATTTCAACTTTCATTTTATTAATATGACACCATTGTTATGTTGTTCCCATTGTGACAACGACATGGTTACTAAAATTTTATAGAAATCATAAAAAATAAATACTATAAAAATGTAAAATAAGAAGGAAGAATTAGAAAGAAATTCCCTTTCCTTCCAAAAGATGGTGAGACTGATTTTAATGTTTTGCTGGATTTTAATGAAAGTAAATGTCTTTTATTTATTTTTTTATTTTTGTAATAATTTTCATTAAAAATGGTGAATTATCCAAACAATAAGATTTGATGTTACCATTTTTTGTGACGTGGGTTCAAGTCATGAAAATAATTTCTTTAAAAATAAAAGTAAAAATTTTATAAATTTTGTCCTCTTAAACCCCTATTTTAGAAGAACTTTCGTATATTAGATTGCATTATGTTTTAGGAAAAAATTCAGTCAAATATAATAATAAACTATATCTATCAAAATTTTAATCTTATTTTACTATTTTATAATATTTCTTGGAGAGTGCAACAGTGAGGAGAATTGGAGAATCAATTAGTATGAAGAACTCATTTAGGCATTCAAATTGCTCTTGATGAATGGGGTCTACATAATATAATTAGGGTTGTTTTGGATGACCTAAATAAGTGTATTTTTTGTCTTTTGATAAAAAGATGTGTAAAAAAATAGAGAGGTGATGTGATGAAAATTTCAAATTTGAGTAAGTTTTCAAAGGATCTAACGAGTCTTTTAAAGGAATTTTCAAATTAAAGAAAAAACAAAAAACAAGTAAACCATTCAAAAAATTTCACAATATTTGCTTGAAATTATAACAAATTTTGCAGGAAATCCAAATTAGTTAGAAAGTGTAATTGGCAATAGTGAAGATTTAAATTGTTCAATGATTATTGTGAGAGAAAAAAATTACTTATGAATACATGAGAATTATTCTCAAGAAAAGTGTAGTAAAATAAAAGAAAAATAAACTTGGTTTTCCATGTGTGTTCATTTGTCCAGAAAAAGAAAGTGTATTTTTGAGTTTATTGTAAAATCTTTTATTTTTTGCAAGATATATTTTGAAAGCTTAAGATATGAATACCATAACTTTCTTGCTAATTGAACATAAAAAAAAAAATTTAAAATTATGAGAAAATTAACTTTCATGTTATTTATTTATTTTTCTTCTAACAACTTAAAAGAAAAGAAATGAAAAAGACAATATAAATTGTTTACTTGTCTCAACTGTCCAGTTTATAAGAAAGTTTATATACAAAACAATTAAAATTTTCTCATGATGCATAATCTTGTACTTATTACGACAAAATATTTAAAGAAATTTCCTATAACAACTGAACACGTGCAGAAAAGTAAAACGGTTTTTATTTATTTATTTTTTCCTTTTTAATAAATTGAAGAATTAATTACATCGAGATCTCCTCAATTGTTACTGAGTATCACTTTAGCCTCTCATTTATAAACTCGTACATATTTGACCCCTTTAGCTATGAAAATTGTACAAATATCTCTTTTGGAGATGGTCTGAATGAGTGAAAGTTATACATTTTTATAATTGAGAGAATTAATATGTTCGGATTCATAGATTATGAGGTTAAGGTGATTCTCATTAATAGTTGAAAGGATCTTTGTGTAATTAATCCTAAATTGAATTGAGGAAAGAAATTGAGTAAATTATATTTTGCCCCTTTTGTATCTTGTCATTTTCTCATTTTGGCCTTCGATTTTTTTTTCTTTTCACTTTAACCCTTCATATTTCAAGTTCTTTTTTTTCCCTTCATTTTCAATTTACTCCCAAAGCTAATTTATGTTCAAAATTAAATAGAAAATAGCACTTAGCTGCTACATAATATAAAAATATATTATTATATTAGAATTTGAATTTGTGTCAGAATTGTAAGTTATACATAATAAAATGTTTTTAGAGGCATTTACACACAATTCTTAATTTATGAATTTATACTCCATTAAGTTCTAATTAAGATTTTTTAGGTCTTCAAATCTCATTAAATTTTTAATAGTTGGAAATACCCATCAAACAATAATTGTTTATCATTTATGATTATCTATAAAGAAACATGATGATTTGATATTTATTTTGATTTTCAAAACTTCAAAACACTAACTTTCAAATTGAAAAAACTAAAAAAAAATTATGTGCAAAAAAAAAAAAAAACTAAGGTTTTTTCTTGAAAATATTGAAAAAACTGAATTATTTTTTTTATGTAAAACTGAAAATTTTATGTCTATAAATGAGCATGATAATGGAACATTGATGTGCAAAATTGAAAGAAAAAAACTTTAAAAATAAAAAAACTAATAATGTTCTCAGTTTTAAAATTTTTTAAAAAAAAACTGTTAATGTTCTCGGTTTTATTGGATAGTTAAATCAAAATAATAAGTAAAACGACAAAAACGTATCTCATGCTCTGTTTTTTTTATCAGTTAGTGAAACAATTATCTAGAATATTAATATGCAAAATTAATTACGTTATTAGTTTTAAAATTTAGAAAAAATTGATAATATTTTTAGTTTTACTAAATGAGACTTATTAATTTAAAAAAATTTAAATAGGAACTAAACTATTTAAATAAGATTTTTAAATAATTAATTCATATTTTTATGACATATGGTTGTGAATGTATCATTTTCTATCTAATATTTCACAAAAGTTAGCTTTTTGTTGTAAATTGAAAAAAATTGAAACATGAAGAGCTAAAATAAGAAGAAAAAACACTTTGATAGCCAAAATACTATATAAAAAAATGCCCAAGCGTAAATGAGACAAAGTGTAATTAATCTAAAGAAATTTTGAAAGTGAAGGGGGCAGAGTTAAAAATCCATAGAGTGGTGAGGGGCATAATAGTCATTTTAATAGAAGAGTAGAGAACTTGGAGAGAGAGAGAGAGAGAGAGAGAGAGAGAGAGAGAAGGTGGATGGTGTGTTTTCAGTTTCTACTTTCTTTTTTTTTATTTCCTTGTGTTGTGTGTAGTGTTATTTGTATCATATCTTTTCTGAGCTTTTCTCGGAAAAATTTTTCTACTCTCTTTCTCTCTCTCTGATCTACCATGTCTGAACATCTTCAAATTCCAGCTTCAAGCTCTGTTTCAGGTATTCAAATTTCTGTCTCATCTCTCTTTGTACCTCTCTCATTTTCTTCTTTCTTCTTCTTCTTCTTCTTCCTTCTTCTTCTTCTCAAGAGTTTGAACTCTGTTTAGGGTTTCTTGATTTCTCTCTCTTTTGGATCAAAATGGAAATGTGGGTATTTTTCTTTTCCTGATTTGACACATGGGTTCTGAGGGATTTCCAAAATGCCTAAAATGGAAAATACACATTTTGATTTGGATTCTGGGTTTTGAATTTTAGCTTCTTCTTTTTTTTTTTTTTTTTTTGTACATATCAATGTGTATATCCTGAGGGTCTTGGATCTCTCACATTTTGCTTTCCATGTTAAATGGTGATGGGTATCTTGTCTTTTTTCTTGGTTTTGGATCTTGGAACTTGGAAGTGGAATGTGGCTTTAACTCTGTGACTCTTTATTCTATATTGTATTTTTCTCATTTTTATTGGTCAATTAGAGTTTATTTTGACTTTGTTGTGTTTGTTTTGCTGGAAAATTGGATTGTGATTTCGTTGTACATGTACTTGAGACTGTTATTGGTTTGCTTGTTTTTCAGATCTGTGTTATGTGAGATTTTCTTGCTAATCATACAATGTCCTTTCTCTGTCTGCCTGTATCAGGACATGTATCGTACTGATTAAATGATAATCTGCTATGCTATATATTTTTGCATCAAATGTGACAATTTTCTTTTCTTTTCCTTTCTTTTTTATTTTTTATTTTTTATTTTTATGTAGTTTTAGAAAAATTTTAAGATTCTGAATTTTTCTTTCAGACCCATCTAATCTATTCACCTGTTCTTAAACCTAAATTTGGCTGATTAGGGACTCTGTGTGTGTGTGTGTGTGTGTGTGTGTGTGTGTGTGTGTTTTCTGTTCTAGTACATGGACATGGTGCAATCCTCAGCATGAGCAGAGTGCATTCTATTGCCTATCTCTTGGTTTGTTCGAGGTTCTAAATCTAGCCATTGCTCTAATTTTTGTTTATTTTATTGTAAAATTTATAAATTTACAGTTTCCCCCTAATTTTTGGCACTGTTTTTATTGGAAGTTTTTCTGTTTGTTCTTAAAATTGCTTTGATGTCTCACAAGACTCTTGTTTTGTTCTACTGTTAATCAGGTGTAATTATATTCTGGAACTGAATGCGCTAAGTTGAGTGTTCAGACTCTGTTCTTAAGTTTGTATAGTTGGAATTTTGTGGCTAGTTCCACATTGCTGTGTGTGCTGTTGTCTGTCTTGTTTCTAGTGGGATCACTCAACTCAGCTTTATGGGTTCCCGATTCCCATCCCATCAGTTGAGCAATGGCCTTTATGTCTCAGGCCGGCCCGAGCAACCAAAAGAGAGGCCTCCCACAATGACCTCAGTAGCCATGCCCTACACTGGTGGTGATATAAAAAAATCTGGAGAACTCGGGAAAATGTTTGATATTCCTGTTGATGGCTCCAGATCACGAAAATCTGGACCTATAAATAATGCCCCTTCAAGGACTGGGTCCTTCGGCGGTGCTGGTTCGCACTCAGGCCAACTCATGACCAATTCTGTGAATCGAGTTGGTTCTGTTTCTGCTTCTGGGGTTTCTGGTTCTGCTTCTCTAAAGAAGACCAATTCTGGGCCCCTTAATAGGCATGGAGAGCCAATAAAGAAGTCATCGGGTCCTCAAGCTGGAGGAACATCTGTTTCACGCCAAAATTCTGGCCCTCTAGCCCCAGTTCTCCCCACCACAGGCCTCATTACATCCGGACCCATTTCTTCAGGCCCACTAAATTCATCAGGGGCTCCTCGCAAAGCTTCTGGTCCGTTGGATTCCACAGGTTCAGTCAAGTTACACAATGCATCTATAGTTCACAATCAGGCTGTTACGAACCTCAGTCAAGAGGAAGAGTACTCGTTCCGCAAGAGCTTCCCTAAGCCAATCCTTTGGGCAATGGTTCTTCTTTTTGTAATGGGATTTATCGCTGGCGGTTTTATACTAGGGGCTGTTCACAATCCTATTCTTCTCGTTGTTGTTGTAGTTCTTTTTGGTGCTGTTGCTGCAGTGTTCACTTGGAATACTTGTTGGGGAAGAAGAGCTATTACTGGCTTTATTGCTCGTTATCCCGATGCTGAGCTTAGGACTGCAAGGGATGGCCAATTTGTTAAGGTTTCTGGGGTACGGAACATCTTAAATAATGCTCAAATTATGTCTATACTCTTTTTTTTCCCCTTGCATGTGCTATACTAGTAGAATGCTTCAACTATATAGCTCTTTGCAGATTCTATATTTATTAGTTGTTTCACAGTTTCCCTATTAATATCATGCTCCTTAGAAATTTTGAATTTCATAGTTCGGGCCAGTCTGTGAACTATTTTACTTTTTTTTCTTTTCAATTTGTGAAGTTTCAAGGAAGTCTTAAAACCAAGAATTGATCTGAGTCATGAGAGATTTTACAAGAAATAATTGCTTCAGATTTTGTTCAACTTATAAGTTGAATCAGGGGATACCTTACGGTTATGGTGGCTTAGCCATGAATGATCAAGCAATTTGTGATGTCTGATGGTCTATGGAAATGTTGTAGCATATATATATATATATATATATATTTATAAACAAATTATTATTATTATTTATTATTTATTTATTTTTACACTCTATATACCTTATTTGGGGTAGAGCTGATACCATCACAGAACAGGACTTCATATATGAAATTTAAGAGCTTGTTCACTGAAAATTAATATTAGCATGATATATTTTCTCGAATGTCCTCCAATTATGTTAAGAGAGGAAAAAGTGTAAGGCGAATGGGAGAATGCAGAGGGTTGAGGCAATTGAAAGGGACAGGAACTCAAGACAAATTAACTGTGGTGGACATGACATGTTGAGAAGGTTATATAGTGCAAGTCAGCGAGTGCTCTAAGGCTGATGTACTGGAGAGCTGAACTTTCTTATGTTTACATATAAAATCAAGATACAATGAACCATTTTTTATTATTATTTCTTAAAAAAAAAAGTTTCCTTTCTTCTGCTTGTTTCAGTGGCTTTTGAGAGGAAAACCTTCTCAAATTAGAGCATTTCAACATACAGAAAACTGATAGAATTTTCATTCATCATTGTCAAAGATTATAATTTGCTATTATTTTTTTTTTATTCAATGTACTTGTGGCGGTGTTATTTCTTTCTGGCCTTTCTTTCTTTCTTTCTTTTCTTTTTCTTTTTCTTTTTTTTTTTAAATTTTATTTTAAGTAAAGATGTGATTGTTATATTTTGGTTGGTCAGTCTTGTTGCCATGTTCTTAGAATTGCATCCATTAGTTTTCCGTAAGTTGCTGCATATGCCTGTTTTAATGAAGGTGGATTATAATTTCTTGAAGGTGGTTACATGTGGAAATGTTCCTCTTGAATCAACATTCCAAAAGATTCCGAGGTGCGTTTATACGTCTACAAGTTTGTATGAGTACCGAGGTTGGGACTCAAAAGCTGCCAACCCAACACATCGCCGCTTTACTTGGGGTGTCCGATCAGTTGAGGTGAGAAGATAATAAAAACAATTATAATAATGATAACATTATCAAGCAATACAGACCAGAAAAAAAGGTGTTTCATTAACCATTTTTGAATTTACTGTATAGAGTATGCTCTTGAATCCTCATTCTGATTTCTTAAGTTCATTCTTATAATTTATACCTGAATAGATTGTGAAGCTAGACATGGCATGTTTTTGGGCTCAGGCAGCCCTGAAGTTTTCTGATTTGCTTATACACCAATTTCATGTCATTAAAAACACTTCTACTTCATTTATATATATATATATTTTTGGATCTGGTCTGTGTTGAAAAGTTAAGAAAGTGCTTGACATAGTCACAACCATGCATGATTAAAATATTTCATGTATAATTGCAGAGGCATGTGGTCGATTTCTACATTTCTGACTTCCAGTCTGGGTTGAGGGCATTGGTTAAGGCTGGGTATGGTGCTAAGGTGACTCCATATGTTGATGAATCTGTTGTTGTTGACATCAATCAGTCAAGCGGTGATATGTCTCCGGAATTCATTAGATGGTTGGGAGAGAGAAACCTCTCAAGTGATGACCGTATAATGCGATTGAAAGAAGGGTAATTTTGTGTACTTCTCAGTTCTTTTAAGGCTGTCCTGCATGCTCCTTTATGGTATTTTGGAAAGTGAAAGCTCAATCATGTTTAGCTCTAATAATAATAATAATAATATAATAAGGGTTAATTACACCAAGATCCTTCTTCTATTAGCAAATATCACTATACTCTCCTCATCTATCAGCCTATACATTTTGACCCCCTCAATATGAACGGGTTTATAAATGAGGGGGGTAAAGCAATATTCGCTAATAGTTGAGAGGATCTTGGTGTAATTAATCCTAATAAAAAAATATATGGTTATGTTGCCTTTCTTTTATGTGGAAAAAAATGTATTTGTAGGCCAGAAGATCTTGATAAATGTTTGATGGGAGCTGCCCAATTTTGGCCGCGCATCTGAAGGCTTGATTTTTGTTTTTGGTTTTGTTTCCAAAAAGCATACCTAAATTGTTCTTGTTTGTGGTGATAAATGAAAATGTAGGCACATCAAAGAAGGTAGCACGGTTAGTGTATTGGGAGTTGTCCAGCGGAATGATAATGTCCTAATGATTGTACCTCCGCCGGAACCAATCCCCACGGGATGCCAGTGGACTAAATGTATTCTTCCTGCCAGCCTTGAGGGCATCGTATTGAGATGTGAAGACACTTCAAAGATCGATGTAATTCCAGTCTAGCAATAGCATTTGGGAATCAGCCAGCCAGTTTCAAGAGGGTATTGCTGCTTCAAGATTGAATTTGTTCGATAATTTTGATATGGTGATGTTGATGGTGGTGTCTTTTTAATTTTTAACCAGTTGTATAGTTTCATGTGATTTTTATTTTTTTATTTTTATTGGCTCCAATGCTTTTGTAATGGGGTTGGTGTGATTATTACAATTTTACGGTATGGAGGGGGGAACTTGGTGATCAATGAGGGTTTGGGGATTGGAATTTATTGTCTAGAAATGTTTTGAGTTTAAATTTCAAGTAATTTGGGTTTGCATTTAAATTTGTTCTTCCTCAGAGGTGACAACAGATGTGAATCTTTAACTGTTTTTTTTTTTCTCTTCCCATTATTTTGAGATGGATTTGCCCTCAGGCTCAAGCTGTACTGGAAAACTGATTGATTGATGGTTTTACATTGCAAATGTTGTTCTGTTAAAGTGCAAGAGCTTTGTAGATTGTCTATGGTTTTTGGTTGTAGTTGGTTGTGATGGTTTTTGCTTCTACCTCCCCATAGTATTGATTTTATAATTTAAAGTGTTTTTCAATAAAGTTGTTTTTGTTTGGTTTAGAATTTTAAAAAAATAATTTTCTGAGTTTTTATTTTTAGTTTTTAAATATTTTTATCAATTCTTATTTTTTATATTCACTTAATTTAGATACACTTAAAAAGTGTAAAATGTGTACATTTTTTTGTCAAAATTAATTAAATATAATAAAATATGAAAATGTATTAAATCTTTGTATTTTTTTGTGTTTCTTTGTATTCAATGAAAATTTAAAAAAAGTTTTTTTCATAAATTTTATCTTTTTTAAGTGTATTTAGATTAAATGAATCTAAAAAATAATTATAATATTAAAAAAAATATTATAAACTAAAAATTACGAATTGAGAAATTAAAAAATCAAATTGAGTGAGTATAAAAAGTTGTGTTTAACTTAATATAATTTTGGATAAATTATAAAATAAAGTAAAAATATCGATTAAAATCGTTAACACGGGACATATAATGAACTCTATTAATTTTTTAGATTTATATTTAAAAAGGTTCAATTCTTGAATTTTTTAAAATAATATTATTAAAACATGATTGTAAAAGGAAAACACAACCTCTTCAAACAATATGAAACATGAGTGTAAAAAAAATAAAAATTGAAAGCCACATGCAATTGGGAAATAAAAAACCAAACCCCAATATGATTTGGTAAAGAACTAATGTCTCCAACTGAACTCCTACCAGAATTGGTTGAGACGTCCAAGTCAATTTTGGTGTGGTGTGGACTCAAAATGACTCAGATTTTGTTTGGTGGAGCCCATGTGCATATCTTTTTTTTATTTTTTATTTTTATGGTTTTTTTGTTTTAATATTATTTTTGGATGTGTTTTAGAGTGTTGGTTGGTACCCCTTTTAGTAATAATTTAAGATACAAAAATAATTTAACATAAGTTGAAAAAAAATATATTAAAAAGTTAAAAAATGATAATTTTAACTTTTTATTTTATAATTATTAATTTTTAAATTATAAAAATTTATATCAAATACGTCACAAGAATGATATGGTAATTTTATTTTTGTAAATAAATTTATAACTGTTTTGTGTTAAAGTAAAAAGTTCATGTTAAATCACGTCATCCTTTATGAATTTTGTTACTTATATATCATTACTTTAAGTAAAATATGGTAAGAAGTATCATTCTAATTGATGAAATCAGCAAATCAACGATCCATGAACCAGATGGAGTAAAGATGGGTTAGACATCTGAGATGGTGAGTTGGGCTTTCTCAATAAGTTATCTTTGTTTCACTTGTAAATAATTAAAGTATTGAGGACTATGAATAAAATACTAAATATAGGACCAAACAAAGTATGAAGCTGTCATTGCATACTAATTTTGACTTACATTTTAGTAGAAAGAGAAGAAAAATAATGGATTTATTAGAAAGTTTGGAGTAATCTCTATTCACACTCCTGTCTTTTTACTAGATATAAAAGAAGAGAAATCAAAGAAATTCAAGAACAAAGTAAGGAAAATCAAGAAAAATTCATTAATAGGTAAGAAACTTCACCTCTGACATTTGTTGTGACTATAATCTAGTAACAAAATCATTTGAGATAGGTTTTGGGAGATTAAGGCCAAGTTTGACAACTTCCCAAAAAGTCAAAAAGTTACTCAAAAAGTTAAAAAGTTATCACTATTTATAAAAAAAAAATATTAAAAAATTAATTTTCCAAGCCAAGTACAACTCAGTGATGTAAGCAATCACTGCTCTGGGCTGTGTGTGGCCGAACAAATCTGATCAGATTGGGTGTAATTGAACACACTGCTGTTCGGCCCGCGGGGGCCTATCACGGGTCCCGTTTTGATAATCTGAACCGTTAATATGTAGAACTCATCGAGTACTATATGCCTATGAAAAATCACGTTGATCGGATATTGATAACTATATGATCAAATCAGTTTTGTATAAAAAAATAGATGGTGTTATAATTAACGATTGAAAAAAAAAATCTAATCAAATAGTTATCGATATCCGATCAACGTGATTTTTTATAGTTATATAGTACTCGACGAGTTCTACACATTGAATGGTTCATATTATCAAAATGGGACCTATAATGGCCCCCACGGGCCGAACAAAACCGTTCAGTGCAATGTCCAATAATTTCTTACCATCAATTCAATTGCACAGATTATACGGCTGCCAACCCACATTTCTAATCTTCTCCTACACACTTCTTCATACAATTTTATAATACATATTTTTCCATAAAAAGTCAAAAAGTTAACCAAAACATCCATATTTTTTTCCTCAACTTTTTAGTCCAAAAAGACAAAAAGTGCAATTATTTAGGACACTCCAAACAAAATAGAAAAGAGTTCGGAAAAAGCAAGGAGTTTGAAGAATTTGTAAGAAAATTTATTTTTTGATTTGTTCAAGCCTTAAATTCATTGCATATGAATGTTTTTCTACCAAACCCCGATCATTTATTCATGTCTTAGAGCATCAAATATCATGTTTTGGAAGATTGAAACGAAGAAATAGAATGAAGTTTGAGGAAGAACACAAGTTGAGAAGTACTTGGATTTAAGCTTGTTTTTCTTGGTTTAAATCTTGAATTCATGCATTCAAATGAGTTTTCATGGACTTTTCATCATATTTTCATGTTTTGAGGTTTTAGGATGAAGAAAAGGGAGTTAGAACACCAAGAATCCGCACCTGACTTGAGTTTTGCTTGCTGGGCACTCGAGCAGCCACCATCGGGCACACGAGCATGTAAAACACAATTTGCCTCCACTGAGCCACCGTTCAAGCGGCCTAGGACACCGTTCGAGATGTCAAGCCACCGCACGAGCGGCTAATATGGGAGCACGTGCGGCCAACCATGTTTCAACCCATACATTGCAACTTCAAATGAGCATATGTCTCATCCGAACTCGATTTTAAGCGCTTCTTAAGTCTAAATTCAATCCCTGGAAGTCTAGTTTTCAATGGTGATGGTCTTATATCCAAATTCTAAGTATACAAAAAGATATATTCAAATTAATAAGGCTGCTCACTTTCTTTCTAACCGTTTCATGCTATTTCTTCTCCTAACTTAATTTCCTTTCATTTCTTCATGTTTCCTTAAACCTTAAGCATCTAAACATGGTATTTTCCAATGTAAAGCATATGAAATTGTTGTAGAGTACCTAGGGCTTTTCAATATGCACATTTAGTACATGATTAACACTTGAATTTGAGCTTAAGAAAGATTAAGAAACATTAAGTTCAGTCATGACCATTTAAGGCCCTTCAAAGTACGTCTTTGGCACACGCTTTGCGCTTGCTTAACATGTAGAAAAGACTTGAGTTAGAACTAGAGATCCGTTAGAAATTTCTAAGCTAAACTAAAACGCTTGAATTGATTTAAGAACTTACAAGTTAAGATATTTCCAATGCCTTGTTTATACTTTGTGTAGGCTAAGCTTTGGACAAGGGGGAAATTCCATTGTTCGCAAGCCATCTATGAGTAATATTATTGTAAAGTTATGTTCAAAAATTTGTTTTGAAAACTTGATGATATGTCATGATTTGTGAAATTCTTATTTTGTTTCTAAATAAATAAATGTCCTATATTTTATTGAATCTATCAATGGTATCCTTAGATAGTCTTAGCCATTGGGGGACAGTCTAAATGTACCATGGCTATGTTTGAGCCCCATCGCCACCAAAGTATAGATTATCTAATTGTACCCGGATCGATTATTCTATTAAGAGGTTCTAATGGATGTATCATGTTATCATATTTTGATTATAAAATATCTGATGAGAAATCTTTGAATGCTTTTGAAAATGTAATGTGATATTATGCTTTGTAAAAGAGATTGAAATTCTACCCACCCAAAAAAAAGAGATTGTGTGACACACTGAACGTTTAATTAAATACCACATAAATATTTATAGTTTATACTTATGGGTGTATGTGATAACATATTATTAAATAATTAATAATAAATAAAAAATCTGATTTAGCACTGGGTTATATGGGATTAATTAGGGATTTTTTTTTATTTAGGGCCAAATTAACAGAAATATAAAATTCTAATACTGGTTAGGTCAATTAAAATTAAAGATAGTAAATAAATAATAATATGGAATAACAATAGTAAATCTGTAAAGTAAAAATAAAATAAAATAATTAATTTTATGATGCTACATGATAAGATGTAATCTAATTTATATTAGTAACATTGAAACACTTAACACCTAAACAAATAAATAAATGAATAAAAAAAAAAAAAAAAGGGGTTTGGCCCAGCAATGTTTATGGAATTCGGCCCAAGAGAAAACAAAAGGGCCCAAGCATATGTATTAGGAAGATAATCCTTATCCATAAAAGATTTAAATCTTATAATGGATCTTCAATTAATAGCTCATATCTCTAGCCTCATGATGCCTCCAAGGGAGAGAGGCTACGTGTCCTTCATCCCTGGACTCAACAAACAGTATATAAAGGGGACTAGTGGGCTGTGATTCAGAGAAAACAAAGAGAAGAGAACGAAAGAAAAAAACAAAAAAAGAGGGAAGAGTGAGAAACGAGAGAAATATATAAGTAAGGAAAGGAAGTTCTGCTAGTAAAGTAAAGGCTAAGGTTTATACTTAAGGTGAGATATGTTATACCTTGATTTACCATTATATGTTTTACAAATGTTTTGAGTTACCATAGCTTATTTCAAACAAGTTATATTTGTTAAGTTATATAAATAAAAGTTATGTTTATAAATATTTCAGTTACGTGGGTTACTTTCTAAACTCTATTTACTAAAAAGGAAACCCATGGATATGTTAGTTTAAATTTTAGTATATATTTGACTATAACCTTATAAACAATTATGCTTTGTAAGTACCACCACGGGAGTCCCACGCCTTGGGGACTTAAATAACCACTGGCCTCTGTTTGACCACTTTGTGGTCCTCTGTTTGTCATGGATCCATTGACCTCTGTTCTGACTGTCACTTCTGTGACCTCTGTTCTGCTCTATTTTATACCGTGGTTATGATTATTTATTTACATGATTTCTGTATTTTGCCACTTTAAATAAATTGTCATTTTAAATTAAATGTTGCAAATGTTTTAGCCTAATTAACTATCCATGGATATTTTGTATTCCCTACACTTGGCATAGCATTTCTCACTCTGCTGTGTGCTTATAGCTGTTACCCTTTCAGGTGACGAGATGTGAGGGAAATCCATAACCCTACAAAATGGAACCTGCATATGGACTGATGATGAATCACTATTTTACCTTTCTTTTTTTTATATTTTTGCTCCCTTTTGTCTCTATTCGGGGCAGGTTACTGAATAATAAAATAATGAAAGCATAGAAATGTATTTCCTTTTTCTTAAATAGTAAGATGTAGTAAAATTTCTGTTTAATTATTTTTAGTCGCGCAACTTAATTTACTTCGAATGAGAATAAGTTAGTAAGTCACGATTCAAACTCTAAGCCCCTGGGGTTGGGTCATGACAAAGTTGGTATCAGAGCAACGGTTCAAAAAAAAAAGTTATAAATAAATCTATAACTAAAACCATATAGCTAAAAAAAATAAAAATAAATAAATATATATATACATAGATGAATATATGTGGTAAAATATAATAATAAATAATTACATGTGACGTTAGTTTTCCTGTGTAAAATCTCACGTTTATTCTAGTGTTGTAGGATGTCAGAGATTTACCTTGATGATGCTTTCTGGAATGACCTCCAGGCCATCAACTTAAATGAAATTTTAGCCGAACACCCTGCCCCCGCCCCCGCCTCACCTGAAGGTTGGGGAGATTCTGAAGAGATAGTCAGGGAATTACACCCAAGTCTTGGCCGATTCATGGGACGGCCAATTTATATCCAGGTTGACCCTACCGACGTTCCACACCTATTATGGAGGCACAGCCTTGACCACACACGCAGACGTTTTCTCAGACCATCTCGCGTCCTTGGCGTCGCCCCGGGTCATGACCGCCCGCATTACATTATAGGCCTGCTACCCCTAGAGTTTGCAACCAGAAGGGGGAATGTGTACCCCGAGGATTATATTCTCACCACAGTTCCAAATCCACTAGAGATCATTAATATGCAAAATGTTGACTTCGAAAATAACCTGTCATATGTTGAGACACCTGTTTGGATTGTCGCCCGGGCATTTGTGGGTCATATACGGTCTATCTCCATTTTTGCGGTCCAGGTAGCATGGGTGTGTTTTGGTGTAATCCAGTTGGGGTGGGAATTTGAGCTTTTTATGCAGCACTATTTCCCCTGGTTTTTCGGCCCATCTGACCCACCACTCTAGATCTGGCTAGTGGAAAATCTTTTGTATGCTGATCTTGATATGTCCTAATCCCCTTTTTGTTGACTTTTGTTTTTGTTTACCACAGGGATGGAACACCAACATATTCTGACTAATGTAATATGAATTGTAAAATAAATAAATAAAAATGTGTAATGTTGGAAGTTATATAAAAATAAAGTATACTACATGTTGTGTTATATATGCTGCATTGAAAATATAATACCTCGTTTATTACTTGTAGAATGGCTAATGGTAGTAGGAGTGAGTCATCAGTTAGTGGTACGGAATCAATGGAAAGAGTAATGGAAAGAGCGGTTGCTAGTTTTCTACAAACCTTGCAAGCTAACATCAACAATGGGACACCGGGACAGCAAGAAGGGTCGGTTACCATAAAACAGTTCCAGGATCTGAAACCTACCACATTTACCGGCGGCCCAAACCCAATGGTAGCAGACGCTTGGGTTAAAGACATGGGAAAAAAATTTCGTGCCCTACCCTGCACCGAGAGGCAAAAGGTAACTTTCGCCACTTTCACTTTCAAAGATAATGCGCAGGAATGGTGGCTTCTCACTCTGGCCAAAGAAGAAATTACGACGTGGGCAAGATTCTTGGAAGTATTTTATGAAAAATACTTTCCAGATTCATTGCGGGAACAGAAGGCATCTGAATTCATACATCTGAAGCAGGGAACCATGACGGTGGCCGAATATGAGAGCAAGTTCACACAACTCGCTCGGTTTGCCACATATGTCATCCCCACTAAAACTCGAAAAGCAAGGAAATTTGAAGCAGGATTGGATGTTGGAATTAAAGACAGACTTGAAGTCTTGAAATTGCCAACCTATGCAGAAGTGGTGGACCGGGCGTACATAGCAGAAAAAGGAATTAAGGCCTCACGTTCTGGAGAACCAAACTACAAGAAGCGATTCTGGGAAAAGGATAACAGAAGACCCGGTGTTGCACCTCATAAAAAGGTAAACATGGGCACAACCAGCTCAGGCCACCACGGTCCTACCAACCCTCGAGGTGGCACTATTCCAACTTGCCCCACTTGTGGGAGGATTCATTGGGGACAATGCCATCGAGACACGGGAGCGTGTTTTAGATGCGGACAGTTTGGCCACTTGCTAAGAGATTGTCCAAAGATGGTTAATCCTATAGCCAGCCCCTCTGGCCTAGTTAAGAGAACCACGGGACCGGGAGGAGAAAAGAAGGACCAAAACCGCCAAGGTCGGGCTTTCGCCTTGGTACCTAGAAAACCGAAAGTTACCGAAAATGTTGTGTCAGGTACACTTTCTATCTGTGGTCTTTTAGCTCATGTCCTTATTGACTCTGGGTCAACTCATTCTTTTGTTGCACCACACTTTGCCGCCAAGTTGACATCAACACCCGAACCATTAGGATATACATTGTCTGTGTCTTTCCCTTCTGGTAAGTCTATCTATAGTACTGATGTGTACAGATCTTGTGTTGTATTCTTAAAAGGCAAAACCTTATATGTAGACTTAATTCCCCTCCGCATTGAAAACTTTGATGTAATCTTAGGTATAGATTGGCTGACTACCAACCACGCCTCTATCGATTGTAAAGCCAAAAAGGTCTCTCTCAAGTTACCAAACCAACCCGAAATTGTTTTTGATGGGGCTGAAATTTCCAACCCTTCCTGTATCATATCCTCCATGGTGGCTCAATGACTCCTAAGAAAGGGTTGTGATAGTTATATTTGTTATGTGATTGATACACAAAAAGAGGCCCCTACCGTTGATGCAATTCCGGTAGTTCGAGAATTCCCGGATGTCTTTCTTGAAGATCTACCCGGTATTCCAGTTGATCGAGAAATCGAATTCATTATTGAAACCCAACCTGGCACGCAACCTATATCAAAAACTCCTTATCGCATGTCAATGACAGAATTGAAAGAGCTGAAGACTCAACTCCAGGAACTCCTGGACAAAGGTTTTATCCGACCTAGTACCTCACCTTGGGGAGCTCCAGTATTGTTCGTGAAGAAAAAGGATGGCACGATGAGATTATGCATCGATTACCGGGAGCTGAACAAGGTCACCATCAAGAATCGATATCCTTTGCCGCGAATCGATGACTTGTTCGATCAATTTCAAGGCGCACAAGTATTTTCCAAAATTGACTTACGTTCTGGCTACCATCAGCTAAAGGTTAAAACGGAAAGCATTGAAAAGACGGCCTTCCGAACCCGTTACGGGCACTACGAATTTCTCGTCATGCCTTTTGGCGTCACAAATGCCCCAGCAGCCTTCATGGACCTCATGAACAAAGTATTCAAACCCTATCTTGATGAGTTCGTCATCGTTTTCATTGACGACATCCTCATATACTCCAAGTCACCAGAAACTCATGAGCGGCACTTACGAATGGTTCTACAAACACTACGTGATCACAAACTCTACGCCAAGTTGAAGAAATGCGAATTCTAGATCACTAGTGTACACTTTCTCGGTCACGTCATTAACAAAGACGGCATCTCGGTTGATCCCCAAAAAGTTGCAACAATCGTGGACTGGCCACGACCTACTAATGTGTCGGAAATCCGAAGTTTCTTGGGTCTAACTGGCTATTATCGACGCTTCGTGCAAGATTTCTCAAAGATAGCATCGCCCTTGACCCAGCTAACTCAGAAGAACACACCCTTTGAATGGACTGATAAACAGGAGCGTTGCTTTCAAGAATTAAAAGGTCGACTTGTGTCAGCCCCTATACTAGCACTCCCTACCGGAACAGATGGGTTCGTAATTTATAGTGACGCCTCATACAATGGGTTGGGTTGCGTTCTCATGCAAGACGGAAAAGTCATTGCTTATGCGTCACGACAATTGAAGACTCACGAGAAAAACTACCCGACTCACGATTTGGAATTGGCTGCGGTGATCTTTGCTCTCAAAATCTGGCATCATTATCTCTATGGTACAACATGCAAGATTTATACTGACCACAAAAGTTTAAAATATCTATTCACGCAGAAGGAACTGAATATGAGGCAACGGCGGTGGTTAGAATTTATGAAAGACTACGAGATAGAGATCCATCACCATCCGGGCAAAGCTAACGTGGTAGCGGACGCACTGAGCCGAAAATCGATGAGAAGTTTGGCATGCACTCTCGTTTCCCGCAAGGTCAATGGGTTGCTCGCCAATGTAATCGTGGAGCCTACATTGATTGGAGAAATCAAAGCACGCCAACAGGAAGATAAACTCTTGAAGAAAAGGTACGAGGAACAAGGGAACACGCCTGATCCTGATTTTATGATAAGCAATGGGATACTGAAATTTTGAAATCGAATTTGTATACCCGACATCCCAGAACTCAAGAAGAAGATACTGGAGGAAGCTCATAACTCAAGATTTGTAGTTCACCCTAGCAACACAAAGATGTATCATGATCTGAAGGAACATTACTGGTGGACCGGAATGAAAAGAGATATAGCAAACCATGTTTCTAAATGTCTGCATTGTCAGAAGGTTAAAGCAGAACATCAGAGACCGGCGGGGCTGCTGCAACCACTCCCTATTCCTGAATGGAAATGGGAACACATTACTATGGACTTCGTGGTCGGGCTACCACAGTCTTTTTCAAAGAATGATGCAATATGGGTTATAGTAGACCGATTGACAAAGTCAGCACACTTTCTACCAATCAAAATCATGTACCCTCTGAATAATTTTGCCACTTTATATATCAAAGAGATTATTCGGTTGCATGGTATTCCAGTTTCAATCGTGTCTGATCGAGACCCTCGATTCGTGTCTCACTTCTGGAATAAATTGCAAGAAGCGTTGGGAACTACACTGAAGTTCAGTATGGCCTATCATCCACAAACTGATGGGCAATCCGAAAGAACAATCCAGACGTTGGAAGACATGTTACGTGTATGCGTGTTGGACCTCAAAGGTAACTGGGATGAGCACCTACCTTTAGTGGAATTCGCCTATAACAACAGCTATCAGGCAAGCATTGGAATGGCACCATACGAAGCTCTGTATGGAAGGAGATGTCGATCACCCCTGTGCTGGACGGAAGTTGGGACAGGAAATTGTTAGGCCCCGAAATCGTGCAAATCACAAGTGAGAAAATCCAACTCATCCAACAGCGGATTCGCACTGCTCAGAGCCGCCAGAAAAGTTATGCGGATAGTCAGAGACGAGACTTGGAATTTCAAGTAGGAGATCATGTGTTTCTCAAAATCTCACCAACAAGAGGAGTGATTCGATTCGGACAGCGCGGAAAGCTAAATCCACGTTACATCGGGCCATTTGAGATACTGGAAAGAATTGGTCCTGTAGCCTATCGCCTTGCACTACCTCCTGAGTTATCTAAAATTCACAACGTGTTTCACGTATCAATGCTTCGACGATATCTCCGAGATCCAGAACATGTCATCGACTATGAGAACTTGGAAGTGCGAGAAGATCTCTCTTACGAAGAACAACTAGTGCAGATTCTCGATCGTCGTAATCAAGTTCTCCGAAACAAGACCATACCGCTGGTAAAGGTCTTATGACGAAATCATCATACCGAAGAAGCTACGTGGGAAACAGAAAACCAAATGCGAGTCAAATACCCACACCTCTTCGAAAGTTAAGGTACGTCAAGTTTGGGGACAAACTCCTATTAGGAGGGGAGAAATGTGACACACTGAACGTTTAATTAAATACCACATAAATATTTATAGTTTATACTTATGGGTGTATGTGATAACATATTAGTAAATAATTAATAATAAATAAAAAATCTGATTTAGCACTGGGTTATATGGGATTAATTAGGGATTTTTTTATTTAGGGCCAAATTAACAGAAATATGAAATTCTAATACTGGTTAGGTCAATTAAAATTAAAGATAGTAAATAAATAATAATATGGAATAACAATAGTAAATCTGTAAAGTAAAAATAAAATAAAATAATTAATTTTATGATGTTACATGATAAGATGTAATCTAATTTATATTAGGAACATTGAAACACTTAACACCTAAACAAATAAATAAATGAATAAAAAAAAAAAGGGGGGTTTGGCCCAGCAATGTTTATGGAATTCGGCCCAAGAGAAAACAAAAGGGCCCAAGCATATGTATTAGGAAGATAATCCTTATCCATAAAAGATTTAAATCTTATAATGGATCTTCAATTAATAGCTCATATCTCTAGCCTCATGATGCCTCCAAGGGAGAGAGGCTACGTGTCCTTCATCCCTGGACTCAACAAACAGTATATAAAGGGGACTAGTGGGCTGTGATTCAGAGAAAACAAAGAGAAGAGAACGAAAGAAAAAAACAAAAAAGAGGGAAAAGTGAGAAACGAGAGAAATATATAAGTAAGGAAAGGAAGTTCTGCTAATAAAGTAAAGGCTAAGGTTTATACTCAAGGTGAGATATGTTATACCTTGATTTACCATTATATGTTTTACAAATGTTTTGAGTTACCATAGCTTATTTCAAACAAGTTATATTTGTTAAGTTATATAAATAAAAGTTATGTTTATAAATATTTCAGTTACGTGGGTTACTTTCTAAACTCTATTTACTAAAAAGGAAACCCATGGATATGTTAGTTTAAATTTTAGTATATATTTGACTATAACCTTATAAACAATTATGCTTTGTAAGTACCACCACGGGAGTCCCACGCCTTGGGGACTTAAATAACCACTGGCCTCTGTTTGACCACTTTGTGGTCCTCTGTTTGTCATGGATCCATTGACCTCTGTTCTGACTGTCACTTCTGTGACCTCTGTTCTGCTCTGTTTTATACCGTGGTTATGATTATTTATTTACATGATTTCTGTATTCTGCCACTTTAAATAAATTGTCATTTTAAATTAAATGTTACAAATGTTTTAGCCTAATTAACTATTCATGGATATTTTGTATTCCCTACACTTGGCATAGCATTTCTCACTCTGCTGTGTGCTTATAGCTGTTACCCTTTCAGGTGACGAGATGTGAGGGAAATCCATAACCCTACAAAATGGAACCTGCATATGGACTGATGATGAATCACTATTTTACCTTTCTTTTTTTTTATATTTTTGCTCCCTTTTGTCTCTATTCGGGGCTGGTCACTGAATAATAAAATAATGAAAGCCCTAGAAATGTATTTCCTTTTTCTTAAATAGTAAGATGTAGTAAAATTTCTGTTTAATTATTTTTAGTTGCGCAGCTTAATTTACTTCGAATGAGAATAAGTTAGTAAGTCACGATTCCAACTCTAAGCCCCTGGGGTTGGGTCATGACAGATTGAAATTCATTCATTTACCACTTTGCTGTAATATTATTCACTGGGCAATGACTCACCCCTCTCTCTCTTATATATATGTAGGTGATGTAGAGCTTGGTTATGAAAAGAGGTTGATTAAGAGTGGTCTTGAATCCTTGTGATGGTTTTGTATAAGTTTTGTCGTAAGTATTATATTTTACTTTTGTTGTATGGATAATGTAATTAAGTAAGACAATAATCCAAAAAGAATGTATGCTTTCATTTCATATAATTATGCACCGCTCTAAATGTTGTTTCAAATGGACTCAGTATAAGCAAGTAATGGTTTCTGTACTCAAAATAAAAAATTTGCCTCAATTATTGTAAGAGTTCAACTTATTTTGCAAGCTAGGCCCTTGGTAGATAACGACTACTAGCCGATCGCCTCACCATTCTATTTGAGGCAGATTGGGATCGTGACTGAGATTTGTTTTTTTTAGTAGACAAAATTACAATAAACACCTTCACACTTTTGTTAATTACTTCAATTGTCTTTTTAAACATTTACACATGGGAAGAAGATGGCTAATGGATTGACTTGGTGTTGTGAATTTTATGCCAAGTTTAATATTAGTGGTCTTTATTTGTTGAAAGTGGGGTGGTTGAATTTCCTATTTTGTCGACCATTTTTTTTTTTTTTTTCCCTTTCAAATTGTAAGGGTCGGATTGACACAAAGGATAAAATACAATGACCATTGGTATAAATTACCCCTTTTTTTTCTTTCTTTCTTGAATTACCTAATTTTTTTCATTTTGTGTTAGTTTATAAAAAAATTATAAATAAAATGTTATTTAATTTATATAAGGTAATAACATTAATTTAAGTTAGTCATTCAATAAATAACTTAAAAATCTACCAACCGAATTTTGGTAATTTATTGTGTCACTATCTTTTTTTCTTTTTATTGTTGTTGGCTTTTTGGCTTTCGAAGGGTATTTTTGTAAATGCGAGCGTGCCAGCAAGGATCAATCAGTCGTTACAGAAATTATAATTGCCAACCAATTATCTGACGATTGTGTTTTAGTTCTTTCAGCCTCAATGAAGAGGACTTTTACTGGTGGCTTGACTTAGGAGAAATTAAGAGAAATAACAGTTAATATGAAGAACAATGGAAATATTTCATTAAAATGAAAACTTACAATGGTCCAAACTCAGTCTCGTAGAGGTTTACAGTAACAATCTACTTAAATCTACTTGAAACTACTCCTATGAATGAAGTGCAGTGCAGGTATTTAAAGTGCAGGAATGTAAAGAATAGGTATTTAAAGTGCAGGAAAGGTAAAGACTGGAAATGTAAAAACTGGAAAAGAAAATATGTAAAGTAAGACTGGTTTGTATGATCTGAGTCTGGGGGCTTTTTCTGGGGACCTCCTTGCTCTTTATACTCCTCAAGGATGACCATCAAACTGCACTTCAAACCGTCGAACTGCTCCTCCATGATCGCTGATCATACTGCCTTAGAAGTAGTTCCACTACGCTATCACTTGCAGTTGGGCTTCCCTCCTGTATTTGAATTTGAATATGAGTAACCGTTGAAGCCACGTCACCTTGTATCTCTTTATTGATCCAGTGCTACTCAGATCACGTGAGAACCAATTTTCACCGCCACGTGTACGATCAGGATCGAAAACTTGAGTAGTCTCCCTATATTACCCTTACTCTGCAACGTGTCGAACTGTAATTGGCTTTTACAAAATATGTAGCCAACATTACCCCCCGCACTAATATACCCAATACTTGGTGATATTAGTGGATCACAGTTTTTTTCTCGCGCTTTTAGAACGTGCATGGGGTCTATCTTCTGGAAACACAACCGTCATCTATTTGGTGATCATTTGCATTAACTCTCTTTCAATTTGTTGAACATCCCAATACCTTAGCATTCGAACAGACTATGGCTAAATCAACTTCCCTTTCTATTGATCAAGCATACGAAGAGCCATTGAGTAATGCTGCTTCCCCTTGAAAGAACCTCCACGCATTCATTAGCCACCTTTACCCACCTTTCTATATTCAGGTCATGGGAGCCTTTATAAATTACCAACCTGTGGACTACGAACACATTGTCCTTAATCCTTTGATTCAACAAGTTGCAGACACAGATACAAGAAGTTCTTCCTCTAACTCCCCCTTGTACCTCGAACAAACTGCTCTCAAACCTTTGATTTGGCAAGTTGCAAATATGGACTTAGGAAACTCTTTTTCACAAAACTCTGCATGGGATGGAGCTACAACTTCTTCATCTTCTAGGGTTTCTGGCTGGACAAGCTGGTCAACACCTGAGATTTATGATTTGAGGGAATGAATCAACCATCATTTTGTTGAGTTCACTGACCCTTTGGAGTTTCCTTTCTATGCTCGAAGTTCAGTGGCTACCCTTACGTGCCCATTGACCATCGACGTAGTTTGGAGGAGAACCTGCTTGTGGGATGGTACACATCCTCCATGCCTACAAAGATAATGCACGCTACCCGGCGCCCAGAAGAAGCACAAGAGCACAACCCATCATTCTTAGCCCAGAAGGCGAAGATTTGTTCTTCTGACTGGCTTAATTATATTAATGTCTTTGTTCCTTCTGCTCCCGTGCCATCTCCCATAATAGAAGCATCCACACCTTCTTCTCCATCCACATCTCCTTCTCCATCTTCTGAAATGGAAGCATCCACACCTTCTCCTCTGCCAACTCTTTGCTGGACAGAGAGACTGAGGCTTGCCCTTTCTATGGAAAAAGTCTTCCCACCTTACAAACCTCCACCTTCCCCCACTCCAGCTGAGCGGAAACAAGCTCAACTTCTGCTTGCAGCTTTCTCTCATTTGCCCTTCAATGTTCTTGAGGACGAAGTCCCTCTCAAGAACCTTCGATGGGCTTGTGATATTCTGACTAGGGGCCATGTCCTTAATCCCCTTGCCCAAGCAGAACTTCATATGTTCCTGGACCAAATTCCAGTGCTCCTCTACTGGCATCGAAATTCCATGGTCACTACACAATCTTTGGATCAACTTTCGTCTCTGCGAATTCATGCCCAGTACGAAGCAGAGAACTTCATTGAAGAATTCGATGATTTTAAGAATAAAGATTCTGCGTATTGGGACGATTTGGTCATAGACGAATTGGAACAAAGGTTGAGAGAGGAAGCTTTCGAAATAAAGGCTGAAGAGCTCTACTATGAAGTGAGAGCACATCAACTTATGCAGCCAACATTAGAAGAAATAGAAGATATAATAAAGAAAGAACAAAAATTCATTGATCACTGTTGGACCAAATTTCATGACCTTGTTATTTATTCTATTCCTTATTTTTATGAGCTTGAGTTTATACCCAGATAGGGTCACTCGATGTAATTACTTTGGCTTCAATATAAATAGAATTCTATTGCATTTGGCATTGCTTGACCCTGTTTCCTTTTGTCTTCAAAAGCCAATTCAGAGCTTCGAATTGAACAAACTCATTCTTCGAAACTGGACACAATTGTTAAAACACTTAAATCAACATGAATCCTTCCAACTTTTGAATAGAATTGACAATTCTGCTGATCTTCATTTAAAATCAGTGCTTCGAATTTTAACAATCTTATCCTTCGAATATAGATCCAATCACTTCCAATAAGGATGCTGAGATGAATTGTCCAATTTATGGACTGTGGTTACCAACTCTTGTTGATTTTTGTTTGAAATTGGTGCTTCGAATTTTAACAATCTTTTCCCCTCAAAGCTTGTTTTAATCATAACCAAAATATGGTCATGGTTAATACTGACTAGTTTTGCGACAGTCCATACTTACAACAATATGGAAATTGCCCTTGGGGTACACTGTTTTAACCGAACGAACAATTCTCTGTGTAACTACAAACCAATTATTGGTTTAAATGTTTCGAACAGCAATTCACATCCTTAAGAGGCCTTACGCTTTGCCTCAAGGGTACTACTTTTGTTAAGAAACCTATTACAGGTCTTTGATCTCTTCTAAGTAAACCCATCCTTGAGTATCCTTACATTTTTAAGCATCTAGTATGCTTCGAAGCCGATTTTTGTATTTCGAAGCCGTTGTTGTTTGATTTTGGCGCCAAAATCTGGTTTCGAAGCCAAACACTTTATTTCGAAGCTGATCTCAGCATCTGGGTTGTGTTTTTTCCTCCAAAAGTATCAATATTGAAGGAAATTTTTCGTATTCATACTTCTAGTACTTAGCGACTTACACAATATATCTTTCAGACACAAAGGCTTTAAAAACCCTTTCGTTTCGTGCTCTGAAATCACTTGCTCTTTTAACG
>CM069906.1:155238481-155406700 GCA_036172215.1 Camellia granthamiana
AAAACCACCAAGTGTCTTCAGCCTTCTTCTTCCTCACTGGACACTAGATCCTCTTCTTCAACATCCTCGTCCAGCGGGTTTGGATGATGTCTCATTCTCCCAGTTTATGAGCGTTAAGTCGATGTCTAGAAAGGCCTCTTTTGCCCTGCGCTGGAAGCTCATCTACCCACTATCCCAATAGATGCTCAGCTGGTACTTGTAATAGGTCAGACTGTTGAAAGTTTTGGATTATTTCTGACTTTGTCTGCCCCTCTATCATCTCAGCGACCCTAGCTCCAGAGGAGCCAGCACCATCAACCCCTTCCCTAGCAAAGTCTGTTGCAACAGCTGCATCGACTGATATTTGGAACTCGATCAACTGTTTGAATTGTTCCACTACTGTTGCGTAAAAGTCTGGATAAGCCACCCTTTCCAACACTAAGGTCCTGGTCAGCTCTTTAGTTTTCGCCTTTTCAGCCTCTACTGCCATTTTTTCAGCCTCTAGTGCTTTCTCCAACTCAGTCACTCGCATGTCTGCCACTTTCTTTTCCCTCAGTGACAGATCACGAAGATCTTCATTGTTAATGAGAGTTTCTTCAAATTGTTCCATCACAGTGGCACATGCTTGCTTGGGCTTGGTCAACCTTCTTTTGTTTTGCTGCCACCTTAAACTCGAGTGCCATTGCCTTGTGCCGAGCGTCCTCCAAATCCTTGGTGGTATGACCTAGCTGCTCCTTGACTTCAACTAATTCGATCATAATTTCAACCCCTCATCTTTCACTTGCTCGGCCACATAGGCTCTGCACCAGGGCTAACACTTCAAATTTTTGGCAGTTTTGAGCGTATAACATCCCCTTAGCACAGGCACTCCGTGCTATCTTCCGTAGGCCTTTCACCTCACCCTCCGCCATCTGTAATTCAACAACAGCTTGCTCTGATCGTGCTAAGGCTTGTCCCAGTTCCAACTTTGCCCTCACCCTTTTACCCAACAAGGCGGCCGCTAAAGTCAATGACTCTATCTGAGCAGAGCCTATTGCCTTCATCAAATCTGTCTCTCTAAACCATGAAGCGTCTCTGACCGCCGCATCATCGATTCCTCTTAACATGTGTTCATATGCTGCTTTCGAGTTCCCCAGCAAGTTGGAGAATTTTGAAGCATCGGTCAGGGGGCACGTCGACCACAGTACTTAGATGCCGATCAGTAATGCCCACTCTCTCGGCCGTCGAGCTTGTCCCAGACTCACTTTGGCTGAGCCCCAGCCGTATGCTCATTCCCCCCGACTTGCTCACTTCCTAGAAGCACCTTCTATCACTGTCCTAGTTTCTTTTTTCTGGCTAGGGGCGATCAGTTATCTGCTCCACTCCTTCTCCTTCAGGATCGCTTAATGAAGGGGTCGGCCACTACTACTTCTGCCCTTATCCCAAGTCTTAAGGCTCTGACTCCTCCTTTGCCTCCATCGCTATTGCTTCCTTGGCCCTCTTCGTTAGGGGTCCTTTTTATCCTTTCTTGGCGGCAGCTTTCCTCTTCTTTTTCTTAATCTGCTCTAACTTAACCTTGCTCTGCTCCCCTCAGCGGATCCATGGGCGCCTTCAGCGGCACAAAGTTCTTTAGGTCTAATCCTGCCAAAGCCTTGGAGCAAGGATGGATCACCCTGTGTATGTACGCCCTCGGGGTAGGGCCCAATGTCTTCTCCTTCAATTTCTCCACCACTGTGAATGCTCCGCGGGTCTTCAGCTTCTTGGACTCTCCTTTCCGCCTCAACCTCTTCTGGGGTTAGGTCACCCCCAATAGGGTCGGGCCTCAAGCCAACGGCAAAGAGGGCGGAAGGCTTCACTAACTCGTCCCACTTCAGCCCCTCATTCTCCTTCCATTTCTTCACCAGTTGCACTTTCCTCTCCTCAACAGTAATTAAATTGGGCTCCAACCGATTTAGTGGGGATTTTCCATATGGTTTGTACACCCATACCACCATTTATGGATACAAAAGAACCACTTGGTTCTCCATTTTTTTTAAACGAGGACAGTCCACTCATTAGCCCCCTCCCAGGCAGAGCTTGCAATGACACCCACATCTCTTGCTGGCCCATCGACTTATAACAAGAGAAGAACTCATCCATCGACATTGTCTCTCCCCTGGTCGTCCACGGCCAGGAACTTGCACTCGTAACAAAATCTTCCAGGCGTTTGGCACTAGTTGACCTAGTGCCACTTCTAGCTGGTTCAGCACGTCGATGGCAAATTGGAGGAGCAGAAGCCTCAAACTTGTAGCTTTCTTTTCGTGCTCCTTTCGGATACGATTAGCCCTACAGTTCGGACTCCCGTGGTTCTGAATCTGATTTCACTAGTGTAATGTGAAATAGATAAACACAAATGAGTACAAATCCGGCAAATCTTTTAGAAAATTGATGTTTGAATCAAATAGCAAAAATAGACTGTTTTGCCAGATTTCAGAGTCGCCATCTAAATATTTTTTTGAGAAATTTAGGAAACCCGAGACTCGTGTCAAAGGCCACTTATTCGTGATCACCAAAGTGTCTCGGCTTAGGAACTTAGGTATGAGAGGGGAAGGTCATGAACTGAGCACCCCACTCGCCCGATCAAAGATCGGCCTAATCATGATGTAATTCTTATCTACATTATATGCTCTTGTTTCAATTATTAAGCTACTTTATTATGTGATGCACACAAGTATAGACTGATTTGCAAAAGTTGAAACACTTTGATTTTATGTTTGTTTGAAAAATTATTTTGAATACGCGTCACTTAAAAAAGTGAGTTTGTATATACATTAATCAATGCGTCCCAATTTTCTCAATTGCCTTCATCCACCGGCATTCAAATAGGTATATCACTTAAGCAATTAGTCTCATGAAAAGCATGCTTGATATGACGACAATCACACACAATGTAATATGCTAAAGAAATAAACGCTCACCTAGTACTTCAAAGCAAGCCAACAAAACAAAAGAATTAGAAAGCATGCATGCCTGTTAATCAATGCAATATGACTAATATGATGCAATCATGCAAGTAAATAGGTCCGGCTACTTAGCATGGTATATGATCTAATTCAAGACATGTGATAAATCATGTATTCATTGAAGAAAGTTGAATGTGACATTGGTTAGTATGATGAGCCGAAACCAAATGCATGTGAGACAAGTGTATGCAAACATGTAAAATGCTAAGGAAACATGATGCTCTATGCTACCATTATAAGCGGGTAAATAAAAAGAAGAAAGAAATGGGAGTTGGAAGACATACAATATTATTACATATTTTTGCCCTCGCGCAGGAGGGTCCGAATAAGTGTTCGAGTGTCCGGATTAAACTACTTAGCTATTACAACACGAATGAATAATAAATAAACCAAGTACTTATTACAAATTCAAAATGAATTCTAACTTAATCTAGCTATCTAATTTTATTACAACAAGGATATTATAACAATACTGATACAAATAATGAAATTGTAACAGTAATTATTTATAACAATAATAATACAAGCAACGATAAGGCGCAACGATCGCATGCATAGTGCCTAGAAGTTGTACTGTCTGCCTAGACTACTCTGCCCCAAATGAGACCTGGTCGGGTCTACAAATAGTCGACCGTGCCCTAATTTCATGCCAAAAATGTTTTTGTGCTCTGACGTGAGAACAGTGCAAACAGAGCCTTTCCAAGCCCTATTTGCCCCTTCTACTCTTCTCTATTATGGGGAACTCAAGAGAAGAACGAATTCGAGTCCAAAACCATCAACGATAGCAAGTTGATTGCTTGATGATTTCAGGCACACTTGTATAAAAAAGTTAACAAATGTAATGAACACGACCACCCCTCCCTCCTATCATAAAGGCTCAAAAAGGGAAGTAGACACGCTCAAAGTTTCATCAACGTATCATGGATTGATAAGTGACAATTCTCAAAGCGATGGACTTGGCATAACGTCCAGCCAAATCCAACCGTCTAAGCATTTTCTTTATGCCTGTTTCATTCATTTTAAGCCAATTTATTAATCCTTTACATTCTTTATCCATTTGTCCAAAGTGATGTTTAAGTCCACTAAATGAGAAAAAAAGTCAAATGAGAAGTGATCCTTGACATGAAAAAGAGACTACGCCTTGATGATCAATCTCCGTAGAGATTAGGCCATTGAGCATATATCTCTTTCTCATGTCTTGAATAACCATCAATATTTTGGAATAACTGTCAAACAAAAAGAAAAGAAGAAAAGAGGGAGGTTGCAGAAATGACTTATGCGAAATTGACTATTTAGAATGAGATCCTTGATATGAAAACTAAGTAAAGAAAAACTATTAACTCGAATGACTCGGTATCTAAGGCCTAAACAACCGAAGTCATAAGGACTTACAACACGTCAAGTAAAGTATTCAAAGCATAGACTAATTAATGGAATTTAAACAACCCTAAACAGCCCCTAATAGTTGAAAAACAGTGGCTAAAACGAAGGCTAAAGAGCACAAAAGATAGGAAATAACAAAGGGATACCAAACTAGTAAGCAAGAACAAGGAGAGGTGGCTAACCTCTACACTTTTTGAGACTTCTAAAACCATGTTTTCAGCCCTTTTAAACTCGGAAAATCAGTTTGAAAGCCAAAGAAAAGAGAGCAAGAACAAGAGGTATGAGCTACAAGTTAAGGCACAAGAAAGGGTGTTAGCCTCTTTACCTTTGGTAGCTATCCAACCCCAAGTTCCAACACTTGAAATGGATCCACAACAACACAAAACACTAAGAATAGATAAAAAGAGACAGAAATGAAAGCAAGGAGAAAGGTGGTAAGCTTATACCTCTTGAATGGAATAAGCTCTTGTTGTCAAACAAACTCAATCCAAAGGCCCTCTCAAGTTTGAATTGTGATTCCCCAAGTCTCAACAAAGACTCTAAGGTTAAGGTTTAAGGATGTATATGGTGTATAGATATGGTTCAAGGGTAATAGGTTCGCTCAATGATAGCTTGCTAAGGAATAAAGAGCTCTTAAGTGTGTGTTTAAGCTCTTTGGAAATTTTCCAACCCTTAAAACAGAGACATCAGCTCTTATTTATAGAATTTGAGCAAAATAGGTCAAAAATATCTTCAAAAATAGACAGCTGGCGGGCTCCCGCCCAAAACAATATTTATCGCCAACAAGGCACGGTTGGCCCCAAATGGCCTACGACCGGCTCCCAATGAGGCACGACTGGCTCCCAATGTGCTCCCCTGTTCCTTTATTTCATGCTCAGTGCAAGTTAGCACAGGGTTCAAAAATGAAATTCTATGGTACAAACAGTGTAAATATGAAAGGTCTAGGCTGGTTTCGAAGCTTAAACTTAGATCCTTCGTTGAGAATTCGAACCACACTCAACGCAACTTTCATCACCGAGTGCGCAGGACAAAGCATCCAAGTCTTGCAGGCGGGTAAAAAATGGGATGTCTACAAAACCCCCATGTAAAGCCTCTTCGTAAGAGGGTAAACTCCATGGGCCTTGCGTCAAAGGCTCTCTCATCTGTCGTCAGCAGTCTCAGCTCAATGTTCTCAAGAACTTAATACTTCTTTCGAATCTCTTCTAACTCCTCCATTGTCTAACGTCAATTTATCCGCTTTTGTGTGCCACAGTGGTCTGGCGTCACTTAACTGATGGGTTCGACTGCCAAAATCATAGTCAACGGGATGGGACATGGTCTCCTCCCCGTTCCACCATTCTCTCTACCTGATACTATTTCGCCAAGCCACCCCATCGTCGTCTCCTAGAGATCCGCAACCGTTGGGCGAGGGTTTCCTTCAGCCATTTCTCTTACATTTTTGTATATCGCTTCAATCGTAGGAGCTTAGAACTTACAGACGTGGAAAATAGGGGAATCCGAGGCAATGAAGGGGGCAAAGTCTGGTATGTGCTGGTTTTTTGCAATCACGTATGAAAATTGCACCACCTCAAATGCCCAAGGTTTTCTTGTCGTCCAAGGGTCATTGTTGTAGTTTGCCAGCGCGAAAACAAAATTGCCAAGTGTGAAGGGAGTTAAGAAACCTAATGGGTAAATACCTTGACTCTTTCAAATTTCCAGGTTTCCAAACCCTTCGTCTCTACTAAACGTTTCAAAATCCCCATCAACGGCCTACATTACTCCACGTGGATAGTCGCGGCTATCTCCCCACACTCAATCACTTTTTTCCTTCCCTCACGTTTGTTTTACGTCACATCATCACGTGTGTTCCCGTACCTCGAGCCCCACACCCCATCAATACAATATGCTTATCCCCCTTCCAGGTTAGCCATCCCCACTCGGTCATTCTTAGCCGGCCATTTTGCTAAGTCGTCCCCCTTTCAGGTTGGCAATCCCTGTTTGGCCACTCTTGGTTGGCCGTTTTGCTAGGTTGTCCCCCTCTCAGGTCAGCCATCCTTGCTTGACGTCTCTTGGTTGGCCGTTTCGCCAGGTCGTCTCATTTTCAGGTCGGCTATCCCTACTTAACAACTCTTGGTCGGCCGTTTCGCTAAGTCGTCCCCTTTTCAGGTCGACCATCCCTGCTCTGTCACTCTTGGTCGGTTGTTTCACCAGGTCGTCCCCCTTTTAGGTCGGCCATTCTTGGTTGGCCGTTTCGCCAGGTTATCTTCCTTTCAAGTCGGCCTTTCTTGGTCGATCGCCTTCCTTAGTCATCCATATTTCAAGTCGACTTGAGGGGACTACTTTCTCTTATCTTATTCCTTTCGCTGAACTAAAGCTGCGCTTGGGAATGAAGGACTACAGATGGACATGGCCCAAAGGGGGGCGTTTTGGATTACCCAAATAGTCACTCACCTGCAGCCCGTTAAGATCAGGCCCAATACTAAGTCCAGTGAAGAACTAACAATGATCAGGCCTAGGTACCAACAAGCATGTGTCAAATAAGGAGTTGGGCACGTGGCAGACAAAGATTTAGGGGAGTCATTAAGCCCACACGCCAAGCATTAAATGAGACTGTCAAAGCATTAAATGTAACAAGACCTCTCGTTCTAAGGTGTGGAAAAACCACCATGGCCGACGGCAAGCAAACGGCAGGCTTTCGGCTAATGTGACAGTATGAATGGATAAGGAAATGCTTAGTGAATGATATAAGAAAGCCTCCAATGCACGTTGTTGGTAAGAAGAAATCTCTCTCTCTCTCTCTCTCTCTAGACTGTTTTCCGATGCCATTCATATACCATCTAACTTAATCATTGGATGGTCCACGAGAGGGAACCACCCAATATATCGAAACCCTCTCATTTGACTCGTTGCAGGTGGTGTCTGGAAGAACGAAGCAAAGACAACCCGTAGAGCCCTTGGATCAGTTTGACTTAGTCCTACCCCAACAAAACTGCATTATCAAAAGATAATATATTGAATCCTTCAAGCCTAACAAATAAAAAATAAAAAAAATTTAAATACTTTTTTTTTTCTACTCAATTTTCTCCTAGTTTTTGACAACGGGGGATGATTGAGACCCCCTCCAATCACCATCCCCACCATCCCCTACAGACACGTGGCAAGTGGTGATTGGAGGAGAAGGAATAAAAAAAAAGAAATAAATAAAAAGTAACCAATCAAGTGAAGAAGGGGTCAAGGGGTGAAAAAAAAAGGGGTCCAAATCATTATTCTTTTGACAACCATATGGTTTCTCTAAAAGGGTAAATTAGGTAGAAGAATTTTGTTGGAGAGGGGACACTTAGAGAGAGACCTGACCGTTGGCTGGCCGGGAAGGGGAAGAGACCCAAAAGGCAGCCAAGAGTACTACCCCGAAGCTACAAAAACTCAATTCAATTTGAACACTACTCCCATAGAAGAACCCAGTACCAACCCAATTTTCAAATTTGAAATCTGGGGTTCTTTATCTCATTTCAATCAATCAATCAATCAATTAGTCTTCAATGTGTGTGTATATTTGTACATATACATGGCATTAGTCCAAGCCTACCTCAAGACTTAGATCTTTCAATCTCTCTCTTTCATCAGGTGACTTAGCCTAGCTGTTTCTCTTATGTTTTTCTTTTTGTTTCTTGTTTATTTATGCCTCTTGTGATTGTAACATACAAAAATTTCAAGTCCTAATTGGGGGTTTCCAAAGAAATTTTCCTTGAATCTCATCTGGGTATTTGCTGAATTTTGCTTCTGTTGATCATAGATTGCATGTTCTTCAGATCATTGTCAATGTGTTGTTGCTTTCTCAGCTGTGTGTTTAAAGTCCTAATTGGATTTTTTTCAGACAAATCTTTTTTGAATCTCTTCTGGGTTTGCTGAATTTCGATTCTTTTGATCGCAGATTGCATGTGTTTCAGATCATTGTCAATGTGTTGTTGTTTTCTCAGCTGCGTGTTTGATTTCTTGAAACTTACGATAAGCAAACTTTATGGGCTTCCCATGAGTCGTCTAGTTGTTTACCCCTTTTTTTCTTTATTTGGTTTTGCATTCTGCTATATGTGAGCTGATAAATAAATTCTAGAAGATTTTGCAAATTAGTTTTGTAGGGTGCTGTGAACTTTGCTCCTGTGTGTGGGTATACCTAGATTATAGGGTTCTGATCAATAAGTTCTGACGATGAGAATTTACCCTCATTTTCAGGTTTTGTGTGTACATAGATGTTGGTTTTTGACCTTGTAGTATGCTGCTCTTCTTGATTCTTCTCCTTAGTATGCACAAGTGATTCTTCTTCTTATGGTTAGGTTTTTGTTTGCATTCTGTTTATGGTAATGTTAACATCCTTGGGTTTATTTCATGGTTAGTTAGAGCATCTCCAATCCCTTTATCAAATTTTTCATCGAATTCAAATTTTCTGAAAAAATGGCTAAAAATATGCTCCAACCATTTCATCAAGCTTTCAACCAAATTTTCCATATCAGATCAAGGATTAGAGTTTTTCATATCAAATCAAGTTTTTTTTACCAAATTTTCACTCAAATTTGATGGGAAAAAAAGAAGAGAAATATTAGGGACACACCATATTCTACAGCATATACTACCACTTATTCACAATGGGTGTGTTGGTACACACCATAATGATGTGTGGGCCCCACTCCTATGGTGAGTGGTAGTAAATTTTGTGTCCGTAGCTGGACTAAAAAAGAGAGTAAGGATTGGAGAGGCTTTTATGAGCACAGAGATAACAGATGTTAGTGTTATAATGAGCTACCAAAGAAATTTTATGAAATTTACTGGGATTCTTATTCATTATGGTAGCCTGCATCTTTCTTTGTAATATAAGCGAACCCATGTTTATGCACTTCAATTTTATCCCGATAATATTGTCCTTTGAAGGTCATTAATAGTTGATCTTTTTTTTCTTTGGCCTGATTTTTCAGTTCTAAGCGATCAACATGCGCGGAGGTGGAAAGAAGCTAACACACCAGGATTTTGGGAAGCATTATTCAAACAAGACAGGAAGTGTGTCTAAGCAGAGTGCACCATTGAAGATAGAAAATGGTACCGAGCGATCGCACATGAAGAGACACAAACCAAAACTAAAGTCGCACGGAAACTCCAATGGTTCAACTGTTTTGAAGAAAAAAGTTGTCAAGTCTGTAAGCAATGGGATGAGAAACGATTCCTCAAGTAAAAATGTGAATAGTACAACAGATCTGCATAAAACAAAGTCCAACAAGAAGCAGCATTCCTCAAGCCTTGAAGGTGAAAACATTTTACTTAACAGTTCTAAGGAAATTGGAAAACAAGCCAATGGAGACGATGTTAAATCTAAAAAGTTGAAGAAGAGAAGGAAGCGTAGGAGACAAAGGGATAATACAGAGTTAGATGAAGCTTCACGCTTGAAAAGGAGGGCAAGATACCTATTAATAAAAGTGAAGTTGGAGCTAAACCTTATTGAAGCTTATTCAGGGGGAAGGTTGGAAAGGCCAGAGGTATGGAATATTTGTCTAGTTTGTACATCCTTTATTGTTCTTCAATGCAACAGTGCTAGGTTCACAGAAGTAAAACACAGAAAATGCACAGAGAGTACATTGCGTGGTTGAGATTTATTTCAAATGTGGCCCACACTATACCCAAAATGAATTTTAACCACAAAGTACATTTTCTGTGTTCTATTTCTGAGCTCTTAGCGTTATTGTTCTTCAATGTTTTGTTAAGATTTCTCAAGGTTGAACTAGTTTTTTTAAAGACAAATTATAGACACCTACCTGACCAATACCTAATCCATACTCTAATCCATCACTTGATGAAGCTAAATGGCCTTTTGGCTCCTTGTGAAGTATATGACTCACTCCAAAACCATCTTACTAGGCAAGAAAACTCAATAGTACCTTATTTCTTTAAATTAATTATAAAAGGTACCTTGTTTCTTTAAAGCACTTGTTGGATACACCCTGCAAATTACAATTATGAAGTCAGACTAATTGGTATTATTATTTGGTTTAAAATTAGTTCTAGAATACCTAATTTCTTATAAAATGAGCAAAAAAATTAATTCTGGAATAATCTAAATCCTACCTTCATGATTTTTCATATATGAGTGCATGGCCTTTGAATTTTTTTTTTTTTTTTTTTTTTGGGGGGGGGGGTGGGCAAGTATGGTTACTTTAAATGTTTGCCTGCTGCATAAATTCATTTTCTGTATCTGAGGGTTATCTAAGGGTGTGTTTCTCTGACGTCTTAAATGGGCCAGTAAAACAAGGACATGAAAATGAATTTTTGAATCAGGAAAGAGTTGATGTGATGATGACAATGATGACATTATAATGATCTGCAACATTAACTCCGAAGTCTCACATGCAGACTTGTGCTTGACTTTCATGTAAGGGTCAACTAGAAAGTAGAGACTAATGCTGTGTTTTGATCATGGATTTGGGTAGGGATTTAGAAATGGAAAGGAAAAAGGTGGCTTCTCAAATATCTATCCAAATCCATGAACCAAGCAGCCTAATAGTAAAATCAGTAAATTGTTATACTGTGTGATATGTATAGCTTTGTTTAATAGACAAATTAGCCAAAGAAGAGATTTGCTCATAGATGAATCTGTATTGGGGCTGTGACATTTGCATGATGCTAAAGCTAACAGTAAAACTTTGAATTTTATCATTATGTCTGCAATTAAGCAATTTGAGGGAGAATTGATGTTGATGGGTAGTTTTTCCTTTGTCAAAAACTTTTTACACGTATCTAAGCCTTTTTTTTTCATTACTATTGTTATTTTTTCTCCCAGTCGAGAAAAGATCAAGCCGGAAAATGAACTTCAAAGAGCCAAGAAGCAGATTTTAAAGTGTAAACTTGGAATCCGTGATGCCATTCGCCAACTGGATTTGCTTAGCTCTGTAGGGTGTATTGAAGGCTCTGCAATTGCACCAGATGGATCCGTATACCATGAACATGTAAACTTTTCTCCCCCCCTCAAATAACCAATCTTACCAACTGAAGGGGCTGTTTATTTCCCAAATCCATCTATTTTAGCAAGCAGATTTGCTTTTTAGCCTCACTTCCAAGGCAAATGGCCCCGCTGAGGCTTGAAAGAAACTCAACATTTACACTATTCTGTATTTACGTTGTTTTTTAACTTCTCGTAGAGGTTTCTTCGAGGATGCTAGCTACTACGAGTGTGTTATTTCTCATTTTAGACAAAATTATTCTTGATTTGATGTCTGTTATTCCTAGATAATCTGTGCAAAGTGCAAGTTGCGGGAAGCTTTCCCTGATAATGATATTATACTTTGTGATGGGACATGCAATTGTGCTTTTCACCAAAAATGTCTTGATCCTCCTCTGTTGACTGAAAATAGTGAGTTCTACTCAAATTGCTATTATTATTTTCTGAATGTTATACTATAGAATGAGATTTCTTCATTAAACGTAGTGTAATCAATAATTTTTCAGTTCCTCCAGAAGATCAAGGATGGTTTTGCAAATTTTGCGAGTGTAAGATGGAAATATTGGATGCAATGAATGCTCATCTTGGGACTCACTTTTCTGCCGACAGTCATTGGCAGGTTGTTTACATCAGAAACGTTTCACGCTCTCTTATGGTTTTATTTTTCTCTCCCATTTTTTTTTCAAAAAAATAAAAATAAAAACTTATTTCTATGGGATCAAAATAGGAAATCTTCAAGGAAGAAGCTGCTTTACCTGATGGTGGAGGTGCTTTCCTAGATCCAGAACAAGAATGGCCTTCCGATGATTCAGAAGATGATGACTATGATCCAGAAAAAATTGAAAATAGCTGCAGTTACAGCGGGGCTGGCTCTGAAGCTGATGATTTAGATGATGCAAGCAGTTCCAGCAGTTTATGGTCACTTGAAGATGAAGTGTTTTCTGAGTCAGGGAGGCCATCCAAGAAGCGCAAGGACGGTCAGAATGCCTCTTTCGAATCATCTATTGGTGTAGATTCGGATGAGACAACTGATTGTGAGGTTTTAAGTGGCCCCAGGCTGCGGAAAGCTGTTGATTATAAGAAGTTATATGATGTGAGTATTTAAAGACTGAACTTAGAGCAAGTCCAATGGCGAAAGCCATAATTGTTGCATGGTCTGGGTAGAACTCAACCCCAAAAGCTAGCTATTGAGGTGAAGGTGTCCTCACACTTTTGTACTTAACATTGCTTTAGTACCTAGGCGATGTGAGACTTCGCTTCACACCCTCCCTCACACCTAGCATGCTCACTTGGCAGCACTTGCGGCTTGCATGCCAGGGACACGCACCCTACCCATTGTTGGTGCTCCGGCTGTGATACCATGTTTCACGGTCTTGGGTAACCACAAAAGCTAGCTATTGAGGTGAGGGTGTCCTCATGCTTTTATACTTGAAATTACTTTAGTACGCAGGCGATGTGGGACTTTGCTTCACATTGCTTTGCCAAAGCCATTTTTTGACTTGCTACAATGCAAAAGGTCATTTTTTAGCTATGCCTCTCCAATGGCTTCATGTTATTTTGACACAATCAACTCCCATATCAATTTTTGACCATTGGATCTATTTCTCAAAAAGCATCTAGTGATCAAGATTACCCTTTGCTGGCACTAGATTTGGCAAACCATTGGAGGGTGTTTTCTATGAAGCTATATCTAAAAATGGCTTTGGTTCAAGGATTTGGCACACCATTGGAGTTTCTCTATCTATATTTGATTTTTCAGGTGCGGTAAATAGGTGTGGAAACAACTCCATTGATGAACAAGATAGGATCGTTTTACAGTTGGTGTAAAACTTTACAGTCGCACATCCCTTCGCAATTTCTTTTACTAGATTCATATTCCACTAACATGATTGTTGGATTACATGTTCCTCCTACGTTAATCATGCATGGCAAATTTCATGTCAATCAAAAATCAAAAGGTCTCTTATCAGCCTAATCATCCAAACCAGAGTTGGCTTATGAGTGAGATAGTATTCGTATTCTTTGATGGGCTTGAAAGTTGGTATGCATGATTGGTATTGGAGGAATATAGATATGATCATATGACAAAATGTTATGAAGGGGTGTTGGACTAGAAACTTTTCACTCAGTGTAAGTTGATCCTAACCCTTGATGAGTAACTTTTATGGACTTCAAACTGCCTACTTCTAAAACTACTCTAAGGAATCAAATGAGGGTGAGATTGTAATTCTAAAGCATGTATCGTGGACATGTTTCTCAACCCTCGAACTGACCTTTTAACATCTTTCAGCTGATGGGGAGAAATAGTGCCACAACTCTAATTTAACTTTATGTTGCTCTTGCTTTCAAATACAGCCCATGCATTCTGTGATTTAAATCTAGTTACTACATTCTACATTTGTCATTTTAAAGTATGGTTGCATTGCCAAGGATATGGTGGCGTAAATAATGAGAAATCCAACACTATTGCACTCGATGAATAAATAAAGTTCACTCTTACGCGGAATTTTTTTTATATGTTTTTTTTTTTTTCCCCCCCTGAAATATGAACACTTGTTTTTCGTAGAGAGGTGATTCATCTAAAAAATAATAATTTCATATGATTATTTTTCATTTTTGAATAGGAAATGTTTGGAAAGGATGCTCTTGTGAGTGAACAAATTAGTGAAGATGAAGATTGGGGCCCTGCTAAAAGAAAAAGGAGAGAAAAGGAGTCTGATGCAGCCACCACCCTTATGACTCTATCTGAAAGTGAGAAGAAATTTCCAAATGTGAATACTGTGGTAGACCAAGAGAAACTTCCTCACAGTAGGAAAACTAAACGATCATTTTTCAGAATCCCTCCCAATGCTGTTGAGGTGATTGGGATTCTTTTTCACAAATGAAGCATCGATCGAGCATGTGTTCTTGTCTTTGATGTATTTTTTCTTTGCCATGCATATTGGATGTTCATTTCTTGTGTTATGTACCAGAAGCTTCGCATCGCATTTGCTGAGAATGAACTTCCATCTAAAGCTGTGAAGGATAACCTTTCCAAGCAACTAGGAATTGAATCTGAGAAGGTAAAGCTGTTGGATTGAAGTGTGAAAAAAGTAGATATGCAAAAATGCCTTGAACTATATGTTACCACTCTCCAAAATCAGCAAATGACTTCATTTATTTATGTTTTCTACATTGGTCTATTCTAAGCCAAATAGCTATAGAAGAATAACACAATTTTGAAACGGCTTTTGCAATTTTAAGCTCTTTGGTAACAAATGTAACCTGGCCAAGAGTTAGTTTAGTGGAATTAAGTCAACACAATAGACTGTTTAGGGATCTGGATGTGCTTCAATTGTTTTTAGTGGCAATTGCAAGGAAGGAAAAAGGCAAAAGAATATGAATCCATGATTGGTGAGGTTTTAGCATTAGGGACTTGATATTGCAGATCCCTCATGAAAATTGTTATTTTGTTGCCCTGTTTTTTCATCTTATACATCGATTTCTTATTCCTTTTCTATTTTCTAGGTTAACAAATGGTTCAAAAACGCACGTTACATAGCTCTTAAAGCCAGAAAGGTAAGCTAGTATTCTGTTGATTTCTTGAAGTGCCTATCTTCAATTTTCTAACTATATTGTTCCTTTCATTTTCTGTCTGTGTTCAGTTTTGCATCTTGGACTCGTGTCAATTCTCATATATATTTTTTTTTCATACATTGCCATTAAGTTGACCTATTTTTTTAGAAAATTATGGCCGAATTTTTTTTTTTATATAATTATTTTATTATTGGATATTCCTACTTCTTGATTTATCATACCTCGTTGTGTGAACTTTATAAAAGCCCAAAGCCCTTGAAATTGCAGTGCAAAATGCATCTCATTTTTGATTTTATTGGTACTCCTTTATTGTTTTTCTGAATCTTAACATGGATTACAATCTCCTTGCTTACAGACACAGAGAGCAAAAAAAATTCTCTGTGTTAGTCCAAAATTCACCAAGGAATCGAGATCCAAAATTGGAAAGGATAAAACCACTGATCCATCGGCATCAAAGGATATATCATCAACAACTGTAGTCCATTCACCTAGGCATTTGAAGAAAGTTAGCGGGAAAAAGAACGTGCAATATAGTACTTATGCTTTAAAGAAAAAGCACCGCAAAAGAGCTTTGCATAATAGCAATAAGGTATGTTTGCCTGAAATTCATGCCACATTTCTGCTTGGTTGAGCATAACTAGTAAATTGCAGTCAACCTCTATAAAGAATTCGTGAGGGCCTTTAGGTAGTGTTTGGTTGAATGGAATGAAGGTGGAATGGAATGATCATTCCATTAGAATGCTCATTCGCATGTTTGGTTCATTAAAATAATGCTGAAAAATGTATTGCAAATGGAATCATTATCCACTTTATTCCAGTTAACCAAATGCAGCATTAGAGTTTTATATGCAATGTTATTTACGTTGGAAGTGATTCCAGCAAAAATAAGATGCCAGCCACATTTTTCTTGAAATTCGAAGTGCAGTTTACATCATATTATCAAAGTTCACCTTCTCTTTCTCAGTACTGTACATCATCGTGCAGTGTGGTTAAAAAACACTTCTGTAAAGAAGTTATGTAAAACTCGTATGTTCATTGCTAGAGTTTATTTGTAAATTTATATCCTTTTAAGATACTTTTGAAGGTCGTGGACTATTTTGAACTCGGGTTTCAAGTCGAACCCATTCTGGCTGAAGGATTGAGTATGCTAAAGATGCATCTCAACGAAATATAGGATAAATCCAGTTGATATCAATTGTTTGCTGCCCATATATGGTATAAATCCAGTTGATTCAAGAGTAGGTCACCTTTTATGTCAACAAAACTATGAAGCACGGATACTTTTATAAGGGAGTCGTATTTGTATTGTACCTATATCAGATACCGATACTGCTCAGATACTTGTGGATATGTTATCTGATGCTTCCTAAATGTATCCAATATTTGATGTTAATTATGAGAAGTATGAGATACTTTTTGAATACTCTAGGTCACGTATCCAAACTATAATGAAATTGAAATTGTAATAATTTTTTTTTTTACATATTATTAGGGTGTAATTGTTAGAATAAATACAAGAACAGTTCTTCAATATTTTCTCACTTCTTATTGAAGAAGAAAATAGTGAAATTATTTCTCTATATGGAAACAATAATGAACTTTTATATATGTCTTGAAATGTCTAATTTTCAGGCTGACATGGAGTTTGGTGATGATGTGAGCCTCAAGATTTTGAAAGCTTTCGCGAAGAAAAAGAAGAAGAGAGTAAACTTGGTGGGTGGAGGTGGAGTAGAAGAAGCAGAGGCTGAGTTGGAGAGGCTCTGTAAAATCAAGGGTAAGGTAGAAAAACTCCAAAAGGTTTTATTGGGACTTCCAAATCACAAATCCATTATCAAAACCACCACCACCACCACAGATGACCATTCTGTTGTATATGTCCCTGTAGCAGAGCTAAGGGAGAAAAGATGATGCTCTCTCTCTCTCTCTCTGAGTTTTGCACACAAGTTTACTTCTGTTTCTTCAGTTGTTAAAGAAACAGACTTTTTTGGGGGTATATATGCAAAATATTTAGTGCTTTACTTTTTAAAATGTCTTGGACCCATTGTAAATATAAAACAAAGAGTTATATATGAGAAAAACGATTGTAGAAATTGCACTTATTTCTTTGTTGTCTTTATATCGTGCTTTAGCAAGAGCCTCGTGCACAAGATTTCCCTCATTTTTTTTTTTGTTTTCCAGTTTCCTTTAAGAATGGTGAGATTTTGTGAAGTTTTGTCTACTTGTTAATGTTTTTTTTAACATTTTTATTGATTGAAAATAGAAGTATGCAAGGCATGGTGTACTTGTGAGGGTTAGTAGTTGAATTAAGCTTATTTTTGGATCTTAGATTTGTAGAGGGATATGTGGAGAAGGAAAATAAAAGAGAAAATATAACAAGATAAAGGAAGTGAAGGATGTTAAAATTTATTTTTATTTTTTTTCATTTCTTTTTTATTTTCATAGACAACTCTGGCATTTCTCAAAAAGTGAATTGTTATAAACAATAGTCAAACACCGGAAGATAGTAAAGGAAAAATTCATCCTACAAATTTTAGATTCCTTGCATTTGTAAATAATTTTGAAGTTACATTTTTATTGTAACTTCCTAAATCTTCTCATTGAATTGTAAATTATTGCCTCAAAAGTGACCAATACGTAATTCTCCTTAATTTTCTTAAGATGTTTATTTGGCGTCTCACCAATGTGAGTGCAAATCAATAAATCGCTAGTTATCTATTGAAATGTATGCTTGACAAAATATTTACATTTGTTTATATTTTAACAATCACTATTACCACATAATGTCTTTTAAAAATAGGTAGCAAGAGAAGATAAATTTACAACACGTGGCATGTGATAGGTAAGGACAGTGTAATTTTAAAAATCTTGAAAAAGTTCTTTGTAATTATTAATACCTTATAAGAAATTTGTGTAATTAGGCCTAATTAGCATAATATATAAAGTGTTAAATTTAATTCGTCCCCAAAAAAGTGTTAAATTTAACATGACATTGCTAGAATATATTTTTTGTAACTATCATATCAAATTATAACCCTGTCACAGTACATAACTTTCACATGGGTTGGAGTCTTGGATTTGTGCAGACCCAAAAATAAATAAATAACATTTTTATTTCAATTCTCATTGCTTCTTGTTAAATTAAAATGTAATATTGATCAATTAAGTTCTTTAAAGCAACAAAAACCACTCAAAAAGCAAAAAACCTAATAATAATAATAATTACTATTATATTATGAGAAATTTGGCAAAAATTTCTTCATTGGACCCTTGTTTAATGAAAATGATAACTCAATTTATTTTACTTCACAAACCCCCCAAGGAGGAAGCACATAATTGAACAAGGATAACGTAAAATATCTTCTTTTTTTTTTCTTGAACAATATTGCCCAAATAACATGCTATTGTCAAATAAAATAACATGTTATTTTTATATCAATTTCGACGATGGTAATTTTTTTTTTTTTTTTTTTAAAGAATTTCATAATCAACATGAATCTTGTTTGACAGATCTTGATGAGAGAATTTTAAAAATACTAATTTTATTAAAAACTGACATTTAAATCAAAAATTATATTATTTTAAAGTTTAATATTTTAGTAATAGTGATTTGTGTTATACTTTTTAAGAAATTTTTTTTGTACTTTTCCTTAATGCGTTAAAATTTTATTATGAGAGTGTTTTGACTAAATCTCTCAAATTTTATTGGCACTAATGGTTATAGAGCATTGTTGCTATAAGAAAACAGCAAAAAAATAAAAATAAAGAGGCAATAACACCCAAAGGAAAAAAAGAAAAAAAAAAATCCACACAAAAAAACAAAAATAGTGAGTCCAGTGGCTGAGTACCCTTTGGTTTCAATCCACACTTGTATCTTCTCCAAAATAATAAAAAAAATAATAATAATAAACAAAGGAAAAATAAATAAAATTGATGAGATGTATACAAAATTGAAATGCTGAATGGAAACATCAAAAGCTCGAAAATGGAAAATATCAGTAAGCATACATTAACACTCTCCTTTCTGCAGCTATTATACCAAAAATTTCCAATTCAATCGTCCCCAAGAAAACCCTAGATTGGGGGCCAATAAGCAGATAACAGCAAAACTAGTTAGAAATGAAGACATCACAAATCAACAAACAAAGATGAAAACCAGGTGAAGCAGGAAGTCAGAGGCCAGCACCTCATTCATTTTCAACTATATATTTTGCTGCGATAATTTTGCCGACTATCACAATACCAGCCTCTACAGTGTTTGTACATTTTAGACTTTTTTCGAACTTGTAGTATGCTCTCAAATAAACAAAGATACAGAGCAAGAAGTGAACTATGGAGTTCTTGTATTTCTCATATCCTTGGTAAGATCATGTGAACCAACATCGTTCTTGGCTCTATCCAATTTGCGCCTTTTAGCAGCAAGCCTAGGCCTCAACTATACGGAGCATATATATCAACTTATTAGTGCCAAGATTTGTGATAATAAAAATATAATGCAGAATAAGCATATGAAGAACATATAGAACTTTGGAGAGAACACCATAGCATAGCACACAAACACCAGAAGTTGCAGATAAACTGAGTACATGATATGAATATATGCAACAAAATATCAATGATAAATTGTTCCTAGTGTATTGTATTCCCAGTGACCATCTATCATAGCATATTCTCATACTCGTTTATTGTAGTTACAAGGTCATCACTTTGCAAATCCATGTGTCTGCAACACACAAAAAAAAAACAAACCAACTTGTATCGAGGTTTGGCAATGCTATAATCTGTCATCTCAGCAAAACCCAACTTGTATCCACTTTACCTGGTAAAACGACAATATTCTCCCCTCTCAACTGGATTTCACACCCAAGAACATGAGTACGAAAAATAATGTTAACTTCAAAACATTACAATTATCACAACTCATTTCAAACTGATTTCACAACCAAGAACAGAAATTTCAACCCAACAAATGTTAAAATAATTAACATAAATATTAAATAAATAAATAAAAACCGATTTCACAACCACGAATATAAATTTAACCCAACAAATATAAAAAATGTAATATAAATGTCATACAAAATGAAATAAAAAATTGGTATCAAGAGCTGCAAATACTTTATTTTCAGGTATTTGTCCTGTACCCCAACCCAACTGATTACAACCCTATGCACATGTGACACAAATTCCGCCAATTGGGATGGAATTAATAACAGTAGGGAGGTAAAATGAAAAATGGTCAAAACCACAAGCAGGGTCTTTTAAACGTGAGTGTGGTGAAGTGTTCTGGAATCATACCATAAAGGGGGTCAAATGAATTTTTCCCATATATATATATTCAATTAAATTGACAAACATTGAAAATCCATATCCATCCATTAGCATCTAGATTAAGTTTAGCATGCAAACTGAAATTTTAAAACACCCAAAAAATCATATGCAACTTGTGAGAAGTTTATGGGGCAGCCAAAAAGGTATATGAAACCAAAGTATAACTTCACATAATTGGATCATGATCAATACACAGTAGTCACCATATAAATCTCTCTTTTCAAATAGCGACGAAGAAGAAAATTGCAGATTCTTGGTGTGGGTATTTGTATGACCATTGCCATGTGGCATGCCACATTGGCACCGCAGCATCGCAAATTGAACAAAGGGATCTCAAAACTCTCAATTGGGGTTATGGGCCTACAATAAGCAGGGGCACATAGAGACCAAGTACAGCAACATGGCCAACCAATGCGCTAGGCGCCTTTGTTTCGAGCCATGGTGCTACTGAGTGGAGAGTCAGTGGGGGAAGGGAAACAAGAAGAAGAAAGAAAACAAAAGAAACATTAACAACAAATGGTTACATGTTCAAACTTGCCACCAATGATAGTAATAAAATTGGTTCATAAATGCAATGGTACTAAGAGATGGGTGAAGGATGCTGGCAATGTTATTAAAACCTTGCAACTATACCAACTTACAACATGGTGACCCGGTGCATAAGGCTCCTGCTAAAGAAGGGACTGGGGAGGGAAACATGTACGGGGCGTTGCCCCATTTCTAAAAAGGTTATTTATGTGACTCGAACCCATGCCACTAGGACACTCACGGCAAGCCTTTGTCGTTAGGCCAAGCCGCCCTTCACATATACCAACTCACAACAATATATAACTATTTACAAATGTTGAGGGCCTTGAAATAAGAATGCCAATACATACCATCTCTATGTACTTTAAATGCTTCAAAACTTGATCTGTATCCAGTTCCTAAAACAGACAAACAAAAAGCATTAGGTTAAAAATAGCAGATAGAGGAAGAGCAAAGTCATCAAGATATAGTGACAAGAAAGCCACAAAAACAACTAGAGAAATGAACAATGAATCAAAGGTATCCATACATCTATGACTCTAAAAAAGCCACACCAAGGCAAATACATAACAATATTAAACAAAGAAAGATAATGTCATTGTAGTATGTTAAACTGTGATTTCCAGCATTCATATAGCTTTGTTTCATACCGCAACTTTTGTGCTTTATATGCACAGATACATTCATAACAGATATATCATTATCAATTTGCACAAGCCTTTAATCACACAAGTATGTTATATCAAGCCACATGAATTGAAAATTTCTGTACTTAAGCACAATATTTGGACCAAGGATGCAAGGGTCTGGCCCAAGTCCAATCATCCTGAGTAATATCCAAGTATTGTAAACCACTCCAAAAAAAATGCATTGTAATTTCCAACTTGATGTCAATACAGCAAGAAGAGGAACTTCTGCAACTAACAAGTACATTATGTACAGATGCAAAAATAAGACAAAAACTGGCTCTGTAACTAGAAGAGGCATGTATAAGTTTTTTTCTGATCAGAAAACCATATATTCTTGAGAACTTAAAAAAATTTAAGAATCAACAAACAAGTTTCGAAAGCTTTTCTGTGCAATTAAATTTCCAATTATTCAGAACAATTCCAAATAAATAAAAAAACAACATTTAAACACAGAAAATTTATCTATTGAACCTGGAGAGTTCACCTCTCAAATTTCAAACCAGATAGAAAACCAGTACACACAAACCAAGAAGGTTAATCGCGTAGGAAAAATAATCGACCAGGGTTCCAAATAGAATCAATAAACTCCCAGGGACTTTATTTATAACTAAATAAGATAATCTCAGCCTCAATTACAATAATTAAAAGTTTAAATAGGCCAGGTCTGTACACTGAGAACTAGAGATCCAAACAAATACAAATTTGAGTAACTAAAGAGAGCACTTTCGTAGTATGACATACTGCTAGTGAACCAAAGGTGAAAGCTTCTGCAAATATCGCAACAGTGTACACCTTTGTTGTATCAACTACTATTCAACACAAGTCCTCCATAACATAGAACCCTTATCACTCAAAGAAAGAGAATAATATTAAATGACAAAAGGCATGTACATGTAATTGTAATTGTGTCCTAAGATTATCATATGGTTAGGCATGTTTGAAGTCTTTAGATGCAACAGTATGGACTTAGGTATATTATTAATAAACTCTCGCTACATTCCATCACCTTTCATTTCCAGGACATTGGACTACAATTAAGATGTACACCGAAATGCTATGGTCCTTGAATAAATTGAAAAAAATAAAAAAGAAAAAAGAGAAGGGGGAAGGAGAAAATGTCTCTCCAGATTTGGCATTGATATATATATAAAAAGACAAATTTCCAGTTAAAACTGTAAACCCAAGATACTACTGCTACTTGTTCTCTCCGTAGATATCCCCTAAACTCAGCATGTGTTATGTACCCGTGGATGATAATGTGAACATTACCATCAGTTGAAGAACAACCCACTTGTGCCAGCCTTCAAGGATACATGTCTACATCACATCTTCAGTGTCCAAACCAAATGGCATTAGAGAACTCGCTAGCATTGGCTATGCACCCAAGTCCTACTGAGGAGTTTAACACTGCATGCTTGAAGTACTGCAATAGTCCAACTGTGGGCCTTAACACTTGACGAGGGCAAATAACATCATCGTTGCAGTTGTTTACCGTGCCATTTCTATATACCTAAGCCAAGAGGGGCTTAGTTATGCTTAAGTCTTCAACATGTACCGCAGGACTCTGGTCTTGTGGCTTGTTGGCTAGAAGCAAAGATTTCGTACTCGGTAGGTGTGACCGCCTTAGGCCAACCCCACTGAGAGAGAGAGAGAGAGAGACTGGCATTGGGCTTATATATGGAATATTGAGGATCAAGACAAATTCTAACAGAATGATATGCTCTAAAATATTCTAACAAAATTCTAAAATATCCAAGAAGTTTGTTACAGGTGGCATAACCAACCTTCTATAAATATAAGGCAGTACCCTCAGATCACAAGCTTTTATAGGCATCATCTCTTGAGAGGTCATTCCTAAGCACTGGATTGAGAGCCTTGTGCTTACATACTGGTGCTCCATTGCCCCTCACTTCTCTCTCTGTTGGGCCACTCTGTCTCTCACCTAAACATTCCCCTTTGTCCCTGGTGATCGTGAGTCTACAATGAACCCCTGACCTCCTGCCAGTACTTCCAATCCTACACTCTCCTCGGCCCCAGTTTGCAGCCTAGCCTCTATTTTTTTTGACGCATGTGATTGTAAATTCAATAAACATCTTGACCTCAACCATTCTTTTGATGAAGATCCTTGTCAAGATCACTAATATTTCATTTTCTGTTTCGTATTTCAATATTGATACTCAACAAAAAGGGGTGAATTACAAAAAAGTAAAAACTCCTCAAACTAATTGCAACTTTCATGGAGATACATGTGAATGTGTTTGATGCAAGTGAAAGTTGTGGAATGGATAAAACCCTCACTTGCACCCACATTTACTTCCATAAAAATGCTATTATTTTGAGTTGTTTCCACTCTTTTTACAATTCCTTGCAAAAGATATGCAATTTTAGATTCTTTCAAGGTGCATCCAGCTACAGAATTCAGAGTTGGCTTTAAGGGAAGGATCTTTGTGCCTTCAAATTCAAATTTTCAATTTGGGTGCAATCCTTTAAATTGATTTGGCAATCCACCCAAAATCCAATATATTTATTTTGGTTATGAAGAGGAATGGGTTTTAATCACAAATCTCATAACTAAAATTGGAGCACGAGTTCAAAAGGTCCATGACAGCTATCATCTAAGAAAGGTTATCAAGTGCACATATGAAACATTGAAATTCATAAGCTAAAATGATCATAAATACTTAATCAAGTCTTGTCAGAACCATAAGCAATGGTTTGAGACTAGGACAACAAAGGATTAGGGAATAGGATGTTAAAGGAATTTTCAAATCTTTGGTTAAACAAACTGCAGATATCCACAATTTTATTATTATTTTTTTTAAATTAAAAATAAAAGGGATGAGTAGTTTTATAGAAGGCAATTCAGCAAGGCATTACCAAAGCAGCGTTAACAAGAAAGCAAGTGTTTTTTGAAGCTTTGATTAACCAGCTTAGGGTATGATATAAAATCATCCCTTATTTATAGTTGAAATTAGGGTTTACAAGAGAGACAAGAAGGGCCCTGAGGGCATAGAATAATACAACCACTAATATAATGCAACTTTCGGTGATTAAAGAAAAGGAACACTTTTGGTGATTATTGAATATGCTAACACTTCCCCTCAAGCTGGTGCGAAGATATCTCTCATGCCCAGCTTGCCTAATATGTCATGAAATGGTGTATTCCCAACCCCCTTGGTGAGAATGTCAGCAAGTTGTTCACCAGACTGGACAAAAGGAGTACAAATGGTACCACTAGTGAGTTTCTCCTTAATGAAGTGGCGATCAATCTCAACATGTTTGGTCCTGTCATGTTGAACTGGATTGTGAGCGATGTTGATGGCGGCCTTATTATCACAGTATAACCGCATGGAGTCCTTCTGATCGATACCTAGATCACTCAACAATAACTCGATCCATAAAAGTTCACACACACCTTGTGCCATAGCTCTAAACTCAGCTTCTGCACTTGACCTGGCAACCACATTCTGTTTCTTACTCCTCCAAGTAACTAGGTTGCCTCCAACAAATATACAATACCTTGAAGTCGATCTCCTATCAGTTACTGATCCAGCCCAGTCAGCATCTGTATAGGCTTCCACACGAAGATGATCATACTTTGAAAAATAAAGACCCTTACCAGGGGCAGACTTCAAGTACCTCAAGATTCTCATGACAGCCTCAAGGTGAATCTGATGAGGAGCATGCATAAACTGACTAACCACACTGACAGCAACAGCAATATCAGGACGGGAGTGAGATAGGTAAATGAGTTTTCCCATTAATCGCTGATAGCTCCCCCTATCAACAACTTCTCCTCCTTCATCATCTCCCAATTTCTGATTAGGTTCCAGTGGAGTGGCACATGCCTTGCAGCCAAGCATCCCAGTTTTCTTCAACAGGTCAAGCACATATTTTCTCTGTGAGATAAATATCTCATCCTTAGAGCGAGCAACTTCAATTCCCAAAAAATACTTCAAGCTTCCCAAGTCTTTGATTTCAAACTCATTAGCTAAATATTTTTTCGACAGAGGTATTTCTTCACTATCATTGCCTGTAAGAACTATGTCATCTACATAAACAATAAGTGCTGTAGTCTTACCACGTGAGGAATGTTTCACAAACAATGTGTGATCTGCCTAACTTTGTTTGAAGCCATATTTAAACATAGCCTGAGTGAATCTCTCAAACCAAGCTCTTGGAAACTGTTTGAGACCATATAATGACTTCCGAAGCTTGCATACTTTGCCTTCTGTCTGATGATTCTCAAAACCAGGAGGAATGTCCATATATACCTCTTCTTCGAGGTCACCATGGAGAAAGGCATTCTTGACATCAAACTGATAAAGCGGCCAATCAAGATTAGCTGCTAGAGAGAGAAGTACTCTGATTGAATTCATCTTGGCCACGGGTGCGAAGGTCTCCTGATAATCAATGCCATATGTTTGAGTAAACCCTTTTGCCACAAGTCTTGCCTTGTAACGCTCAATAGACCCATCTGCTTTGTGTTTCACAGTATATACCCATTTACATCCCACAGGTCGTTTGCCCGTAGGTAACTCAGTCAATTCCCAAGTGCCATTCTTCCTAAGTGCTTTCATTTCCTCAATCATGGCTAGTTTCCACTCAGAGGTAGCAAGAGCATCCTGAAAGTGGTTAGGAATGCTAACAGAGGAAATATTGGACACAAACGCTCTATATGAGGATGACAAATGAGAGTATGACACAAACTGTGAGATAGGATGTTGAGTACAAGATCTCACACCCTTTCTCTTGGCAATAGGAACATCAAGATCAATGGATTCAAGAGATTCAAAGTTACCTAGACTCTCATCAGAAGCAGGAGATGGCAGTGGAGTAGCAGAAGTGGTCCCTTGTATCCAGTGTTGTCTGTCTATGTCCCGGACATAAACATGCCCGACCTTATCCTTGGTGGTAGTGGGTTCTATAATCCTAGTAGAAAAGGGTGGTGCAAGAACAACTGGTTCCACCATAGGGAGCACAGTAGAAGAGGGTGGTGCAAGAGCAATTGGGCCCACCGTAGGAAGCACAGGACTCACTTCACACCAAGGCTCCCCCTGAAATGAGGACGGTGACACCGGAGAGGACAAGAAATAGGACTGGGACTCAAAGAAAGTAACATCCATGGATACAAACCACTTACGAGAAGAAGGGTGGTAACATTTATACCCCTTTTGAGTAGGAGAGTAACCAAGGAAAACACACTTGAGGGAGCGAGGGTCCAACTTACCACGAGAGGGAGAGTGGTTATGAACAAAACAGACACAACCAAAAATTTTTGGGGGAATAGAAAACAAGGACTGAGAACTTAGGAGGACGTGAAGAGGAGCCTGTTTTTGCAAGACCTGGGTAGGGAGACGATTAATAAGATGGGCAGCAGTGAGAACAGCGTCGTCCCAATAGGGCCGAGGCACATTCATAGAAAAACACATGCAGCGAGCCATGTCAAGAAGATGCCGATTCTTGCGTTCCGCCACCCCATTTTGTTGAGGGGTATTGGTGCAAGAGGTCTGATGGATAATGCCATGAGTAGAGAAATATTGTCCTAACCCAGAATCTATGTATTCCCCGCCATTATCAGAACGAAAGAGTTTGACAGTGGCCCCAAACTGAGTACAAATCATCTTATGAAAAGTGCGAAACACAGAGAAAACCTCACTCTTATCTTTCATGAGATACACCCAAGTAGTACGAGAAAAATCATCAATAAATGTAACAAACCATCGATGACCTTTCACAGACATGACACGAGAGGGACCCCAAACATCATAATGTATTAAGGAAAAAGGTACTAAACTTTTATTCAAACTGGGAGCAAAAGAAGCTCTATGCTATTTTCCGAGTTGACAAGACTCACAAAGAAAGTCAGACACATGATGATTGGCGAAACTAGAAGGAAATAAATGCTTAAGTAAATGAAATGAAGGATGCCCAAGACGCCGATGCCACAACCATAAATCAGCGGGGGTAGTAGAAGATGTGGTGAAAGAATAAGCAAGTTTGTCCGGTTGATCTAGGAAGTAGAGACCGTTTTCTGCACTACCACTGCCAATCGTCCTCCTCGTGACAAGGTCCTGAAAAAGACAATGATCAGGAAAAAACGTCACACTACAATTCAAATCCTGGGTGAGACGACTCAAGGATAACAAATTAACAGAAAAATTGGGAACATGGAGAACAGAAGACAGATGTATGGTAGGAGTGACGTGGACTAAAACTTTTCCAGAAATGGAAGAAACAGTACCATCGGCAATCCTAACTTTGTCTTGACCTGAAGAGGGCTTATAGACAGAGAAAAGATCAGAGGAGCCAGACATATGATCTGAGGCACCAGAATCAATGATCCAAGGCAAAGACTTATGACACAGGAAAGCACAAGGAGAAGAGACTAAGTTACCTGAGCGGGCAAAGGACGAGGAAGCTGTACTGAGAGCAGAAGAAGACCGGCGGTCCAATAATTGGCGCAAAGCATCCTCCAGCTCAGTATCAGAAGTTGGGCCAACAGAAGCAAAATTAGAATCAAGTGGATCAACGGCACTAGTCTGATGAGCCCGGGAATAGGAACCACGTCCTCTAGATTGGCCTGACCGACCGCCTCGAGAACCAGACCGATCACCTCGACCCCCGGATGGAGTCCCATGAAGCTTCCAACACGTCTCACGAGTGTGCCGCGGCTTCTTGCAGTAATCACAGACTACAGACTCCTTAGCAGCAGACGGAGGGATGGGAGTCAGGCTGAGGCCATCTCGAGGAGTAGACAGTAATGCTGAGCGGTCAGTAGAGACAGGGGACATCATAGCAGACCGGCGACTCTCCTCATTCTGTACATAGGCAAATGCCTCCTGAAGTGAAGGAAGAGTGTCCATACTCAGAACTCGACCCCGAACTGGATCATACTCCACATTTAGGCCGGCCAGAAATTTAAAGACCCGTTCTCGTGCGAGGAACTTCTTGTACCCGGCAGAATCAGCAGAGCAAACGGGCTTATAGTCTTCTAGGTGGTCAAGGCGTTTCCATCCGTTGGTGAGGTAGGTGAAATATTGCAGGACAGTCTGCTCCCCCTGAATTGAGCTCTCAATAGAGCGGCGCAACTCAAAGGCCTGTGAGAAATTCCCTTTGCGGGAATAGGTGACAGCCACAGCATCCCAAACTTCCTGGGCCGTCTCCATAGACAAGTAGCCCTCACCAAGTTCTGGAACCATCGAATGGATAAGCCAACTCATAATCAAAGAGTTGTTAATTTCCCATTGGTCATAACCTGAGTCAGCGGTACTGGGTGCCTGTATCCTGCCATCAACATACCCCATCTTCCCTCTGCTCTTCAAAAACATAGTCAAACTTTGAGACCATGCGAGGTAGTTTTGACCATTAAATAGAGAGGTGATTTTCTGACTAGGGTTGGGATTCTCAGTCATGGTAGTAGGTATAATGGGATTCTCACTCTTCGGTGTTTGAGAAGAAGGGGACACACTGGAGGAATCTGTCATGGATACAATACTACCAAACCCGCAACAAAACTAGTGGCAATCACAAACCCAGAAGATGGTGGTGAAAGAACAGGCACAATGACCACTATAAGAGCATAACAAAATTACGAAATCATTTTTTTTTTTTTTTTTTATAGATATATATATTTACTGATTTATATATATATGTTTACTAATTTATATATATATATAGTTACTGATACACACATATATATATATATATTTACTAATATATTTGACGGTATATTGACTTATATGAATACGGTGGGTCATACCATACACAGAGACTGAGCTCGACGAAAGGAAGGCGGCGACTAAGCTCGATGAAGATGAAGACAAAGCCGACGAACTGAAGGCTGAAGGCTGAGGACGACGGTGAGGACGACTGAAGGCTGACGACTGAAGATCGATGAGGACGACTGAAGGCGGACGAACTGAGGACGACGGTGAGGCGGAAGACGAAGACGAAGCAGAGTGACGACAGCGACTGAAGATCGACCCAGCAGAGGATCCACCGAGGTAAGTTTCGAACCCCTAGAATGAGGGTGTGCCGAAACCCTAGAGCAGAAGCTCTGATACCATGAAGCTTTGATTAACCAGCTTAGGGTATGATATAAAATCATCCCTTATTTATAGTTGAAATTAGGGTTTACAAGAGAGACAAGAAGGGCCCTGAGGGCATAGAATAATACAACCACTAATATAATGCAACTTTCGGTGATTAAAGAAAAGGAACACTTTCGGTGATTATTGAACATGCTAACATTTTTTGGTTACATTATGCCATCCAGAAGAAAGGAAAACTAGCATTTTCTGAAAAAAAGACTTGATAGGCTCAAGGATGGGGGAAACTGAAGGTGCTATTCTTTATTGTAACTACCCAAGGAAAAGGAATCCAAAAAATATTTTAAGTTTATTCGTAGTTGAACTTTTTCTTGTGCAATTCAAAGGAAGATGTGAATGCTTCTGGACAGACATTTTTGCCATGTCACAGAAAAGTGGACCGAGTTTAGAATTAGAAAGCCAAAAATATGAAGCACATAAATAAACACCATCACTAACACGTAAAAAATGTTTCGTTTCAGAATACAAACCAAAACACCTGTAACAAAATCTATTAAAATAACCTACTATTCTCACATAGTGTTTCTGAAGAAAAAAGAAAAGGCAGAGGTTAACTACAAACTACTCCCACCCTAATATCCAATACATGAGCATTAAAACTTCTTAATGCCAAAGAATCAGATACTTTTGCATCTCACTTGTATTGTAGATGTAGTAAAAAACAATGTAACAGGATATGCTTCTGATTCATCAACTATTACAGGAAAAAACCTCAGCAACCTTGGAGATATATTACTAAAATTCATTTGAGGTGAACCAGCAACTAATAAAAAAATAAATGCTTCCTAATCCTAACTATCAACACCAAGTAAATAGTAATACTTATTTTACAAATTCAATTATATTCAAAAAAGACAGTTGAACAGACCAAAAGAAAAATAAATCAAAAAAAGAATAAGAAAAAATAAAGTACCTGGGGTACAGCACAATCAGCATGAGCTGGATCCCAAAGGACAGCACGGAAACACTCCCAGTCATCAGTTTGAACTTCAAAAAGAGGAGCCCTACGATATCAACAACTACATTAAGCATCTTGAGCTTCATAAAGATTCACTTGTAACCATCTTGAAAAAATGTGAAAGGCAAAATTATTAGAAGGCAAAAAAAAAAAAATGAAAATGAAAAGATAGCAATGCATTACACATGATCATTCTTAAAGCTGCAGTAGAAAATTTATCTTCTTTTTTTTATTATGAAAATAACCTTTTCAGTACTGACTTAATGGTATGAAGCTTGGCAATGTGGTAAAATCAGCACAACTGACAGCTGATTAAACCAACGGAATTATTGCTTATGTTTCTCATGGTAAATTGATTTCCCAGGCAGATACAGATAAGAAAATAATACCAAATCAAATATTATAAGCCAACAAATGTAATCAGGTAACATCTGCACGTAGCATGGCCAACTGCTAAAATATTCTCACATCACATATCCTATTTACTTGAGCTCCATACTACTGCATTTACTTCAGAGGACATGAATTAGACCTAGACCTACAATTCAAGAATGAACATAGTTTTTTGGCACAAAAGATGCTACACAGTGATTAATTTATTTCATGTCTGTGTTTAAAATTCTAGTCAAGGTAGCAAAATCTATTGAAAAGTTAATGAGGGATTTTCTATAGGAAGGGAAAGACGAAGGAAGGAAGGATCATTTGGTGAACTGGGAAATGGTGTCCTTATCTAAGGAGAATGGGGGTTTGGCCATTGGTAATATAGTGGCTAGAAACATGGCTCTGCTGGGCAAGTGGTTATGGCGATTCCCCAATGAATGTGGTTCATTATGGCATGCGGTTATTAAAGTAAATATGGGATTCAGGTTAATGGTAGGGCTCTCAAGTGGTCTCGAGGGGTAATGGGCGTGCTCCTTGGAAGTCCATTTCTCAGATTTATCCAGTTTGGTCCCGATTCATTTTTGTGAGGGTGGATAATGGGGAAAAGGTCAAATTTTGGGAGGATGTTTGGGTGGGTTCGACGTCCTTGGTTGAGTCCTATCCACTTCTGTATGGCGTTTCTCAGTTTCATAATTGTTGTGTTGCGTCTGTGGCGGGTTCTTTGGTGGCTCATTTATCTTGAAATTTTAATTTCTGCCGAAATCTTCATGGGAGGGAAGTTCCGGAATTGGTTTCTCTTTTGTCAAGGCTCGAAAATGTTTCTTTGTCTCCAAATTTGCAGGATAGGTTGATTTGGAATATTCATTCGTCGAATTATTTTACTTGTAAATCCTTTCTTGATAAAATCATTGATACTTCTCATGTACCTCAGTTTCTATTTCATAACAAGATTTGGAAGGCGTGTGCTCCTCTTAAGGTGGAAGTGTTCATGTGGATCTTGGTTCATGGGGGCACTCTGACAAATGATTCATTGCAAAAAAGGAGACCTTTGCGGTATCTTAATCCTCAATGGTGCATCATGTGTTGTAAAAGTGGAGAATCTCTAGATCATCTCTTTTTACATTGCTCGGTGGCTAGGTGGTTATGGCATAGGGTGTTTGGATTGGGTAGTGTGATGTGGGTGGCCCCAAAAGGATGTGCTCAAATGCTATTATTTGATTTTCAAGTTTTTGGAAGGTCGAAGAGGGCTAAAGTGCTTTGGAGTGGTGTCGTCTTTGCAATTTTCTGGGTTGTTTGGTTGGAAAGAAATGCCCATGTTTTCGAAGGAGTTGCACGGGATATAGACTATCTATGGGATAGGGTGAGATACTTGGCGTCTCTTTGGGCCTCGGCAAGCTCAATATTTCAAGGGATTCCGCCTTTTTTGCTTGCTACCGATTGGGTGTCAGTTTGTTCTGTGTAGTAGTTTTGAGTTTGGTATTTTTGTATTTTCTTTTTTCTCTTTTTGGTTTTTTCCATCTCACTTGTAAGAGGATGCCTTATCCTCTTTTTTCTTGGCCTTGAGCCTTAATATATCTTTGTTTGTTGCTGATCAAAAAAAAAAAAAATGATCTCATATTTATTACTTTCGACTGTATAGTGTAATGCCAGTCGACAATACTACAACCATGTACTTTTCACAAAGGTACATTTATGCATCATACAAGAAAAGAACGAAGATTCTCTACTCTTAAGTGGCGAAGAAAGATTGGAAATCCTCAACATGAATACAGACTTATTCTTAGAAATTTAAACCATTTGCTTCAATTTCTTTCATAATCCATGCAAATATAATCCCACAGTAACAGTTAAAATGTAAATGATCTTTAGAAACTATTCAAGATTTTGTTGTTTCCTGCATTTTCTTTAACACAAAAGAATTTGCTTTTATTAAAAAGGTGATCCCAAAAGCACAATAGCTTCTAAATGAAACACACAAAAAAGAGAATATTATAACACGTAGGTTTTTTATGGACAAGAAATATCATGGCTCATAATTATACAAATGAAGATGTAGACAGTTTCAGATCACCTGCGCCACTTTCCACAAATGTTTCCATCAACACCTTCTCCTATTCCTTCTATAACTTCTTGACATTGAAGCCAATTACCAATAGAGCTGAGTCTAGAAGGCTTGCAGGAATTCCAACCCTACAGGTAAATAAAATATAGTCCTTTTCTCTTTAGTACTCCTGTAATCTACTGCCAATTGAAATGAGACAGTATACACACAAATACAAGCCTCACATGCAAGCTAATACACTCTGAAGGATCGATTTCCAATGGTTCAGCAACAGTATCAATGTCACTGCACCGAATCAAAGCAGCAACAATAAGTTAAAGGGGTGTATTACAGCACAAACGGATATCAATAACAAGTCAAGTGGTGAACAATTTCGTTCAATAATCCATCAATGAAGCATAATGCACAAAAAACATTGGACACACAATCTACATCCAACATCCGCCCATCCCACCTACAGTACATAAAACTTAATTCTTTATGTCTTTTTTTCCTAAACCTAACCCCAGAAATCCACATAATCAACAGAAATTAGCAGAACCATGAAGAGTAATATAAGGATAGTTGATAGAACATACTTGACAGATGGACTAGACCAGTCAGGAACTTCTGCTTGAAAATCATGACCAATTCGAACACGGGTTGTATATGGCTCCAATTCTTTCAACATGGATGCTATAGGATTTAATTCACCCTTAATTTTTGCATTTCTACAATTGCTCCTTTCACTGCTGATATTCAATGCTTTACTGGCAGTTGTTTCCTTCAAAATTTTATGCTTCTTTTTCAAACAAGAGTGACAGAACCATTCATCAACTGGTATCTTCTTGATGAGGGGGTTGCAGCAAGAGACATGAAATGCCTCTTCACATTGATCACAAATTAGCATTTTCAGTGTAATCTCTGACTGATCACAAACTTTGCATGCCCGCATATAGCTGCTATCAGTACTTCTACCAGGGACTTCATCAGAAGTGCAAATCCTAATAGGCCAAACTCGATCAAGAAGTCCATGGCTTTTAAGAATAGAGAAGCATATATCTTTTTCTGATAGATCATCCTGAAAACCATCCACACCCAATGCACTAGAAGAGGAGCACTCTCCAGTGTCATCCACTTCAGTCCTCAAGGTCACCGAACCAAGTTCCACATTTGACTTTGATGACGAAGAACAATCATTTACACAGCAGAAATCTAAAGCTCTGTGGATATCATTTTTAGGGGCTTCTTTGGAACCAGGCTCTTCCCCGACTAAACTGCCATTAATGGATTCTGAATTCAAAACGAGGGCCTTTCTATTGCATTCAGCAGGAGGCATTACAGGGGCTCTAACAGCTTCACTTTCAAGATCAACTACAGAAACTATAAGACCCTCCTTTGCTGCCACCGAAGGGGCTTCGGAACTGATGGAAAGACAACTATCACTCAGCTTTGCTGAAGCCTCAGCTGGAAAAATACCAACAGAGTTCCTTCTGAGCTTCCTTCGCCGGTATACAAAAGCAGGTGTAGAACTCTCAGATATAGTACTGACAGTTGATAGCTGGGAACAACTACTTGCTAAATTTAAGGAGCAGGAACCATCAACATTCCTTTTCCCCTCCATAGCCGGAACAACTTCTTCACAACCATCTTGAGGATCACTCATAGGATACTTCAGCCAAGTTTCAGCACCAGGCACCCAGTTTTCTTTCCCATGGTCAGATACGAAAGAAAGAGCAGCTTCAATTGAACCAGAATGCGAACTCTGAATCAACATCTTCACCTGAATGATGTTTACTAATATCAAGAGTTTTTTTTTCTTTTTTCTTTTTTTCTTTTTTTTTTTCTTTTTTTTTTTTTTTTCTTTTTTTACTTCAGAAAGAAGCAACTAAACTGCCCCCCTTTACATTTGACACATCAGAATGAAAGCCAATGTATTGAACCAGCTTCATTATTCTCCCATCCATTGACTTCATGCTGCCACCTGATCATTTAGCAAAGCAATTAAATGAATGAAACAAATGAGTAGCCAGGCCAATGTCGAGTGGGCACACAGGCCTGTTATATTCATTTCAAATAAAAAAATAAAAGAAAAGAAATCGTCACTGATTCTATAAAAATAAAAATAAAAATACCAGAAATCAGTGACCCAGAAATGAAAGAGGACGGTTAAAAGATCATAGGAGTCATGAATACCAGTAACACCACAGACTGCATCAATATTAATATAGGACCACTAAGAAACTTCAAGTAGAGCAGCCTCCAAGTAGTGAACCCAAAATTAATGCAATGCAGCAGAAAGAAAGAAAAATGGCTGTTAGGGTCTTTATATAACCACAAAAGGTTAAAATTTAGGGAACGAGAAGATAAGGTTTTAGAGTCTGTTTGTGGGCTATTTCTGAACCCCATGAACAGTAACTAAAGTGGGCAGCTTTTGTGTCATTCTAGATGCCAGGGTTGATTGATAGGAGAGTGAAAAGTCACAGCACATAAAAACAATGGATTGTTTATCTACTGAAATTGCATAAAATCAAAAGGAAAGAGAAGAAGAGTATTCTAGGCATCACACCCAAATTCCAAGGGCATCATTCAGCCTCTTACACTTAGAATTGCATCACACAATCCCATGAGAGCTTCACAAGTTTCACAAAATTGTATAAAGCTGTATTTTTTTGGTTAATTAGATATTTATATTTAGTATATGATTATTTTAGTCATTAGGGTTAATTAAGATTTTGTTCTAGTTCAATTAGTGTAAACCAATTTTGTAAGAAATGATTATTGGGTATTAATGTAATAATAATTTCTTTATGTTCTTCCAAGCTTACATGGTATTAGAGCTACCTTTGCAAGTTATCAGAATACATCATCAGAGAAATCTCTGTCGCAGTTGTTTTCTCCTCATACTCTTCATATGTTCTCTCTCTTAGTTGCACCTCATCGTGCATCAGCCAATTGCAACACAGTCGCAGCCCTCTCTCTAGTCAAAACTTCTTCACAATGCAATCGCAACCTCCTCCTTTTTTTTTTTCTTTTTTTTTTAATAAATTGCAATCGCAACCTTCTTCTCGAACTGTAGTCTTCTTCGATTGCAATCCTCTGCTTCATCTCTTGTTCTCTCGCCGACAGTCTGCTTTGTCTGTCTCTCTCTGTGTTTTTGTTGCACCTCAATGACCAACAATTGCTTCACAATCCTATTTCAATTCTTTTTAGCCTTGTGACTTTGTCTCCAACTTCCATCAACCCAAGCTTTTCAACCTTTGCATTCTCCCTCAAGTTGCATTCTCTCCCTGCTTTCATCGCATCACGAACCCAAGCTATCACTTATGTTCACATCTCGATCACACTATGACCATTGTTACAATTGCAAATCCTTTTTGCATTCTCCCAATCACAAATCATCATTGAAGAAGACCCATAGACCCGACCCATCTCTCTAAGCTTTGAACTTCATTGTCTATTGGTCTTTTAACAACAAACCTCTTTGATCCAAAAACCGAGCCACTTTGAACCAATTTATTTCCACTAGCTTTGATACTCCACCTACTTCTATTGACATTGATCATCTTGAATGATGTTATCCCCCTCGTGCTCATACTTCACCAGTAAGATTTGATTACTTATTTTTCTTCCTCTTACCGTGCTTTCCTGTCTTCTATCCATGCTTACTTTGAGCCTCATTATCACTTGTTTTGATTCTATCGTAATTTTTGAGGTGGAAATAATTGAATACTCTATCTATATACAATTTGTGAAAGATGCAAGAAATTAATTCTTTCTCAACACTCGTTTTTATCTCATCTAGTAAAGTGGTTCTTGCCAAGAAACAAAATTTCAATTCTTTCGATCGAAATGGCTAAAATGGTCCGTTTCCTAGATAATCAAAACGAAAGTAGGATACCAAATTCTAATGTTCTGCCGAAACACACCAAAACTCTACAAAACAAGACGAAACAATAAGTTGTTTTGACACCTATTAAAAAATATTTAACATTGCTCTTTTTTATTTGCCTCTTTTCATCAAAAGAAAATTTTGATAGTAAGGAGAAGTATTTAAGTTATTATAGAATGTGAGAAGCTACGTAGAAGAAGATATGCTTCAAGAGTTGACAAGTTAGTTTTCATCCATTCAAACATTCGGTTACTATCAAGGTTTCAAGACAACCATTCAAAAAATTGGATGTTGATCCAGAGGATGCGATAATTGATGATTCCCAAGTGAGATTAGAAGAAATGTTATGGCAATGTTTGGAGGATAACAGAGACCATTCACAATCATATGAAAGAACCAAAGATCAACATACCTAGCATGGTTCAAGATTTCATGGCTGAAGTTCAACGTCATTAACTAATTCTTCTAGTCCAATGCTTCAAATGAGATCTCAACAATCACAAATTTCTAGCTTCATTAGACGAGGAGGTGTTGGAGCATCATCATCATCCAAGGATAAAGGGAAAAGATGGCATGATTTCTTAACAAGATGGGCCCTATAATCCTTTCCCCTTGATGGGCTAATTTCAAATCAGAAAAGAGTGATGGGCCACTAAAAACCACTCTCTTCTTAACTACTGAACCCACATCACTCTGGCCTTTTCCACCCTCTATAGGCCTAGCCTTCTCTTTCCCATCAATTAACACATGATTTAAATTCAAATTGTGGGATTTAATTGATGGTAAGTATTAAATTTTTGTTTGATAACCGGGAACCGTGTCTTAGGAAGGGTCTTTTGGGCCCATCCTAGGAGCGTAAACCTGAGGATCAAGCAACACCCCCAACTCACATGATCCAGGCAAACAAGAGGAGCTGGCAAGAGTAGAACCTAAGTTGGGCATATGAGAAGTAAACCCATTACCAACTAAGCTACCACTTAGGGGTAATGGTAAGTATTAATTACCTATGCCCCTTAATTACCCTAATCAATAGCACCTTCATAAGGTGAAACTAAACAACTAATAAAATGACGTGTTTCAATGGTACCATCCCTATAACTATTATTACCCTTAGTGGCATGAAAATCTCTATCCTTCACCACCCATCTTCTCCCACATGAAAAAGGACTAGGTCCCCCAGCATCTTCAACCTCTAGTCAATTGTATGGAATATCTGCGCTGCCATTTCTACTATTCCAATCGCAATCACAAATACCCCTTTTGATTGGCCTTGAAAAGGTCCTTAACCGTACGTTGACAGCCTTTCCATAGTCCAAAAACCAGTTGATGCCGGAATGAAACCATAATCAAATCATCTAAGTTCGATTTGTGCTTTAACAAAAAATCGATCGATATTCACCAAACCCCCACATAATTACTAAATTTAGCAAAATATTACAAGATTCCAATAAGTATATGGAAGTCCCTCAATAGCAATCCATCCACCATAAGAAGCAATCACCTCCGATATCATATTACCTTCACTCTTCTTTCTAGCAAATGATTCATTTGTTATCAAAGAGACTTCCACTATAATTCATTGTCTTCAAACTCAATATCATCGTGTGTGCGGTCAACGTCTAGTGTTCTTAAATTGTTCATAAATCTTGTTATGTTATACCAAAGACATAAGATGTTACTAAAATTAATTATTCTCCATAAAAGGAAACACAAAATCCATCAAAACAATCACAAATCTATCAAGAACCAATAAACCAATAAACCAATAGTAAACCAATAGTAAACCATTAAGCAACAATTGCTAACTTCTACTTCTCTATTCCAAACCTAGAAATTTCAGGAAAGCAATAAATTAACCACAAATTTTGATAAAACCTAAAATATTAAATCTCAAAATTAAAGATAATTACTAGAAATAGAGATCATATGATAGGACCTAATAATGAATCAGAGAATCTAAGACAAGATTTAGATCACAAACACAATGTATCAAAACAAATACAAATATAGTGCATGTGGGTTGTGTATATCTATACCAAATCATTAACAACGGAAGAAGCCAAACCAAGTCCCCTTTATTTTCTTCTGCACAACTTTCCCGGAATCGAAAAGAAAACTAGATTTCTCTCTTCATCACTGGAAACCCACCATGGAATCGCAGTGTTCTCTCAAAAAGCTCAATCCTTTTGGGCTGAAACGTTTGTTCCCAAACTGGAATTGGCTTCGCAACCCAAAAACAATATTGAATGAGGAAAAAAGGATTCACATGGGGGCACAATGCTTTGTTTGTTTTGGTTTGGTTATTATTATTATTTGTAATAAAAAAATTGAAAATTAAAGAAAAACTTATTTAATATTTAGGGTAAATTACATTTTAACCCCTGTGGTTTGCCCAAAAAATACGGAGTCTCCCTGTAGTTTCATTTGTAACACTTAAACCCTTAAACTTAATACCAAACTGCCATTTTGAATGGACATAACAGAAGTAATAAAAAGTCATAAATGTCCTTAGATATTTTCTACTCAGTCATTTCATTCGTACTATTTCGTATCTCTCTCTCTAGCTACTCTCTCACCATGAGCACCATATCACCACCACCTTTCAACACCAAACCCACCTCCTTCACCCATTTTCACAACCAAGGTTTGTGACACTACCAACAAGCTCTACGACCACCATCACCGTGAACTCTGTCGTCACCGTTGGACCGTCACGACCACTATTGCCTAGCTCCGTCAAAACCAAGAACCACCATTCACAGAGTGCTATAGATAACGTAACAGAAGAGGGAGGATGATGAAAAGAAAAGAAATAGATTTGGAGATATTTCTTTGGAATGTGTGAAGTTGGTTTTTGGACAAATTTCGGCATGCCGAAACAACCCATTGCAAGAAGAAATGAGAAAACGAGGTTGCATAGGATGAAGTATAAAGCAAGGTGAAGAGATTGGTGAAAAAACGGGGCAAAACAGTTAAGAATCAAGAAAATTATGGAGTTCGAAAGATGGGCCGAAGAAATGTCAAAAACGGGAAAAAAAAAAGTTATTTTTGGTCAATTTTCAGAGCTCTGAAAGCATGCAAAAAGAAGTGAAATTAGGTGTGTAAGGAGTGATACGAAAACTAGGCCGTGAGGTAAATCCAACGACTAAAAAATGAGGCAAAACGAAATTACGACGAAAGAGATATAAGGGCTTGAAGTGGTGTGTTTAAATCTGAAAATTTGATATTTTCGGGTTTGTTTGTGCATGCGGTTTGGAGAAGATAAAGTGGGTTTTGTTGACATGAATCCCATCAATGCAATTTCAAAAATCTAAACGTTACATCTATTAATCGTTTGACTCCATGGGTTGAGTTTGTTACTAATTTGAATTATAAGGAAAAAATTGGATTTGGATAATTTTTAGAGAGAGAAATGGTGGTGATAAGAAATATAAGAAGAAGAAAAAGTGAGTTTGAACTATTTCTTTCTATGCCTTTTCACTTTCTCTTTTTCTTCTTCTTCCCTCTCTTTAGCACTCACTATTGGTTTTTTTTTTTCCTTTTATGGAAGAAGCCATAGCTGTCCTAGTTGAAGTAGCCACCTACATAATTTGTAACTTTTATTAAACAATTCAAAAAAATAATTTCCTTTAATTCTAACTAGGTCCGATCCATTTGACAAATTTATTTGGAGATTTGCTTTTGAAGATGTGTATATATATATTAGCTGTAGTGCTGCTAAATGGGAATGGTGTCACAGTGGGTATCACCTTGGTTTGTTAGATGAAATGAGTGATAAGGAAAGAAAAATGAGAAGGAGATGGATGGTGGATGGTGGCGTTGAATTTCAGGTTGGTTTTGCTGTGCGGTGAGGAAGAAATCTGGGCAATTTCAAAGGCCTCAATGTGTTTGTTGCATATTTATATAATGAAGGGAGAGAGAAAGGGTGCTTTGGTCCAAGAATGTAACATTTTTGGCAGGGGAGAGTGTTGCTTACACTTTTATGTTCGTGAATTTCACGCCCTGGTTAAATAAACGGATCTGTCAAAAATTACAATTTGGTATTAAGTTTAGGGGTTTAAGTGTTACAAATGAAACTATAGGGAGGCTCCGTGTTTTTTGGATAAGCCACAGGGGGTTAAAGTGTAATTTACCCTAATATTTATTTTTGATTTTAAAGATTATAAAAAGTTTACAGAATTTATTAAATTTTCAAAAATATTGATTTATATTTTTGAGGAAAAAAATTATTTAGTTTAACTCAATTTTATGAAAAATAAGTTTTTTATTTTCTGGATTTTTTTGAATGTTGTACACAAGTTTTTTTATTTTGTGGATACATCTAATCTTGATACACTTAAAAAGTATAATATTTATGAAAAAAACTTTAATATTTATGAAAAAAAAAACTTTAAAAAATTCACCAATTACAAATATTACAAAAAAAAAAATTAATATATTTTTGTATTTTATTGTATTTAATAAATATTTTAAATATTTTTGTTCAAATTCTATACTTTTAAATATATCAAAATTAAGTGGATCTAAAATTATTTTTGAAAATTTCAAACCAAACACCTTTCTTCCACTCCCTACAACTTTCACCCACTGCTCACCAACATCGACAATCATTGTCGATAATCTCTTCTAATAACCAGTAGCGGCCACCACATGTTATCTAAAATCATCTTCAGCTAACCTCTAGCAAGAAACAACTGCTTCCAGCCACCATTTCTTATTATTGACAATCACCTTCAGCTATCATCTCTTAGTAGCCACCTCTTTCACTTATTTTTTAAATAAGATTTTAAAATACATATGTGTACCAAGCATATTTTGTATTGTCATTTTGATTAAAAATAAACATAAGCATATGTGCACAATAGCATGGATGTGTTTGCAATTTTACAATTAAAATTTTTCTCTTAGTAGCCACTCTTTTCACTTGTTTTTTAAATAAGATTTAAAAATACATTTGTGTACCAAACATATTTTTTACCGCCATTTTGATTAAAAATAAACATAAGCATATTTGTACAATTTACCAAATAGCATTGATGTGCATGCAAATTTACAATTAAAATTTGTGTATGGTTTGATGAACGAGGAAACTATTTAGCAATTTTGAACAATTTAATGAATAAGAAAAATCACTTAGCAGTTATTGAATGTGATAATTATTAGATGTAAAACACATGCTTAGAAAAAATTAATGTAAAAGAATTCACACCAAATCAACTGTACATCTAATAAAACTGGTCTAAAACACTTAACCAAGCTTATGCAATGATGATACTTGGATATGAAAGTTGTACTTGATATAGTAATGGAGATTACACCAACTTGATTGTGCCAATGGAGGATTAAAGAATTTGCATTTTGAAAATCTAGTCCAAGTGGATGTTGAGTCAAATGACTCAAAGTCTAACACCAAGTCTAAGTATTGAATTTGTGTCATCCAATTATAATAATCTAAATTCATCCAAGTATACTGAATCTGAATTTAGTAAGTTTGTTGAGTATGAATTTGAGTGAATAGTAAAACTTATGGCTAGCTATTCTTTTGAATTTGATTTTTTTTGTAACAGAAGATTTCAATAATTTGATTTTGCTTATTGTTGTACCTCAGATAGAGTCTGTGGATCCTAGTAGTCAAAATGAAATTGATTATAAAATGGCCCAACTCCTAAAACATTTAATTGGACATGAAGAAGAAATACATGCCCAACTACAGAAGAAATGATAACAATAAATTTAAGTAACGAAAAAATCCTCGATTGGCCCATATTGGCTCAACCTTGTCTTATGAACAATAGTTTTGCTAAAAGAAAATAAAAATATTTTAGCATGATACTACAAAAATATATATGGATTTATCAGGAGATCGTCTAACGTCGTTTTGTGTGGATTGGCTTCTCAAGATGAAAGAGGAAATTACCAAACAGATCAATGTTGGGTTTCTAATGGTTGTAGAGTATCCACAATGGGTAACGAATATAGTGTCAATTTTGAAGAAAGGTGGAAGGATCAAAGTACTTGTGGATTTCGAAGGTCTCAAGAAGGCCCATCCGAACGATAACTTTCCACTCCCTCACATAGATATATTAGTTGATAATGTTGTTGGACACACATTGTTGTCATTTCTGGATGGATTCTCGGAATACAATCACATCAATTATGGCACTAGAAGATAGAGAAAAGACTACATTTATTACTAAGTGGGGAAGCTATTGCTACCTGCCATGCCATTTAGATTGAAAAATACCGTAGCCACGTACTTGAGGGCAACTAATAGAAGTCAAAATGGTATACATTTAGACTTTTCAAATTACACTTTATAGTCCATAACTCAGGGTTACTTGATGGGTTTGTGTTGTTTCATGTGTTTTCAGGTAGATTGGGTCCTTACACTAAAATGACATAATTGGGAAACTTTTTAAGCTTAGATGGATAATTGGAAGACTTCGATTCAAATTCGCGAGTTAAGACTTAAAGGCTTGAAGTGAATAGAACAATTAAAACACAATTTATGAGGTTTGGAGAATAAAAGATTGGATTTTGTACAATCTTGCTATAGGAGCTACTTTGCACAACCTTAGTATTTTGATCATATATCTCTCATCTGATATCGAATTGAGGTACATCAAGTGGTGTTGTAAAAAAGACTTAAAGGGATACAATTTTGCGTGAAATACGAATTTTCTAATTCAAATGTTTACTATGTCAAAATGGGTCAACAAAAATCTATTGCTACCAAACTTCGCACGTATAAACAAAATAGGTCACACATGTGGCCATCACCAATAATTTATTGTTAGCTATTCTCCGAGTCTACACGTGTGGTGGAATTGGGCCACCCAAGCGACATCACCTCAAAAAACGCATTCTAGACCTATTTTGGTTAGGATTGACCCAAACCTTATAAATAGAACTTCTAAACTCGAAACAACGGATCTTGTTTCGTGTTTGGAATTTTTTCTAGGGTTTAAGAGCTGTTTTTTAAATCAAAACATACAAATTGAAAACTTGAAAATTTGTTTTTGAAAACTCTAAAACTAAACAGATTATTTCATGCAATTTTGAGTATGTATAAGTAAATTAGCATTTTGGCCAGCTGAAACTTTTAAAAATCTCATTATTTCAATGCAATTTTGAGTGTTTATATAATATAAATTAATATTGTGGCCCTCCTAATCATATATATTATTAAAAGTAGTGTTTTTCTCATGTTTAGGTCGCACATTATAAAGGCTTGCTTTTTTCTAAGAGAGCCACGTCAACATGTATTTTCTTAATTACGTATAGAGTTGTACACAAATTCAAACTTAATTTAAATTATACTAACTTTACCTATTTTATATAGACTCTATTTGATGAACATTTCTTTTCCATATAGTTTTTATGGTAAATTGAGATAATCACAAACTCAATACCAATTTTGTGTGTCACATTTTTCTTCTTAATTCTTTCAAGAGTATTAAGATTTTTTTTTAATGTTAAATTGCTTTTTTTCTTTTCTTTTTTTTCCGTGAATTATTCTATACCTAATACCAATTCTATATGATGAATTTGTCGTTTAAATTTTATAGTGATTCTATATACGAAATTATACTTTCTTTTCCATATTATTTTATATAATCACAACTCACAAGAAAAAAAACTGCACAATATGATACTCCCAAGTAACCTTTAAAATTTAGATTTACTACTTGAATTACTTTTTCAATTGTTAAATAATAAGTTCTTTTATATTTTGATATCATATTACAGATGATTAATCACTTCACACACTGAGATGTATCTATCATTTGGATGTTTTCATTATTTTTTCTTTTGGGTTTAGATGTTGTTATGTGATTATTTCTTAATTGGTTGTTGTTGAATTTCTTTCATATAGTTGATATTTTAATTTAATTAAGAATGTTTATTTTACAATCTTATAATTATATATATATATATACATGGGTTATTTTTTGATAAATTCTCTTTCTAAATGTTTTATTTCATCTAACCCATATTCTTTTTTAGTATTCCATTAAGTCATGTTTAATGTAAAATGACCAAATCATCCTTTCTAATTTTTTGCACATGTTTCTATTTTGAAATTAATACATAACAATAGTCCCTCATTTTATAGAGAAAATCTCTCCTTCGTTCTAAAAAGAAAATCTTTTCTTTATCCTATGGAGAAATTCTCTCTCTTATTCTAATAAGGAGAAAATATTTCCTGCCTTCTATGGAGAAAATCTCAAATTGTGAATTTTAAGCTTTTTTATAATTTGAAAATTTAAAAAATAACCCAACAAAAAATTTAAATGAAAATCAAAATGCAATGTGAATGTTTACAGTAAACAACAAACATGCAACTAACTTTTGAAAAAACAAAACACATATTAAAATACAATATGAATGTTCACAATAAATAACATACCACTAACCTTTGAAAAAATAAAATTCATACAAAAATACAATATGAATGTTCACAATTTATAATTAACATACAATTAGCCTTACAAAAATAACTCATACCAATGTAAACATTTACACTGCAATGTGAAAATAAAAAATAAAATTAAAAAAAAATGAAAATCGACTATTTCAATTGTTCAATGGTAACAAAAATGATTATTCAACTAACAGGTATAGTAACAAAAACAATAAACACACAATTAAATTTCGAAAAAATAAAACTTATACCAAAATACAATGTAAATGTTCACAATTTACAATTAATATACAACTAGTTTTAAAAAAAAAAAATGAACTCATACCAATGTGAACATTCACACTACAATGTAAAAACATAAAATAAAATTGAAAAAAGTGAAAATCAACTATTTTGATTGTTCAATGGTAACAAAAATGATTATTCAACTAATAAGCATAGTAAAAAAATAACAAAATACAACTAACTTTTGAAAAAATTTCAAAAAAAACTCATACCAAAATACAATGTGAATGTTCACAATTTACAATTAACATACAACTAATCTTAGAAAAACTAAATTCATATCAATGTGAATATTCACACTGCAACATGAAACAAAATTGAAAGAAAAAAAATAACTATTTCAATTGTTTAATGGTAACAAAAAATGATTATTCAAACAACAAGTATATTAACAAATAACTAATGATATGTGAACATCCACATTTTACAAAATATATAATTATGTCCATATTTATATTCCAACACTTACTTCTTAGACTTTCAAGCAATGTGAAATGTGAACATTTACAATGATTGACAAAAAAATAAAAATAATGGTAGCAATAGAATTAGAAATCAAAAAAAAAAAAAAAAAAAAAAAACTCAATCACTTTAAAAACAAAAAAATATCACCCACATTTTCATATTCATCATCATTTTTATCATTATCACTATCATTAACAATATATGCAATTTCATCATTCCACCAATCCAAATCAAACAAAACCCACATTTGAAGAATATGTTTGTAACAAAATTGATTGGATATAAACAGAGTTTCGACTTACAACAATGGAGGAACATAGAGTTTTGAACACAGAGTAACAATGGACGAACACAAAATTTCAAACACAAAGTGGCAATGGAAGAACACAAAACTTCACCGCAACAATAGAGGAACATAATATTATTTCACTACTATGTGTAAATTAGAGTTTCTAAACCCTACCAAATAGAGAGTTTCAAACCCTAACATAATGAAACAATACCACAAATGTGAATGAAATTAATCAAAAAGAAAAACGTAAATAATAGTAACTACCAAAATAGAGGTACCAACAAAAAAGAAATGTGTATATCATTTTTCTATATAATACATATCAACCATAGATATAAAGGTATAATAGTCTAATAAATAATATAACTCGGAAAAAAATAAGAAAAAGATCTCATGGAATAAAAATATAAATACATAGGATTAACTAGGTTATAATTTTCATTGGTGGACTTACTGGGTTAGAACACCTCGAAATGGGATTTATCAATAAAAAACACTAAAATGATTATATGATAATCCATATACAGTATATTTTATTTAATTTTTTAGTAAATTTTATATAATTTCTATTTCTACATATTTTTATTTTTCAAATGAATATAAAAGAAAATTAAATAGTTAGAATTACTTTTAATTTTATGTTTCTAATTCTTCTTCTAATTTATCTATTATTTTTGATATCAAAATGAGTATTTATTTTACTATTTTATAATTTAATATATATCATACAAAATTATATGATAATTACCCTTTTATAATATGATAAAACTAAAATTATCAAAATACACAAATAATTTAAATGAAATTAATATATATAAGTATTCAATTAATAATTTTATAGAACGATAGCGCCAATATTATCAAAATAAATAATTAAAATCATACTTTAATTTTAATTTTTAATTTTAATTATTCTTTTATAACGCACATTGTACCATCAAATATTTTTTGAAAAATATAGCGCGCATTGCACAGGTCAACTGCTAGTAAATTGATATAATAAAGAAGGCTAATATTTTCAATGCAATTTTCCGTATTTACTTTAATCCCTCTAAGATTTAAATAGTTTTATATTATTATTTAATTTTATGGATTGAATATAAACTTTTCTTGAGGGTTATATTACAATTTTCAAAGTCTTTCAAGACTATCATGACTAGCTTAACTACATGTATATGGTTGTTAATTACAAGATTTTATTACAGGGGTTGGTAATTTGTCAAAGAAGTAGGTGTCACCTTAATATAGTTGTTGACAATATATATTCTCTCACCAAAAGAAGGTTTTTTCGGTTGATATTTAGGTTAGTTTTTGGGTTCTCAAAGGCACCCTGAGTTATATCCTTCCACATAAAACAAAAAAAATTGTTAAGCTCTCCAAGACATAGACCAAAAGGTTGATTTAAAATCAAGTCACAAAGATTGATCAACTAGAGTGTTTCAATTAAAGAGGGCACTGCCGCCACCCCCCTCGACTACCGTCATCTGTCAAAGTCACAACTTCTGATCATCATGATTATCTTTCTCCCTTACGTGCTGTAACTTTTATAACTGTGATTTACTCTCCATTCCCCATTCTGCCACCGTGACTCATCTCCTCTGCCACAACATCCTTTTCGTCTCTCCACCAGCACAAATGTTGCCATACCCTCTACTACTGTGAGCGAGTGAGCAAGCGAGAGAGAGAGAGAGAGAGAGGGGAGTAGATCTCGGATTTTTTTGGGAGGGTTTTAGATTTAAGAAGAAAAGGAAGAGGATGACGATGAAGGGTGGCAAGTTGAGGCAGAGAGGGATTGGGGGTGGCCCTAGCAACAATGGATGGTAGTGCCAACAATAAGGCAAGTTTGGAAAGACTAAATAAGTGCACTTTTTGACTTTTTATGAAATATGGGTTGGATTTGGGTTGGGTTTGAAGTGATGTGTTAGAGAGGTGATGTGACTTAAATAGGATAGTGACTTTTTGAATTTTTTTGAGGATGCCAAACTTGGCCTGGTGGCTGGTGGAGATAGTAGTGAATGGGTTGACTAATTAGGATTAGATGTTTTAAAATTTTGTGTCTTTTTTGATAATTTTAGATAAAGACTGTATTGTGATAAAAAAAGAAAATGGAGAGTATAATGAGACAAATGTGTAATGTAAATAGAATCACCCTTCCATGGTTTATATTTGATAATTATCTTATATATATGGGACAGTGACCACATTTACTCAAAAATTAGTTTGGTGAAGCCCCGAATACCCTTTAGGGGGGCAAAAAAAAAAAATGACATGTATTAAGAAATTAAGAAATGTAAAAAGTCTACTGTTTTAGGACTAGAGACTCAAATGATTCTTGGCTAAAATTCACCCTCTTCTTGCATGTTGAATCAGAACTAATTTAATGGTTGTTAGTTAAATTAGGTCTAACTAAAAAAGAAGGAGAACTACAAAGTTTAACTAATTTTATCATTTCATCTCAATCTCACTGCCTCCTCCATGAGACCTCTGAACAATAGAACTACAATTCCAAAAATGGGAAATCTCTTTATTCTTATAAAAAATAATTATAGAATTCATGACCAAAATTATATGATGGTCAATTTTTTCAAAATCTAAGTCACTTTAATAGTCTTTTGTTTTAAAGTGATCAATCAAGACTTTTCACCTAATTTTGTATTATTTTATGTAAAATTGTTTGTAAAAATTATATGAGATTAAGTTTAATTCCATGTCTTATGAGATCTACAATAACTTATATAAATGTAATTCTAACAATTTTACAGTCCTTTTGATCACAAATGTAAAATGAGATTCATGTGAAAGATGACGGTTTGGGAGTAAAATTTTTCTTTACTTTATTTCAAATAAATAAGTAAAAACCAAACAATTTTATAAATTTATTTTCTTTGCATTCGGATGCTTAGAAATTTTTTTTTTTTCTTTTTTCATTAATACAAAAACAGCAACATATAATATTGATGGGTATATGATTGCTACCTGAATTGACAATTCGTAATTATAAATTTATTCTTCCTTTCTTTTTTTTTTTCTTTTTTTTTTTTTTTTTTGGGTTTATTCATTTTGACATTTATACATATGCCAGCTCATCTCCATCTCATCTAGCAATAAGAAACAAGAAGCCTAGTGGGCATGTGTTTGTGAACTGTTAAATTGGTGCTAACCCCTTAGTTATAGAAACTTCTTAGAAGCCTCCTTTCTTGCATATTTGCCATTAAAAATATAGCTATTTGCTTTTGGTTATACCTCCTTAATAAATTAGTAAATGGGTCATATTATTGGAGAAGAAAAATTAACTTGGAATCTAGGCAGCTCAAGTGAAACATATCCATTGAATAATACTAATATGTCCGGTGTTGAATAAGAAGGAGGTCACGCCCAATGACGATTTTGTTAGAGAAAATAGTTTATCACCATTAATATCCGGTAAACTTTGAGCTATAATTAATATAGGGCCCACACCTTGGTTTTGGTGGGTTTGAGTGGCAACGGGTTCCTTGCCATGTGGTGAACAAGAATATATACTCAGGTGGTCAAAACTATTTTCGAGTGAATGGGAAATTGATACTGAAGTGAGCCTTATGAACATGAATATGTTTGGTGTGGTTCCCATGAGTTGGTATCTAAAACCTTGTCCCACATAGGAAATATGAAGAATTTCTTTGAGTATATAAGCTCTAAGTTGGAAGGGGTACCCAAGTTTTATAGGAGGAGGAGTTATGGACAAATCCAAAAACCACCACACGCGCACGCCATTGCCATCCGGCCAAGTCAAGGGTGTGGGTCAAACCCGTCCTTATCTTTTTGCACCAAATTATTTGAATATTTCGAATAATTTTTTGCGGGAAAATTCAAAATCTGAAATTTTGAATTTAAATTTTTTCGGTTGCAACTCTTCTCCATCTCCGACCAATCGCGTCTCCGATCTAGTGACTATTCTTCACAACGGTCTTTTGTTCCGGAAAAGGCACTTCTCTACCTATATATATCAACCCTCCATTCCAAAACAGTATAGAGTTTTTCTTTTCCTTCTGAGTCTTCTCCCATCGCTGCTTCATACAGTCTTCATCTTGCATTCTGTGTCTATATACTGAAAGTTTGATAACACAGCCTAGTTCGCTGTACAAACAACACGCGGTGCTGCATCTGTTTGGGGTGATTGTTGAATCCTGGAGGCAGGACGTCCATTATTCTCGAATTCGGATCCCCGGCCGCCCTTCCCAGCAGCCCCCCAAAACGACGTCGTTTTGGGGGGTTTTCTTCTTCTTCTTCATCTGACCAGAGGGAGAGGAAAGGAGAGGGAGAGAGGGAGAGAGAGAAAGAGAGAGAGAGGAGGCAGGTCGTCCGCCCGTCGCAGCCCTCCGCCGTCGCCTCGCCGTCGTACCTCGCCGCTGCACCTCGCCGCTCGCCGTCGCAGCTCGTCGCGAGCTCGCCATGGTCGCAGCTCGTCGCGAGCTCGCCGTCCGGCCCCGCCTCTGCCTCCTCCTCCTCCTCCTCCTCCTCCCCCAGTGGTTATGGCCCCCTCCAGTCCGGCCCTCCTCCTCCTCCCTCCTCCCTCCTCCTCCTCTCCTTCCTCCCTCCCTCTTCCTCTGCGTTTTTTTTTTTTGAAAATTTTCCCTCCAAAACGACGTCGTTTTGGGGGGCTGATGGAACGGCTGCCCAAAAAGGGCGGCCGAGGATCCTTGCTCATTATTCTCAAGCACCTATGAGAGGACGAATTTCTGTCTTAAAGACACAGTATCCAAACACTGGCCTCAATCACAAATTTGTTCTCAGTTTGATTCTACAGAAAGTTGTAAGTTAACTCTAGTTCTGTATTTAATTATTTTCTGTTTTATTATTCTGTTAAATTAATTATTATCGAAAAATTATTTCCAACAATTTAACTAGGATAATGTTAATCGCAATTTGAGGTTGTCGGAATAGAAGTTGGAAGTAATCCAACCAAATCAAAGAATAGAGTAATGAAAGAAAAAAATTATACTTAAGGGAACTCAATCGTAGAAGGAAGGGCGATTCTCGAAAAGTAAGGTGGGAGTGACTATAAAAGAATACCCACCCTTATAGTTGGGGGATACACTAAATAAAGGTTAGACTCTCTCTCTCTCTATATATATATCTATTAACTTTTTCACTTCTTTCTTACTCTCTCTATATCATTTATGACTTAAGAATGAGAGTGGTTTCGGCCAACCAACCTCCAGTCGACATTTGTGTTGCAAGAGCAAAGGTGTTCATGTGTGACTCCACTTGTGATCACCAAAACATCAATACACAACATTTTTCTTCATGCAATTATATTGTCCCAACTAAGAAATTAGGCATTGCAATAGATATTAATGATGATTTTTTTTCTTTTCTTGTGTTGCATTCGTTTAATCCTTCTGCTCTTGGAACTCGTACATTTTTTTGAAATTGTCGACTATGAATATTCCTTCAATTTGAGCTTTTTATTAGCACTTATGCTTTGAGTGCCCCCATCTAAATATATGTTTTGGGAGGATAGTGTTTTGGGTCTTGACTTTGATAAGAACATTGTTGTGTTGAGTCTATGACGATGGCAACAGAGCTATATGCCTGCCTAGCAACTATACATTTGTGCCTTAGAAAATGTCTTAAGTGATGGCGATGATGGATTGATTGGCGATTCAATTGTAGTTCAACCACTTTTTGATGAATGCTTAGTTGATTACAGGACTAAATATCTATATAACTTGTTTGATTTTATTTGTATTAAGAAAGTTCATCCAAGTTGTTAAATTATGCAAATTCAAAACCAATTGATCATAAGTGGAAGGCATTTAGAGTATATTAATCAAGTAATAGCGACTTAGAAAAACGATGTGGAATAAGTTTAATACAAACTTGGCTCATATGGCTCATCCATCAATTCCGGTTGCTCTTAGAAGTGACAATTTAATACATTCATGAAGTCGAAAAGGGTATGGCTGGCATTTCAACTTTCATTTTACTAATATGACACCATTGTTTCGTTGTTCCCATTGTAGCAACGGCATGCTTACTAAAATTTCATGGAAATCATAAAAAATAAATACTATAAAAATGTAAAATAAGAAGGAAGAATTAGAAAGAAATTCCCTTTCCTTCCAAAAGATGGTGAGACTGATTTTAATGTTTTGCTTGATTTTAATAATGTCTTTTATTTATTTATTTATTTCTGTAATAATTTTCATTAAAAATGGTGAATTATCCAAACAATAAGATTTGATGTTACCATTTTTTGTGACGTGGGTTCAAGTCATGAAAATATTCTCTTTAAAAATAAAAGTAAAAATTGTATAAATTTTGTCTTCTTAAACCCCTATTTTAGAAGAACTTTCGTATATTAGATTGCATTATGTTTTAGGAAAAAATTCAGTCAAATATAATAATAAACTATATCTATCAAAATTTTAATCTTATTTTACTATTTTATAATATTTCTTGGAGAGTGCAACAGTGAGGAGAATTGGAGAATGGAAAATGAGTGGGAGCACTAATTAGTGCTACCACTAATTATGTGGCAGTAGGCCCCACCATGAATGATTTGATGTTTTGGCCTTGGTGTTGTATTTTTTTTCTTTTTTTATTGAGTGTCATGTCATTAGTGGTCTCTTTAAAGCTCCAAAATTAGTGGTCTCTATCATTGTTGAAAATTTTAATTGTTTTGTATATAAACTTTCTTATAAACTGGACAGTTGAGACAAGTAAACAATTTATATTGTCTTTTTCATTTCTTTTCTTTTAAGTTGTGTTCAGTTGTTAGAAGAAAAATAAATAAATAACATGAAAGCTAATTTTCTCATAATTTTTTTAATTTTTTTTTATGTTCAATTAGCAAGAAAGTTATGGTATTCATATCTTAAGCTTTCAAAATATATCTTGCAAAAAATAAAAGATTTTGCAATAAACTCAAAAATACACTTCCTTTTTCTGGACAAATGAACACACATGGAAAACCAAGTTTATTTTTCTTTTATTTTACTACACTTTTCTTGAGAATAATTCTCATGCATTCATAAGTAATTTTTCTCTCTCACAATAATCATTGAACAATTTAAATCTTTATTTTTTATAGTTTATTTCAAAAAATTTGAGATTTTCGTAATGTTATGTTTATTCACTATTGCCCAATTACACTTTCTAACTAATTTGGATTTCCTGCAAAAATTTGTTATAATTTCAAGCAAATATTGTGAAATTTCTTTAATGGTTTACTTGTTATTTGTTTTTTCTTTAATTTGAACGTTCCTTTAAAAGAGTTGTTAGATTTGAGAAGAAAAGGCCAATTATATTATGTAGACCCCATTCATCAAGAGCAATTTGAATGCCTAAGCGTCATTTTGGGAACATAGCAAAAAGTCGCGTTTTTAGACAAAATGTCTAAAAATGTGACTGCCAAAAACGCAAAAAAAATCCCTTTGGGAAGTGCCAAAAACGCAGCCCTAAAATTACAAATTAGGGCCTGTGAAAAAAAAATAAAAAAATAAATCTCTTATGTTGGGCAAGGATGTTTTGGTCATTTTAATTTAATTTGACACCATAAATAAATAATAAACTAAAAAGCAAAAAGTTAACTTTTTACCAACTTCCCAAATCACTTTTAAAAAAGCCAAAAAACTTAATAAAAAACCAAAAATTAACTTTTTACCAATTTTCCAAAACAATCCTAAATGAGTTCTTCATACTCATTGTAAAATTTTCTCATGATGCATAATCTTGTACTTATTACGACAAAATATTTAAAGAAATTTCCTATAACAACTGAACACATGCAGAAAAGTAAAACGGTTTTTATTTATTTATTTATTTTCCTTTTCAATAAATTGAAGAGTTAATTACATCGAGATCCCCTCAATTATTACTGAGTGTCACTTTAGCCTCTCATTTATAAACTCGTACATATTTGACCCCTTTAACTATAAAAATTGTACAAATATCTCTTTTGGAGATGGTCTGAATGAGTGAAAGTTTTACATTTTTATAATTGAGAGAATTAATATGTTCGGATTCATAGATTATGAGGTTAAGGTGATTCTCATTAATAGTTGAAAGGATCTTTGTGTAATTAATCCTAAATTGAATTGAGGAAAGAAATTGAGTAAATTATATTTTGCCCCTTTTGTATCTTGTCATTTTCTCATTTTGGCCTTCGATTTTTTTTTCTTTTCACTTTAACCCTTCATATTTCAAGTTCTTTTTTTTTTTTTTTTTTCCCTTCATTTTCAATTTACTCCCAAAGCTAATTTATGTTCAAAATTAAACAGAAAATAGCACTTAGCTGCTACATAATATAAAAATATATTATTATATTAGAATTTGAATTTGTGTCAGAATTGTAAGTTATACATAATAAAATGTTTTTAGAGGCATTTACACACAATTCTTAATTTATGAATTTATACTCCATTAAGTTCTAATTAAGATTTTTTAGGTCTTCAAATCTCATTAAATTTTTAATAGGTGGAAATACCCATCAAACAATAATTGTTCATCATTTATGATTATCTATAAAGAAACATGATGATTTGATATTTATTTTGATTTTCAAAACTTTAAAATACTAACTTTCAAATTGAAAAAACTAAAAAAAAATTATGTGCAAAAAAAAAAAAAAAAAAAAAAAACTAAGGTTTTTTCTTGAAAATATTGAAAAAACTGAATTATTTTTTTTTTATGTAAAACTGAAAATTTTATGTCTATAAATGAGCATGATAATGGAACATTGATGTGCAAAATTGAAAGAAAAAAACTTTAAAAATGAAAAAACTAATAATGTTCTCAGTTTTAAAATTGAAAAAAAAAACTGTTAATGTTCTCGGTTTTATTGGATAGTTAAATCAAAATAATAAGTAAAATGACAAAAACGTATCTCATGCTCTGTTTTTTTTATCATTTAGTGAAACAATTATCTAGAATATTAATATGCAAAATTAATTATGTTATTAGTTTTAAAATTTAGAAAAAATTGATAATATTTTCAATTTTACTAAATGAGACTTATTAATTTAAAAAAATTTAAATAGGAACTAAACTATCATAACATTTGTAAATAAGATTTTTAAATAATTAATTCATATTTTTATGACATATGGTTGTGAATGTATCATTTTCTATCTAATATTTCACATAAGTTAGCTTTTGTTGTAAATTAGAAAAAATTGAAACATGAAGAGTGAAAATAAGAAGAAAAAACACTTTGATAGCCAAAATACTATATAAAAAATGACCAAGCATAAATGAGACAAAGTGTAATTAATCCAAAGAAATTTTGAAAGTGAAGGGGGGCAGAGTTAAAAATCCATAGAGTGGTGAGGGGCATAATAGTCATTTTAATAGAAGAGTAGAGAACTTGGAGAGAGAGAGAGAGAGAGAGAGAAGGTGGATGGTGTGTTTTCAGTTTCTACTTTCTTTTTTTTATTTCCTTGTGTTGTGTGTAGTGTTATTTGTATCATATCTTTTCTGAGCTTTTCTCGGAAAAAATTTTCTACTCTCTTTCTCTCTCTCTGATCTACCATGTCTGAACATCTTCAAATTCCAGCTTCAAGCTCTGTTTCAGGTATTCAAATTTCTGTCTCATCTCTCTTTGTACCTCTCTCATTTTCTTCTTCTTCTTCTTCTTCTTCTTCTTCTTCTTCTTCTTCTTCTTCCTTCTTCTTCTCAAGAGTTTGAACTCTGTTTAGGGTTTCTTGATTTCTCTCTCTTTTGGATCAAAATGGAAATGTGGGTATTTTTCTTTTCCTGATTTGACACATGGGTTCTAAGGGATTTCCAAAATGCCTAAAATGGAAAATACACATTTTGATTTGGATTCTGGGTTTTGAATTTTAGCTTCTTCTTTTTCTTTTTTTTTGTACATATCAATGTGTATATCCTGAGGGTCTTGGATCTCTCACATTTTGCTTTTCCATGTTAAATGGTGATGGGTATCTTGTCTTTTTTCTTGGTTTTGGATCTTGGAACTTGGAAGTGGAATGTGGCTTTAACTCTGTGACTCTTTATTCTATATTGTATTTTTCTCATTTTTATTGGTCAATTAGAGTTTATTTTGACTTTGTTGTGTTTGTTTTGCTGGAAAATTGGATTGTGATTTCGTTGTACATGTACTTGAGACTGTTATTGGTTTGCTTGTTTTTCAGATCTGTGTTATGTGAGATTTTCTTGCTAATCATACAATGTCCTTTCTCTGTCTGCCTGTATCAGGACATGTATCGTACTGATTAAATGATAATCTGCTATGCTATATATTTTTGCATCAAATGTGACAATTTTCTTTTCTTTTCCTTTCCTTTTTATTTTTTATTTTTTATTTTTTATTTTTATGTAGTTTTAGAAAAATTTTAAGATTCTGAATTTTTCTTTCAGACCCATCTAATCTATTCACCTGTTCTTAAACCTAAATTTGGCTGATTAGGGACTCTCTGTGTGTGTGTGTGTGTGTGTGTGTGTGTGTGTGTGTGTGTGTGTGTGTGTGTGTTTTCTGTTCTAGTACATGGACATGGTGCAATCCTCAGCATGAGCAGAGTGCATTCTATTGCCTATCTCTTGGTTTGTTCGAGGTTCTAAATCTAGCCATTGCTCTAATTTTTGTTTATTTTATTGTAAAATTTATAAATTTACAGTTTCCCCCTAATTTTTGGCACTGTTTTTATTGGAAGTTTTTCTGTTTGTTCTTAAAATTGCTTTGATGTCTCACAAGACTCTTGTTTTGTTCTACTGTTAATCAGGTGTAATTATATTCTGGAACTGGATGCGCTAAGTTGAGTGTTCAGACTCTGTTCTTAAGTTTGTATAGTTGGAATTTTGTGGCTAGTTCCACATTGCTGTGTGTGCTGTTGTCTGTCTTGTTTCTAGTGGGATCACTCAACTCAGCTTTATGGGTTCCCGATTCCCATCCCATCAGTTGAGCAATGGCCTTTATGTCTCAGGCCGGCCCGAGCAACCAAAAGAGAGGCCTCCCACAATGACCTCAGTAGCCATGCCCTACACTGGTGGTGATATAAAAAAATCTGGAGAACTCGGGAAAATGTTTGATATTCCTGTTGATGGCTCCAGATCACGAAAATCCGGACCTATAAATAATGCCCCTTCAAGGACTGGGTCCTTCGGCGGTGCTGGTTCGCACTCAGGCCAACTCATGACCAATTCTGTGAATCGAGTTGGTTCTGTTTCTGCTTCTGGGGTTTCTGGTTCTGCTTCTCTAAAGAAGACCAATTCTGGGCCCCTTAATAGGCATGGAGAGCCAATAAAGAAGTCATCGGGTCCTCAAGCTGGAGGAACATCTGTTTCACGCCAAAATTCTGGCCCTCTAGCCCCAGTTCTCCCCACCACAGGCCTCATTACATCCGGACCCATTTCTTCAGGCCCACTAAATTCATCAGGGGCTCCTCGCAAAGCTTCTGGTCCGTTGGATTCCGCAGGTTCAGTCAAGTTACACAATGCATCTATAGTTCACAATCAGGCTGTTACGAACCTTAGTCAAGAGGAAGAGTACTCGTTCCGCAAGAGCTTCCCTAAGCCAATCCTTTGGGCAATGGTTCTTCTTTTTGTAATGGGATTTATCGCTGGCGGTTTTATACTAGGGGCTGTTCACAATCCTATTCTTCTCGTTGTTGTTGTAGTTCTTTTTGGTGCTGTTGCTGCAGTGTTCACTTGGAATACTTGTTGGGGAAGAAGAGCTATTACTGGCTTTATTGCTCGTTATCCCGATGCTGAGCTTAGGACTGCAAGGGATGGCCAATTTGTTAAGGTTTCTGGGGTACGGAACATCTTAAATAATGCTCAAATTATGTCTATACTCTCTTTTTTCCCCTTGCATGTGCTATACTAGTAGAATGCTTCAACTATATAGCTCTTTGCAGATTCTATATTTATTAGTTGTTTCACAGTTTCCCTATTAATATCATGCTCCTTAGAAATTTTGAATTTCATAGTTCGGGCCAGTCTGTGAACTATTTTACTTTTTTTTCTTTTCAATTTGTGAAGTTTCAAGGAAGTCTTAAAACCAAGAATTGATCTGAGTCATGAGAGATTTTACAAGAAATAATTGCTTCAGATTTTGTTCAACTTATAAGTTGAATCAGGGGATACCTTACGGTTATGGTGGCTTAGCCATGAATGATCAAGCAATTTGTGATGTCTGATGGTCTATGGAAATGTTGTAGCATATATATATATATATTTATAAACAAATTATTATTATTATTTATTATTTACTTATTTTTACACTCTATATACCTTATTTGGGGTAGAGCTGATACCATCACAGAACAGGACTTCATATATGAAATTTAAGAGCTTGTTCACTGAAAATTAATATTAGCATGATATATTTTCTCGAATGTCCTCCAATTATGTTAAGAGAGGAAAAAGTGTAAGGCGAATGGGAGAATGCAGAGGGTTGAGGCAATTGAAAGGGACAGGAACTCAAGACAAATTAACTGTGGTGGACATGACATGTTGAGAAGGTTATATAGTGCAAGTCAGCAAGTGCTCTAAGGCTGATGTACTGGAGAGCTGAACTTTCTTATGTTTACATATAAAATCAAGATACAATGAACCATTTTTTATTATTATTTCTTAAAAAAAAAAGTTTCCTTTCTTCTGCTTGTTTCAGTGGCTTTTGAGAGGAAAACCTTCTCAAATTAGAGCATTTTTACATACAGAAAACTGATAGAATTTTCATTCATCATTGTCAAAGATTATAATTTGCTATTATTTTTTTTTTATTCAATGGACTTGTGGCGGTGTTATTTCTTTCTGGCCTTTCTTTCTTTCTTTCTTTCTTTTCTTTTTCTTTTTTTTTTTAAATTTTATTTTAAGTAAAGATGTGATTGTTATATTTTGGTTGGTCAGTCTTGTTGCCATGTTCTTAGAATTGCATCCATTAGTTTTCTGTAAGTTGCTGCATATGCCTGTTTTAATGAAGGTGGATTATAATTTCTTGAAGGTGGTTACATGTGGAAATGTTCCTCTTGAATCAACATTCCAAAAGATTCCGAGGTGCGTTTATACGTCTACAAGTTTGTATGAGTACCGAGGTTGGGACTCAAAAGCTGCCAACCCAACACATCGCCGCTTTACTTGGGGTGTCCGATCAGTTGAGGTGAGAAGATAATAAAAACAATTATAATAATGATAACATTATCAAGCAATACAGACCAGAAAAAAAGGTGTTTCATTAACCATTTTTGAATTTACTGTATAGAGTATGCTCTTGAATCCTCATTCTGATTTCTTAAGTTCATTCTTATAATTTAATACCTGAATAGATTGTGAAGCTAGACATGGCATGTTTTTGGGCTCAGGCAGCCCTGAAGTTTTCTGATTTGCTTATACACGAATTTCATGTCATTAAAAACACTTCTACTTCATTTATATATATATATATTTTTGGATCTGGTCTGTGTTGAAAAGTTAAGAAAGTGCTTGAATAAGTCACAACCATGCATGATTAAAATATTTCATGTATAATTGCAGAGGCATGTGGTCGATTTCTACATTTCTGACTTCCAGTCTGGGTTGAGGGCATTGGTTAAGGCTGGGTATGGTGCTAAGGTGACTCCATATGTTGATGAATCTGTTGTTGTTGACATCAATCAGTCAAGCGGTGATATGTCTCCGGAATTCATTAGATGGTTGGGAGAGAGAAACCTCTCAAGTGATGACCGTATAATGCGATTGAAAGAAGGGTAATTTTGTGTACTTCTCAGTTCTTTTAAGGCTGTCCTGCATGCTCCTTTATGGTATTTTGGAAAGTGAAAGCTCAATCATGTTTAGCTCTAATAATAATAATAATAATAATATAATAAGGGTTAATTACACCAAGACCCTTCTTCTATTAGCAAATATCACTATACTCTCCTCATCTATCAACCTATATATTTTGACCCCCTCAATATGAACGGGTTTATAAATGAGGGGGGTAAAGCAATATTCGCTAATAGTTGAGAGGATCTTGGTGTAATTAATCCTAATAAAAAAATATATGGTTATGTTGCCTTTCTTTTATGTGGAAAAAAATGTATTTGTAGGCCAGAAGATCTTGATAAATGTTTGATGGGAGCTGCCCAATTTTGGCCGCGCATCCGTAGGCTTGATTTTTGTTTTTGGTTTTGTTTCCAAAAAGCATACCTCAATCGTTCTTGTTTGTGGTGATAAATGAAAATGTAGGCACATCAAAGAAGGTAGCACGGTTAGTGTATTGGGAGTTGTCCAGCGGAATGATAATGTCCTAATGATTGTACCTCCGCCGGAACCAATCCCCACGGGATGCCAGTGGACTAAATGTATTCTTCCTGCCAGCCTTGAGGGCATCGTATTGAGATGTGAAGACACTTCAAAGATCGATGTAATTCCAGTCTAGCAATAGCATTTGGGAATCAGCCAGCCAGTTTCAAGAGGGTATTGCTGCTTCAAGATTGAATTTGTTCGATAATTTTGTTATGGTGATGTTGATGGTGGTGTCTTTTTAATTTTTAACCAGTTGTATAGTTTCATGTGATTTTTATTTTTTTATTTTTATTGGCTCCAATGCTTTTGTAATGGGGTTGGTGTGATTATTACAATTTTACGGTAGGGAGGGGGGAACTTGGTGATCAATGAGGGTTTGGGGATTGGAATTTATTGTCTAGAAATGTTTTGAGTTTAAATTTCAAGTAATTTGGGTTTGCATTTAAATTTGTTCTTCCTCAGAGGTGACAACAGATGTGAATCTTTAACTGTTTTTTTTTTTTTCTCTTCCCATTATTTTGAGATGGATTTGCCCTCAGGCTCAAGCTGTACTGGAAAACTGATTGATTGATGGTTTTACATTGCAAATGTTGTTCTGTTAAAGTGCAGGTTTGCGTTTTTATCCAAAAATCTGATTTTTACCAACTTGTTCATTTGGCAAGAGCCAAAAAGTTGGTGGCAAAATTACATAATTACCCTTAGTGTTTATATTTTGTGAGTTTGGGTGAAAAGTAATTTTTTAAGTTGGGTGAGGCTATTTTAGTCATTTTAGTGTAGTAAAAAGCAACTTTTTACCAACTTTCCAAATCACTCTAAAAAATCTTGGTTAAAAACAAAAAAACTGATTTTTACCAACTTCTCAAAATAGGCACATTGCCTATTTAAAGTGTTTTTCAATAAAGTTGTTTTTGTTTGGTTTAGAATTTTAAAAAAATAATTTTCCGAGTTTTTATTTTTAGTTTTTAAATATTTTTATCAATTCTTATTTTTTATATTCACTTAATTTAGATACACTTAAAAAGTGTAAAAAGTGAACATTTTTTTGTCAAAATTAATTAAATATAATAAAATATGAAAATGTATTAAATCTTTGTATTTTTTTGCGTTTCTTTGTCTTCAATGAAAATTTTAAAAAAAAAATTTTCATAAATTTTATCTTTTTTAAGTGTATTTAGATTAAATGAATCTAAAAAATATTATAAACTAAAAATTACGAATTGAGAAATTAAAAAATCAAATTGAGTGAGTATAAAAAGTTGTGTTTAACTTAATATAATTTTGGATAAATTATAAAATAAAGCAAAAATATCGATTAAAATCATTAACATGGGACATATAATGAACTCTATTAATTTTTGAGATTTATATTTAAAAAGGTTCAATTCTTGAATTTTTTAAAATAATATTATTGAAACATGATTGTAAAAGCAAAACACAACTTCTTCAAACAATATGAAACATGAGTTTAAAAAAAATAAAAATTGAAAGCTACATGTAATTGGGAAATAAAAATCCAAACCCCAATATGGTTTGGTAAAGAACTAATGTCTCCAACTGAACTCCTACCAGAATTGGTTGAGACGTCCAAGTCAATTTTGGTGTGGTGTGGACTCAAAATGACTCAGATTTTGTTTGGTAGAGCCCATGTGCATAGTTTTTTTATTTTGGTTTTTTTGTTTTAATATTATTTTTGGATGTGTTTTAGAGTGTTGGTTGGTACCCCTTTTAGTAATAATTCAAGATACAAAAATAATTTAACATAAGTTGAAAAAAAATATATTAAAAAGTTAAGAAATGATAATTTTAACTTTTTATTTTATAATTATTAATTTTTAAATTATAAAAATTTATATCAAATACGTCACAAGAATGATGTGGTAATTTTATTTTTGTAAATAAATTTATAACTGTTTTGTGTTAAAGTAAAAAGTTCACGTTAAATCACGTCATTCTGTATGAATTTTGTTATTTATATATCATTACTTTAAGTAAAATATGGTAAGAAGTATCATTCTAATTGATGAAATCAGTAAATCAACGATCCATGAACCAGATGGAGTAAAGATGGGTTAGACATCTGAGATGGTGAGTTGGGCTTTCTCAATAAGTTATCTTTGTTTCACTTGTACTAAATAATTAAAGTATTGAGGACTATGAGTAAAATACTAAATATAGGACCAAACAAAGTATGAAGCTGTCATTGCATACTAATTTTGACTTACATTTTAGTAGAAAGAGAAGAAAAATAATGGATTTATTAGAAAGTTTGGAGTAATCTCTATTCACACTCCTGTCTTTTTACTAGATATAAAAGAAGAGAAATCAAAGAAATTCAAGAACAAAGTAAGGAAAATCAAGAAAAATTCATTAATAGGCAGGAAACTTCACCCTCTAACATTTGTTGTGACTCTAATCTAGTAAGAAAATCATTTGAGACAGGTTTTGGGAGATTAAAAGTGAACAAATAGAAAAGAGTTCGGAAAAAGGAAGGAGTTTGAAGAATTTGTAAGAAAAATTATGTTTTGATTTGTTCAAGCTTTAAATTCATTGCATATGAATGTTTTTCAACCAAACCCCAATCATTTATTCATGTCTTAAAGCATCAAATATCATGTTTTGGAAGATTGAAATGAAGAAATAGAATGAAGTTTGAGGAAGAACACAAGTTGAGAAGTTCTTGGATTCAAGCTTGTTTTTCTTGGTTTAAATCTTGAATTCATCCATTCAAATGAGTTTTCATAGACTTTTCATCATATTTTCATGTTTTGGTACATCAAACATCATGTTTTGAGGTTTTAGGATGAAGAAAAGGGAGTTAGAACACCAAGAATCCGCACCTGACTTGAGTTCTACTTGCTAGGCACTCGAGCGGCCACCACCGAGCGCATGGCGCGTAGAACACAATCTGCCTCGACTGAGCCACCGCTCAAGCGGCCTAGGACACCGTTCGAGATGCCAAGCCACCGCACGAGCGGCTAATATGGGTGCATGTGCGGCCAACCATGTTTCAACCCATAGATTGTAACTTCAAATGAGCATATGTCTTATCCGGACTCGATTTTAAACGCTTATTGTCTAAATTCAATCCCTGGAAGTCTAGTTTTCAATGGTGATGGTCTTATATCCAAATTCTAACTACATAAAAAGATATATTCAAATTAGTAAGGCTGCTCACTTTCTTTCTAACCATTTCATGTCATTTCCTCTCCTAACTTAATTTCCTTTCATTTCTTCATGTTTCCTTAAACCTTAAGCATCTAAACATGGTATTTTCCAATGTAAAGCATGTGAAATTGTTGTAGAGTACCTAGGGCTTTTCAATATGCACATTTAGTACATGATAACACTTGATTTGAGCTTAAGAAAGATTAAGAAACATTAAGTTCAGTCATGACCATTTAAGGCCCTTCAAAGTACGTCTTTGGCACACGCTTTGCGTTTGATTAACATGTAGAAAAGACTTGAGTTAGAAAAGAGATCCTTTAGAAATTTCTAAGCTAAACTAAAACGCTTGAATTGATTTAAGAACTTACAAGTTAAGATATTTCCAATGCCTTGTTTATACTTTGTGTAGGTTAAGCTTTGGAGAAGGGGGGAAATTCCATTGTTCGCGAGCCATCTATGAGTAATATTATTGTAAAATTATGTTCAAAATTTTGTTTTGAAAACTTGATGATATGTCATGATTTGTGAAATTCTTATTTTGTTTCTAAATAAAATAAATGTCCCTATATTTATTGAATCTATCAATGGTATCCTTAGATAGTCTTAGCCATTGGGGGACAGTCTAAATGTACCATGGCTATGTTGAGCTCATCGCCACCAAAGTATAGATTATCTAATTGTACCCGGATCAATATTCTATTAAGAGGTTCTATTGGATGTATCATGTTATCATATTTTGATTATAAAATATCTGATGAGAAATCTTTGAATGCTTTTGAAAATGTAATGTGATATTATGCTTTGCAAAAGAGATTGAAATTCATTCATTTACCACTTTACTGTAATATTATTCACTGGGCAATGACTCACCCCTCTCTCTTATATATATATGTAGGTGATGAAGAGCTTGGTTATGAAAAGAGGTTGATTAAGAGTGGTCTTGAATGCTTGTGATGGTTTTGTATAAGTTTTGTCACAAGTATTATATTTTACTTTTGTTGTATGGATAATGTAATTAAGTAAGACAATAATCAAGAAGAATGTATGGTTTCATTTCATATAGTTATACACTGCTCTAAATGGTGTTTCAAATAGACTCAATATAAGCAAGTAATGGCTTCTGCACTCAAAATAAAAAATTTGCCTCAATTATTGTAAGAGTTCAACTTGTTTTGCAAGTTAGGCCTTTGGTAAATAACGACTACTAGCCGATCGCCTCACCATTCTATTTGAGGCAAATTGGGATCGTGACGGAGATTTGTTTTTTTTAGTAGACAAAATTACAATAAACACCTTCACACTTTGTTAATTACTTCAATTGTCTTTTTAACATTTACACATGGGAAGAAGATGGCTGATGGATTGACTTGGTGTTGTGAATTTTATGCCAAGTTTAATATTAGTGGTCTTTATTTGTTGAAAGTGGGGTGGTTGAATTTCCTATTTTGTCGACCATTTTTTTTTTTTTTTTCCCTTTCAAATTGTAAGGGTCAGATTGACACAAAGGATAAAATACAATGACCATTGGTATAAATTACCCCTTTTTTTTCTTTCTTTCTTGAATTACCTAATTTTTTTCATTTTGTGTTAGTTTATAAAAAAATTATAAATAAAATGTTATTTAATTTATATAATGTAATAACATTAATTTAAGTTAGTCATTCAATAGATAACTTAAAAATCTACCAACCGAATTTTGGTAATTTATTGTGTCACTATCTTTTTTTCTTTTTATTGTATATTATAAAAAATCATTAGACTTAATATATTACACATTAAACAATAAATCATTTAATAAAATATATTAAAGTACAAGACAAATTTCAAAAATATTAACAAGAACGCATGAAACATGACAACTTCCACACATGGAGATAAATAAAACTATATGCATAAAGGAGAAAGTCTTCACAAAAGGAGGAAACTTGTATGCAAAGAGGCATTATTGCATACACTAAAACAATTACTGCTAAACACCTTCACAATTTGTTCGCTGTAGCAACTGATAGTTGTGGTGTCGTAATCCCCACTTTTACATTACAAAATAAGCCATTATGGAACTGAGGCAACTGCGTAGCCTATAAAAACACATTTAACAACATTAGATCTCAGTTATGAGTTAAATCTAATCCTAGATTTGATAGCTTCCTCAGCAATAGGCTAATGGTAGAGACAGAAGGAGCCGTAACCGTCATGAAAACAAAAGAAAAACCAAATTTAGAGAAAAAAATAAATAAGGAACTATTAGAGAAGGGACGAGAAATAGCTCCACCCTCTCCTCTCTAGAGAGTATATATGAAAGAACCTTCAAAAGATAAAATAGAGAAAGAGTGAGAACCTTAAAAGATAAAATAGAGAAAGAGTGAGAGTGAGTAGGGCTATTGTGTGTTTATCTTCATTGATAAGTGAAAAATCTAGAAACCTCCTAGATGTTGATTTGTGATTATGTATCAATTTTAAGCAGAATATAAAAATCCCAATCAAACAATCAAGAGAAAGAGGACACAAAGATTTTGCGTGGAAAAACCACAATTGGACACCTTCCAATTGTGATAAAAAAACCACGGGCCACAGCCACCAGAACAATCCACTAAGAAGATATAAAGGAATTACACAGGTATCACTCTCAATATCTAGCGAATCCACAACGCCTAATTGAACCAACCTCTATGTGCTCTTCCAACCCCATCTTCACCACGGAATTGTCTTTCTGATGAGCCACTCCGGATTCCACCACCGAAGCTTCAGACCGAATTCTTCAGAATCCACAACTGAAGAACAACTTTGATGAGCCACTCCAGAATTCACAACTGAAGCTTCAGGCTCGAATTCTTCAGAATCCACAACTGAAGAACAACTCTCTCTTTTGTGTAACAAACAAAACCTTTGATGTAGCCTTTTCAGATCATGAGTTGAATACTCAATAAGACATCAAAGAAAAATAAAATATCCCCAGATATAAACCTTTAAGAACCAAAAAGAAGATCTGGAGGAATAATTAATGAGTAGTCTGGTTTTGGGAGAACACCAACTACTTATAAAGAACCAAAATAATTCTTGTCTTGGAAGAAATCCAACTTCTTGTAGAACACCAAAAGAAATCCTGTTTCAGAGAAAACCAACTCTTTAAAAAAATCCGGATTCTGAGGCTCGCTCGAGCGAGGCTTTCCTGGCTCGAGCGAGGAGAGTAAATTTCGTGATTTCTACTAGTGCCTTCGCTCGAGCGACGGATCCTTGGCTCGAGCGACAATCACTGCTTTCAGGTTTTTGTGCGGACGCAATCCTTCGCTCGAGCGAGCATTCCTTGGCTCGAGCGAGAAAGTCTTGGCTCGAGCGAGGAACTCCTTGGCTCGAGCGAGCAACGGCTGACATGCAATTTTGAATGCAATTTTGCGTTTTGCTTCGGCCGCGAGCTGACCGGGCAGCTCGACCCCCGTAATAATCAGCAAAGTGGCAATCTTGAAAGCATTAACATCACAAACTTCTCTGCATGGCTCGATTCGGGTTTGGATTCGCATCTAATAAACTCATAGCCTTACTGAAACAAAAATGCGAATAAAATTACAACTCAAAGGAGTTTTGTCAAACGGGGTTGCCAATAATAAAAACCTAACAATAAGTTATCTAAATTATTACAAATTAAAATGATTGATATAAGTCAATATAAGGGAAAATTACTTAAAATTCACTTTAGAAATCTATATATCATGAAATTTATTCTTGTTATTTTTTTGTTATAGACTGGTAGGTTCTGTTCATTTGGAATATTTTCTATGAGATCCTATTTTATATATTATTATGTCATGTTAAGACCGTTTTGCCCTTATTGATTGTTGGTTTTTTTTTTTTGAATGTGTCACATTTTTCAAACATTACTAATAAAGCCCTTAGTGTATTTTCCAAACGTGGCTAATACAGAATAAATAAAAAGGCTCTAATATATTTTTTCTAAACGTGAAATGTGGCTAGTGTATTTTCCAAATGTGGTGTATTTTAAAAACATGGCTAATACAAAACAAATAGAGAAGTCTTTAGTGTATTTTTTTCCAAACTTAGCTAGTATATTTTCCAAACGTGAAACGTGGCTAGTATATTTTCCAAACGTGGCCCTTAGTATATTTTCTAAACATGGCTAATACAGAACAAATAAAAAAAATTTAGTGTACTTTTTCCAAACATGACTAGTGTATTTTCCAAACATAGCTAATGCAATAAATTACATGGGTAAATTTGTCAATTCCCATTAAATGGGACTTCCATGTTTTTACCCAAAAAGCAACTTAAGAAGGGGGGTGAATTAGGTTTCTACAAGTTAAAATTAATAATACACCAATAAAATTAATTACTAGTACAACAAATTATTAACAAACACAATGATGAACTTAGCAGTAAATGATCAAGCAAAATAACAATGAAGTATAGCTAACATATAGGGTAAATCAAATGATTAACACATGAATATCAGATAGTTATAGCGGTAGTAGGAAAGCAAAGAGATTAGGGAAGATGAGACAAACAAATTTATAGTAGTTTGGTTTCAACCAAGCCTACATCCACTCATCAAGCTTCACTTGAGATTTTTCACTATCTTCTAACTTCACAGGGGTGCTAGCAACCTCATAAACATGGAGTAATCGTCCACAAATTTTATGCAGACTTCACAAGTCTAAACCCTTGCAAATTTTAGGTGATTCACAATCACTCTTAAGATTTCAAGAAAACAGTGTTTGCAACACTTTTACAAAATGAAATGGTATTTTTGCTTTCAAAGAAATATTACAATAAATATCTCTCTCAGATGAATATACAAAATGAAGCTCGTTGATTTTGTGTAAAAAAAACTCTCAAAGGTAAATATGCTTAAGATTAAGCTCTGTGTGTTTTCTGAAGGAAAAGGAAATACAAAAGATTTGCTCTTCAGAGAATAGAGAGATGAGATTGATGATAAAATCACACAACTTTTCTTGGCTCAAATCTCTTTGAATTTCTAATGACCTCTCACAGGTAGATGGGCTTAAGGCTATAGCTCAGTGTTTGATTTTTTGAAGGATGGGTGATTAACTCAAATGAAGAACACTTCAGGAACTCAAAGAAGATGAAATAAGTGAGTGATGAATGATATAGAAATGTTTTGCTTGTTGTCTCCATATCCCTTTCTTCAGCAGGAGTACTTCTATTTATTAAGAAAAAAAACATTGATTGTTGTTTGTTGCGTATGTTGAGAAGATTGAGTAAGATTTTGGTTAAATCTACTTTACTCCAATTTGCATTCCCCATGCATGATTAGATCTTGAAAGAGTTGAAGATGGGTCTGATTGAAGACAAGTAAATTTGAAAAAAAAAAAGAGCCGTTGCAGTACAGAGTGGTCATCCACCCAGATGTCCAAAGCCAAGCTTTGTTCTCGTGGGATGTCCGCCCGAACGTCCATCTGGATGTCCACCCGGAGTCCGGTGAAGTCCCGGTCGACAAGGATGATTGCTGCGGTCATCGAGTATACTACTAGTTTGACAACTGGAGCGAAGTTGGACTGAACTAGAGTGAAACGGGCTGATTTTGGCCTAACAGGTCGTCCCCCCGGACGTCTGCCTAGTGTATTTTCAGCCTCTTTTCTTCTGTTGTTGCTTGTGTTGTTTTGTTGTTGTTTTTGCTGCTATTTTGCTGATTTTTTGGGCTGATTTGCTGCTATTTTTGGGCTTTTTTGCAGCTATTTTTGGGCTGTTTTTGCTGCTGGTTTTGTGCTGATTTTCTGTTGCCTTAGACTCTGTTTTGGGTTGAAATTAACACCTGTTTAAGATCATTTGAACCTCTAAAGAGATAGATTAAATTGATATGAATAAAACATAATATATTGATCAATTTAATTTATCAAGAACAAAATCAAAACATAATCAAAATAATAATATATTGATCAATTTAATTTATCAAGAACAAAATCAAAATAATCATCAAAACACAATATGGTTAACACGTGTTCATTAAAATATTGAGACTGATTGATCCACAAGTTCACCTTTTGGGATTTATGGATCAATCACCCTTAATATAGGTTATAAGTTAAAAGTTTGGGGTCTTTTGGGAAGTGGGTTATAATCCACTTCTCAGATTATAACCCATTTCCCTCTCTCACAAAAAGCTGATTATAATCAGCTTTTAACTAAAAAGCTGATTATAACCATCTTTCCAAAATAGTCCAAAAGAAAGAATGTCGATATAACTATAAAGTTAATAAATTTATTTAAATCGATATTGAAAAGTGAATAAATCTATTATCTACCTACTATATACTATTATAAAAGTGTGAAGAACCTATTATGTTTTCTATTTTTTTTTAAATCTCAATTTTACCCTATTAAATCTATTATATTTTCTAAAAGTCATGAAAAGTCCTATATAAACCAACTATCTTTTTATTTTTGGAGTTGAACACTCAAAAATGATATATCTGTTTCCAAGAGTCCTATATAAATATAAACAAACCATCTCCCTTCTTATCAAAAAAAAAAAAATTATCTTCCTATTTTTTACATTGATGATGATTGAATAACAAAAAATATTTACTCTTTCTTATTTCTTAAATATGTTTCTATACTAATATATATAATATTTACAATTCTCCATAAGATATACATAATATTTATAATTCTCCATCATGGATCAAATCACTGTGAATAATTTTGGTTGAATCTTAAAGTTTTATGCTTTTATTCGAATTTAAACAAAGGAAAACGCATGCGTTTTTAAAATAGAGATTTGTGTTGCATCTCAAAAATTCAAACGTTATCTTTATACATTTTCCTTTTATTTAAATTATATTTTACGAACTATAATATTTTACATTGTACTTTAATAACCAATGTATGATGTCAAAATTCTAAACAAGAACCACTTACTTTGGTTTTATTTTTTAAATCTGTTTTTTAGTTTTTGGTTTTTCATATTTTCTCAGTTTTAGTGATTAAAGATATTGAAACTTCTTCACATTTTATATTTAAATTATACTTTTACATGAAAACCTAATATCTAATAATCTAAATAGAATTAGAAAATAAAATACTAGTAAAAAAATTATAAATTCAAACATTACTATTTATTATTATTATATATATTTTCTTTATTATTATTGTTATTATTATTATTATGATGATGATTATTATTATTATTATTCATGATTCTTTTTCCAAAAAGAATACACAACTAATTATTTTCTAAGTATATTTAAATTAAGTGAATCTAAATCTAAAAGTAAAATAAAAAAATAAAATATATTAAATTAAGTGAATCTAAAATGAAAATAAAAGGGTTATTAAAAAAAAAAAAGTGTCAAAGACAAAAAAAATATGAAAATTCAAAAATTCAAAATAAAAGTTTGAAAAAAAAACTAAACCAAACACTATAAGCTTCTTTTTTTAAAATCTTTCTTCACTAATATATAATTTTACATAAATTATTCACAAATTCCTTTCAATTTTTATGTAAATTTAATAATCTAATTAAAAAATTGTGCATATACACAAAAATGTAACACTAAACATCTACGTTATTTATGAAAAATTATTTAATTATGAATAATTAATTTCTTATCGTTACCTTATTATATTGTTGGAAAATATTTTACATATTACTTTTGTGATATCTTATATATGTCAATGTCTATATATAAATATATAAATATAAATTTATATATGTTATTGTATTTATACATTGTCAATCTGTAATGCTATATTACTATCGGATACTTTAATTTTCTAGCATTGCTTTAGTAATATAGTTATATTTGTTAGGAAAAAATTACAGAATTGTATATTGTTCTCCTATCAACTTATATTCAATATATATATACATACATGTCATACAAATAAGTGTCCACAACAAACAATTTCAATAACAAATCAATACTTTGCAAAACACATCCATCACAATAATAATTGTACTTTTTTCCTTCATAAAAAAAAAAAAAATCACATTGTTGAGAGAAAATGAATTTTGATATTCATAACAATATGATATCGTTTCAAACTCTTACTCATCAAAATATTTTTATTACAATGAGTTATAATGGTGAGTAAGAAGAAAAATAAGAAGATGGTGTAGCAAAAACTACAAAAGATTTATTGCAACATGCTGTGCAAGCAAAGTTAGACGAGCTGAAGCAGAAATTGTCCTATTTGTTGTCAAGTTCAAGAAAAACAATGTACCTCATGAATACATTTTATGTTTATAAAATTTCTTATTTATCATTTAAATTCTTCAATCGAGTATTTATTCATTTTTTACTTATTTATATTTTGGATAAGATTAAGTTATTCATACAAGCCTTTATATTTTGTATATATATCACATACTAATTTAAGAAATACGCATAATTATACCATTAATAATTGATAAAATCAAGTGTTATGTACAATGTACGTGCCCAACCACTAGTTAAAAGGAAAGTATAAAAAATTGAAAAACTAAGTGGGCTTTAACTCACGTGACAGCCCTAGGTCCGTCTCTAGGCCCGTCGGTTCGGAAAATATTGGATTTGAGCTTGAAAAGTTGACCATTGTGGGCCAGCTTGATTTTTGGAAGAGACCAATTGGACTGGGCTGGGCGGGCGCAGAAATGAACTGGGCCTGCAGGCCGCAGCCAATTTTTGAAGTTGGGCCCGCTGCTAATTTGTATTTAGACCTGGTTTGAAATGTTAGAAAAAATTTAAAAGCTCAAAAAGTGACCAAAAAAAAAAAAATAATAATAAAAATAAAAAAGTCATCACTATTTACAAATTAAAAATATAAAAAAATTAATATACATAATATTTTAATACAAACTAATTTTATACTGTGAAAGGTACTGAATTGATGGGAAAGTACCGTGAAAATAATATAAAAAAAATTACACTATATATATTTACTAAGTTAGACGATAATGTTGGGCCCGTGGGAGGCCACCATGGGTCCTTTTTTAATAATCCGAACCGTTCAATGTATAGAACTCGTTTAGTACTATATGGCTGTAAAAAATCACGTTGATCGGATATCGCTAATATATGATCAAATCAGTTTTGTATAAAAAATGGATGGTGTTATAATTAACAGTTGACAAAAAAACTAATCCGATCAGATAGTTATAGATATTCGATCAACGTAATTTTTTACAAACATATAACACTCGATGAGTTGTACACATTGAACGGTTCCAATTAACAAAACGGGACCGTGGTGGGCCCCACCGGCCAAAAAGCACCCTCCAAATGGTTACCTGAAAATGAGGCAACCATTTCCTATTACACCACTCTACAAACCTTGTTGCCACCGTGCAGCCTACACTATTAAAACTTTTCCTACACACTAATTTATACAATTTTTTAATACACATTTTTTCGTAAAAAGTCAAAAAGTTAACCCAAACATTCATTTTTTTTCCTCAATTTTTTGGTTCAAAAAGACAAAAAATGCACTTATTTGGGACATCTCAAACCACCCCTTAATTTTATATTTGAAATTACATTTATTATTTATTTATTTTTAGATATAAATGTGATTTGATAAAAATAAATTATTGATATCCAATTAATTTAATTTTATACAATATATTATACTAGATGTACATTAAAAAAATGAAATATTTCAATTATTGAAGCGATAGATCATATAACAATAGTTGGGCATGGATTACAACAATCATTTATCGTTCATTTTAATAAAAAGAAGTCAACCCAATTATATCAAAATTGTATTATTTATTCTATTTTCTTTTTTTTTTCAAAATTATATATATATATATATTTTTAATTTTCTAGATAATATTGTATAGACAAATATAAAAAGTATATTTTTTATTGAAATATTCCAAAAGAAATTTAAAATGTCAAAAGAAATAAATATATTATTTGATATTTATCTTTGTCTTTTTTTCTTTTTTCATATATATATAAATTTTCAATTATCTCACCAAATAAAATTTCAAACTTTTAAATATTTTGAAAAAAAAATTCACTAAAAATAAAAATAAGTCACCATGCAAACCCCAACACCTTTTGGTTATTTTTTTAAATATTTTTTTATGCGAATAATAGAAAACAAGGATAGATCAAAAAAATGAGAAAAAGAAAAAGAAAAAGAAAAAGAAAAAGAAAAAAAACCCTAAAGTCAGGCTTCTCTCCAATTCAAAATTAAATTAAAGTGTACTATTGGACCTACGAGGACTCATCATAAATTTTGTTTTAATAATTTAAACAATTGAATGTGTAAAACTCGTCGAGTATTTCATATTTGTAAAAAATTATGTCAATCGGATATCGATAGACACTTTATCAAATTATATTTTTTTTAACGATAAATATATTTTTCAAAATAAATTATTGACATAAATATAATCCAATCAAATAACTATTGATATCTGATTAAGTAATTTCTTTAAGAATAAAATACTTAGCGATCTCTATATGTTGAATTATTCGGATTATCAGAATAGGATACATGGTAAGCTCCATAAGCCCAAACATTACAATCCAATCTACTATTATGTGGACGGGAATGAATTTGAGTCTAAAAAGAAAAAGACATCAAATACTGAGGTAAAAACCAAATAAAAAAAAATGAAAAATTAAAAATTAAAATTTTTTGAAAGGTGAATTATGAAATTTGAAACCCAACATATGTTAATATTTTTTGTTCATTATTTTAAAAAGATTATGCTAAAAACGTATTTTTATAAATATATTTTCTAATTAAAAAAATACGTTTTATTATTAAAATTTTATTTATTTTTTTTAATTTTAGATTAAAAAAAATCCAAATTTTAATGAGCCGTCTTGCGAGCCCTAGATATTTCAGTGTATTTCTTTCCCAATAAAGCCCTCTCCCTCTCTCTCTCTCGCTCGCTCGCTTAGCTCTGCCTGGTTCTGATGGCTTCTACAGCTGCCGCGTCCACAGACCACCACCTGGACACCAACGGCTCATCAAACCCACCAGCCAACACACCTCACTCCACCGCCACCGCAACCACTACCTCCTCCTCCGCCGCCGCCGCCGATACGATGGAGGTTGAAACGGCGGCAACTGATAACAACCCTCCTCCACCACCCGACTTAGCTCCGGCAACGACGGTGTCGGCAGAGAAGAAGTGGCCGGGATGGCCTGGGAGCTGCGTGTTTCGCCTCATTGTGCCTGTCCTCAAAGTCGGCAGCATTATCGGCAGAAAGGGTGACCTCATCAAGAAAATGTGTGAGGAGACTAGGGCTCGCATTCGCGTCCTCGATGGTCCAGTTGGTAGTCCTGATCGCATTGTGAGTTTCATTTATTTATTTAAATCTCTATGCATGCTTGATTTCTAGGGTTTGTTAATCTATGAACGCTATTGTCAGTGCGTTTGGATTGGATGATTTGGGAAGAAAAGAAAAGAAAAGGAATTTATTTGTTAGTTCATTGAATTTGTTTGGATAAGTAAAAAGGAGAGAAATAGAGTGAAATGGGAAGAAATAGAGAAAATTTATGTTGTGAGAAATTTGGGAATTTGATGAAAAGAGAAATTTGGGATAAGAGGGAATTTTTACGTTTACAATCTCCATTTAGGACAGTTTCTTTCCAATAAGAGACACAATGTCTCGAATACATGTTTCTTTCACCTGCCCATCTGCATTCTCGTGTGTTATTACCATTTGCATATTGTGTACAGCCTCATTTCTTCATTCATGGATAAGGAATGTTTTTGTGTGTGTGTGTGTGTGTGTGTGTGTGTGTGTGTTTTTCTTCTGAATTTAGTGCATTATATTGTAAACCTTAGAGGGAGCGACATGTCGGTTATTAAACTATTTTTAGAGTAGAATTAAATTTGGTTTTCATTCTCTCTCTCTCTCTCTCTCTCTCTCTCTCTGTGTGTGTTTTATTTTATCAGTGTGTTGAATGGTGATGCTATATGAATGCATGTTTGAAAACTTTTTTTCTTTTCTTTTGTGTTTTGTTTTTGCTTCAAAGCATCTAAAGCATTTAAAGCAAGTTGATTTTAATACATATGTGCTTTATACATGTAACTATATAGAGCAATGGTTTTCCTTTTTGATGGTTCAAGCAGCAGATTTGCACTTTTCTTAGAACAGAACACCAGTGTTGATTGAAAATCAATTTCAAGAATCCTTTTTTAGTATTGATTGGCACAACAAACGATTATACCATTTAGAATGGTATGACACCCATTTTGCAAATATTTTAAAATACAATGACGAATGTTTTGGTTTAAAATAAAAAATTACTACAAAAGGCCCTATTTGGTGCTGCGTATGGGGCTGCTTATGACTTTAAATATATATATTTTATTTTGGAAATATGTGCCAAAGTGTTTGGTACAGTTTTGTTTTACAACTTATGAGGCATAACTAGCCTAAATAAGTTGAAAAAAACTGATCATTGAGAGATAGGAGAATGGCTGTTTTTAACTTTTGCTTTTGATTATCAAAACAGGCCTAAAAGAAGATAAGATTTTTTTCCCCTTCGTACTCAAGGAGTGTTAATTATTGTTGGAGAACTAGTGTTAGTGGTTTATGTTGTGGCGGGCAGTGATAACAATGGTGTGAAATATAGGGTAATCCGGTTGGGTTGGAAAGAGCCTTTTTTGCTTTCCTTGTGATTGTGGACTTGTAGTTATTGGGCGGAGCTATATTGGTTCTTGCGTGTGGTGGATGGCAGTGCTGTTGAGTGTTATGGTGTACAAGGTGGTGATGCCAATGACGTGAAATGTAAGGCGATGATAGTGATCAGTCAAATTGGGGAGAAAGAGAGAGAATTAGAATGTTTAAAAAAGTCTTGGACATGTGAGTTCTTCTTTTTCTCAATAACAATTATGCTTCTTTTTGCATAGTTTTTGCCTCATGGCCCTCAACTATGCAAAATGGAACTTAAGCAGCGTTTTTGCTCCAACATGGTCTTTTATTAAGATAATTATGTCTTGAATTTGATGATTGCAATGCAACTTGCAACTTTCAGTTCAGTAGCTGGATATTAGAAGTGAGCGTACTGAAATTTCTATTATAGTTGTATGTTGCTCTGATATTATGACATTTGATTTCATGAAAACCTTGTTTATTTTTGCATATGTTTCTGTTTCCTGTTCAGGCATTCCATTCTAATTCCCAACTGAATTATTTTTCCTGTTCTTACAGGTTCTAATATCTGGAAAGGAAGAACTGGAGTCACCATTATCCCCTGCAATGGATGCTGTAATAAGAGTATTCAAACGTGTCAATGGACTACCTGAGAGTGAGGGTGATGGTAAAGTGCCTGGAGCTGCATTTTGTTCAATCCGGTTTTTGGTGGCATCCACGCAAGCCATTAATCTAATTGGAAAGCAAGGCTCTTCAATCAAGTCAATACAGGAAAGCACCGGTGCCTCCATTCGGGTTCTCTCAAGTGGTATGCTTTAGTTGCTTCAAAAGCTACTAAATTGTTTACTATTACTGGATTTTTTCCATGTGCATTATCTACAATGTTGCCTTTCGATTTTGGTGGCAATTATTGGCCTTATTGGTCTTATGCTAGATTGAATTTATGAATTTACAGTTGACAATTTTTTGTTCACATCATTTTTTCCCTTTCATGATTATACTAGCTTATTAATTTTTGAAAGTTTACTATGCTGCCCATTGATTCATGACTTTATTCTGTTTGATTTACTTGATTTACAGTTGGCATGATTTTGTTTAATCAGCAACAAAAGTAAATTGTATAGAGGGTGCACAACCTTTACACAACCGAAAAATAAAGAAAAAAAGAAAGAAGAAAAAAAAGTGCGAAAAATAGAAATAAACCAAATCCCGATTACGAGCAGCCACAAAACATCAACAACCAACAAATAAAATTCAAACTAGCGCTAAATTTATAAAGGAAGCTCTATCATCATGTGTCATGTTTTTCATTTTTTCTCCTTCGAGCTTACAAATAACAATGACAAAAAATAAATGGATTCTTCTCCAACTTCTCCATGAAGACAAATAAAGGACTAACTGCTTTCTTCAGTCCACACCTCCCTTAAAGGCTCACACCCCTTCTTACCATCATAATAATGAACATTGAAGTCTTTTAATTTCTTTCTCCTTCCAGTAAATATTTAAGCCTCTATCCTGCTTCTCCATTAAAACCGGCTAATTCACTACTGGAGAAGTCTAATCTTCTAAAATGCTATCCATGCCTTTCAATTCAAACACCTTCCTAGCCACTTGTACAATTTGCTTCTAACTCAAGCATCCTCCCTCATTATTAGTGGTTGAAATCCATCATAACAATGAGAGCTAATCTTGAGCTTAGAAATATTAGAATGGAAAGAGGTTTGGGCCTTAATTGTACTTGGATTCGTTGAAGACTTTGGATTAGGAGTTCCATCAATGGATTAGAATGTCTTTCCTTTTCAGTTTTCAGTAGAAACATACATTGTCTGTTGCAGCACCAAAAATTACAAGGAATATAGAAAAACGCAATGCTATTTAAATATGAAAAAGCTACTCAACTCAGCAAAGTCAAAATCAGCCAACCACATGTATGCAGTCTTAGATGTTGGTGTTAAAAGTCTGGTGGAAATATTATAAAGCTAGTCATCCTGGGCATTATATTATCTATGGATGGAGAATATTTGATGCCTATTGATGTACATAGTTCCAAACACTCTAAATAGGCCCTCATTTATATGAAGACATTTTTGTTTTGTTTTTTAAAATGGTTTCAGGTATTTTTCTTAGTGGACTTTTGCTTTCTAATTACTTTAAGCTCCCTTTTATTTCTTTCTCTGTTGTATGTTTGCATACTGATGACTAGGTCGGTTAAAATTTTCTTCTGGCAGATGAGGTGCCACATTATGCCAACTCAGAGGAGAGGATTGTTGAGATGCAGGGAGAATCTCTCAAGGTTCTTAAGGCTGTGGAAGCTGTGGTGGGCCACTTAAGGAAGTTCTTGGTGGACCAAAGTGTTCTTCCCCTATTTGAAAAGAGTGTGAGTCCTGTTACTCTGAAGGTTTACGAAGTAATAGATTATGGCACTGGGAACTTACTGTTGTTCTGCCTTTTTCTACAGTACAATACACCAGCCTTACAGGAACGCCAAGTAGAAACCTGGGCTGAGAAGTCATTGCTGCATAGTACTTCTCAAACTGGGATGGGTGCTGATTATCCTCTTGCAGCGAAGAGAGACCCTCTATTTCACGACCGTGAAACCCAGTTTGAATCAAATATCCATTCTTCTGGAATTTCGCTGTATGGCCAAGATCCTGGACTTTCAGGAATGCGTTCTTCGGGACTTGGTCGTGCTGGTGGTCCTTTTGTAACCCAGGTTGGTTTCAATTATTCATTTCTCTACTAGTGTTATCTCACATTTCACTTTAGATATTAACTGCTGTGACGTGGTGCACATTTCCAATCCTTTCTGTTTTGTTTATCTCAAGTTTTGGAAGTCTAATGAGGTAGCTAGGCTATGGAGTGGCCATATATTAGCTTTTTTGACTAAAATAACCAATAAAGACAAAATGTCACATCCTACCCATAAATTAATTACTTTTTCTCTCACAACCATCTATTCGACTACAAAAAAAATTCCATAAATCATCCCGAACACAACTTTTTTCCATCTCATAAAATAGTCAAAAAGCCAACTAAAATAGTCAAGTTTCCAAACGGGCCCAATTGTTTTGGCAATGATTTAAATAAAATTTTCACATGATTGTGGCATCTGATTTAAGGCTTTATTTATGATTGTGTAAAATTTTGACAATATTGTTATTTTATCTTTGGGAAAAATGTTAAATGGGTTTTGTAGTATTATGTTGCGAACTTTAGTGATAATGTTTAACAAGCTCTTGGTTTTTGTTAGCTGGGTTGATGTGGATTTTGGTCTGCATTAAGATGGAATGTGTAATGTGTATACTTAATTCCAAAAAACAAACAAACAAACAAAACAAAACAAAAAGAGTAAGAAGGGATGATAGATGAGGGAGAGGGAGAGGAAGAGGAAGAGAGGTGGAGAAGATGGGGTGGCACTGCTGGACATGGCGCCTGAGAGAGAGAGAGTAAGGAGAGAAGGGTGGGGTGGGGTTGGGTGTGGCAGAGGCATTGATGGGCTAGTTGGGCTGCAGCATTGGTGGTGGGTTGGTGGCAACAGCAGTTGGCTGGTAGCAATGTCTCCGGTTATTGGATTTCCGTTGTCTAGGTCTCTGTTACAATTGGTTATGTCTATTATTTAAAGTGAAAAACTCAGATAAAAAATGCAACAAATAATGAAAATGTGTGTTTGGTTTTAGGTATAAAACTATTCAAATGTGGAATGTGCTTGTTTGGATATTGTTAATAGTTGGAACCAAAGGTAAAATAAGCATTTTAACATAAAAATTGTTGATATCATCCTTTTCCTAAGATTAGTGGAATAGTAACAATTTGGATCAAGTTGTAATGCAATTTATATCTTAGGGGACTACTTATGTGCAAATCATGGAACTAGTTGTAATTTCTCCAAACCTCAAACAAGAATTCAAATAACAGCAAGGCCACTGCCACTGTATTTATGGAATTCAATAATTTCCACTTCATTTTAATTTTAATTTTTATGTTATTTGTATTATTTGATCTTGGAATCATAATCTGATTAGTTGTTGCTTCGCTTAATCAGATTGCACAAACAATGCAAATACCACTTTCTTATGCGGAGGACATCATTGGGATTGGAGGGGCAAATATTGCATACATTCGACGTACTAGTGGCGCCATCCTCTCCGTGCAAGAGAGTAGAGGCCTACCAGATGAGATCACAGTGGAAATCAAGGGGACTTCTTCACAGGTTCAGACCGCTCAGCAACTTATTCAGGTAACAATTCGCTTCTAATTTGAACTGTTCTTTAAACTCACTGCTCTTTAAGCTCTCTTTCAGGAACCTCAAGAAACTGCTTTTTATAAGAATAAAAAACAAAAAAACTACAAGATTGTTGGTTTTGTTCACAAGAGTTGTAGTTGAACAATTTGAACAAAGCGTAATGGTAGTTTCGTTTTTGCTTATCATTTCCAGGAATTCATAAGCAGTCACAAAGAACCAGCGAGTAGCAGTTATGGCAAGATAGACACCGGTTTGAGGTCTTCATACTCTCAGCTGGGCAATACTACTGCGTACCCGTCATCTTCCTTGTCGACACAACCCTATGGTGGGTATGGATCATCTGGTTTAGGAGGGTATAGTAGTTTCAGGCTCTGAATCTGAATGCGTAGGAGGATAGAATTGGGAGATAAGTTATGTATTCTATTCTATTCTAGTCGGAGTTGAGTTTCCTTTTCCCACCATTTAACCTAAAATTGCTGTTAGAATGAGTGTAGTCTGTGTAAAAGCTTATAATTCTGTCTTTTTTTTTTTTTGAACTGAATATATATCAGTAAAGTTGTTGAACTGATAGTATGATGTTAGTAAGTGGCTAAGCATTGAAGAATCCAAAAATGCAACCCATAAGAAATGTGGAAGATAGAACTGAATAATTGTAGCGATTTCTAAAATGTTCTTTTTTAAAAAAAAAAAAAATTTATTCTTATTTTATGCAGATTTATTTACTTTCCATGAGGGCATGCCATTGTTGCTCCAAAAAGTTTAGGAGCACAGAAAAATTTCACAAAATCAAACATAGATATCTGTGTTTGATTTTGTGAGTAATGAATGCTACACTTGTCACTTTTTTATGTCATTTTTTTATACCACATTAATGTGCCACTTTATGGGTCAATACTGTATTGAAAATAAACATGAGTGTTGAGCAGTGGAATTTCAACTTAGAAGGGGCACAATTGAATTAAAATATTGGTAAAAATCACAATCTAATTTAATTTTTATTTGATGGTAAGACTAAAAATTAATCAGTGTGTTTGGTTTGAATTTTTTGAATTAAGTTTTTTAGTTTTCACATTTTTTTATTTTTAGTGAATATTTTTAAAATTTTAAATTTTTTTTTTGACTTTTATAGATGCACCTTACTTAGATATATCTAAAAAGTAAAAAAAATTGTGAAAAAATATTTTAAAAAATTAATAAATACATAAAAATATAAGAAATATATTGAATTCTTGTATTTTTGTTGTATTTTGGTATTTAGTAAATTTTTAAAAGATTTTTTTTACAATTTTTTAACTTTTTAGCTGTATTTATGTTAAGTGTGTCTAAAAAGTAAAAAAATTACTGAAAATATTAAAAAAATTCAGTAAAAACAAAAAAATATGAAAAATAAGAAAGTAGAATTTTCTAAAAAATGTTTTTTGAAAAATGAAATCAAGCAAGCTGAATGCGATTGCAAAGGTATATTTAAATATAAATTTAGGTTAATTGGTCATTAGCTGTATTATTATATTTAAATATAAGTTTAAGTTAATTGATCATTATTTGTATTATTATTAATTTGATTTTATGTATAGTAATCATCATGGTTTAAAAAATAATCATATGGCTTCACAAAATAGGAGAGCAAAATTATCTTAAGATATACACAAAAAGAAATATAGAGAAAGAAAAAAGAGAAAGGTAAATAAATAATATTCATGGCCTTTTATATATCACTTGTTTTTTTTTTCTCCATTTTGAATCATTGAATTAAATAACAATATATTATGGGCACTAATTCAAATATAAAAATTATTTGGTTAAAAGGTCAAAGCACTAAGATACTTTGTTCAAAAGGATATGATGGTGCAAAATGCCTAAACTACCCATATATATATACTAGTGTATGCCCGTGCCTAAAGGCACGGTGTAAATAATATTGAGATTAAAATGTAGTTGTAATTTGTATGAATCATATTAAAATTTGTAGAGTCTGTAGCACCTGATAAAAGTTCAAGTCAGCACTCTTACCATTAGTTTGTGGCTAACACCTAATACATTGGTGAGTGTCATAGTACCCCGAACCACAAATATCTGATTGAAATAATATAATACACAGAACATAAATACCATAACCTCGCAAATAGTAGTCTTTAGAAATTGTTTACAAATTAAGATACGGAAATCAAATATTTTGAAATAATTTTTCAATCAAGATACGGAAAGTATTGAAAAACTAAATGCATCATATCATGAAGAAGAAATCAACTCTATGCCATAACATCCCAACAATAAATGGTAAACTAAAATAATTCCTGCAATTCATCTGGTTTGTCAAATTAATGTGAAAATCATCAATTACATCAACTATACAATACAAATTGTTGCTTTACAAAATAGTCAAATTAAAAAGATTTTAAAGTCATCTAATAGACATCAAGTATTGCTAGTATCAATACTTGAAAGAAAATGTATAGTAAGAAGAGTAAATTAAATAAGAAAAATTATAAAGAGAGTAAAGAGAGCCCATATAACAGTTTCACAAAATATTTAAAAACTCATTGATTTGTAATTTTCTCAATGAAATAAGAAGATGAGTAAAGAGAGCCCATATAACAGTTTGATGCAAATCTCCATCATCCTATGAAAATAAAAAAGAACATAATTTTATACAAAATGGGAAAAAAAAAAGTGTATACAAAGTAGTGACAACTGACATGTCCAAAGTAATGACAACTTACATGTCTAAAGTAATAAATCAACTTACATGTCCAAAGTAATAACTCAATTGTAAAAGATCAAGTCAGCACTCTTAAATCAAACTTAGCTATACTGGAAATGCAAAAATATAGGGGAATAAAAGGCTTCACAAAAATATTTGAAATGCAACAAAGTCCACATAGATGGAAAGCTTTACAAAAAGTGGTCATAGCTATCGAACGCCTCATCAATTGAGTGGTCAAAAAGTGGAAAGCTTTACAAAAAGTGGTCAAAAAGTGGTCACAAAAATGTATATACTTTACAAAAATATGTGTTTGATAATGTCACGACCCAAACCCGGCCCTATGGGTTTAGCACCGTAACTGGCCAGTAATCCGAGATTACCGAAGGCCTGCTGAACAGTAATACAGTTAAACAGAGTACAGGGCCTGGCGGAAGCCAATACAGTAAATAAACAATGTCCAATGAGCTGTGACAGTCTGCATGCAAAAAGACTTTTTCATATATTTATACTTTCAGTACAGAACAGTATGCATAACATTTACAAACATTCAGTGCAGGGACCTAATCCCTATTAACATTACAGTAAACGGTGCAGTACAGTGTTATCAGTCCATACAGTACGGTAACAGTCTATACAGTACGATGACAGTTGGGTGAAGCTAAGACACCCCAAAGACGGTCTAAGCTAGATTATACTCGGAACCTCGCAGTGAGGCACAGTCGTTGGCTTGACAAAACTGGAGATACCTCGACGCCTCTAGCAACGGCCTGGTGCCTGGACACCTACATATATATATGAGCAGTGAGCTAAAGCCCAGTGAATAACGATAAGTGTAAAGAGGTTATGAATGAAAGTCCTTACAGTAATGAAATCAGTTCATTATACAGTATTTCAATCTTTCAGTATTGCAGTCAATCAGTATCTCGATCAATCAGTATTTCAATCAATCGGTCATTCAGTTTGTGGCTCATATTTCAGGCCATAACAGTTATTCAGTCAAAACAGTGATATGTGGTACATCCATTAGCCTATAAACAGTAGGTCCAAAAGGACCAGGTCTTAACAGACCAAACAGTAAGTGATGGCCATCAATCAGTAAACAGTAGTGGTTCCAACGAGGGAACCGACAGAGATCTCTGTAACAGTAACAGTAAACAGTAGGTGCTAAGGATGCCACAGTACAGTTCGGAAATAAAGGACATACAATTCATTCAGTAAATAATTCCAGTTCAGTAAACAGTTCAGTAAGCAGTTCAGTAAACAGTTCAGTAAACAGTTCGGTTTAGTATTCGAAAGATAACCATTTTGAACATATCTTTACACAATTGTTACTCACAGAGTTCTGGGCTACAGTAAGCTAGAGCGTCTCCTCGGTAAGCCATCCCTACACAGTTAACAGATTGAACACACACTAAGCTACACAGTATACGGTTGGGAAAGATCAGTAACTTAATCCCTAATTTGCCTCGGTGTGTTCTACATCTATATCCTCATTACGATGCCTTAAACTAGGCCTAAGAATGCCTAGGATGGGATGAGGATGCAAAGATGCACTTAGAAAGCACTTTACAAAATTTGCTGAAAATAAGGGCCTCGCTCGAGCGAACCTTCCTTCGCTCGAGCGAGCTTCCAAAATCAAAGGGTTCGCTCGAGCGAGGAATCCTTCGCTCGAGCGGTCTGATGAAACAGTAAAAGTACTGGATGCTGAAATTTTACGCTCGAGCCACCATTTATTCGCTCGAGCGGAGCTCTGAACAAACGATGGTCGCTCGAGCGAGGAATCCTTCGCTCGAGCGAGGAGGCCAAATTCTGGAATTTCCAGATTTGTCTTCCAAGTCCGAACCAAGCATTCTCCCACTCTATACTCGACCTCTTGGGCCCAAATTCTGGAAAACACATCTCAATTCAATATACAACAAGTTTCAAAGCTCAATTTGAGAATTCAAAGCCCAAGGGTGAGTCAATTAAAACCATTTTCAAACCCATTTCCAAGAACATGAGGAACATGCAAACATGCATGAATTCAAACCAATTTAAAGCTTCAAAGCTTGCTCAATTGAGCTCATTTCCTCAAGAACATGGTGAAATCATGGATTATGATCAAAAGATGGACATGCATGCAAGATTTCCATGAATCAAACTCAAAACTCCTCAATATACACATGCATGCAAGATTCAAGTTACAATACAACATTACTAGACTAAATCATGTCTTAGCTCTACCATTTGACATGAATCATGCAAGAATCAATTTAAGGACAACAATGAGAGGTTAAGTTTCCTTACCTAGATCTTCAATTACAAGTGTAGAAGCTCAATTAAGCATATCTCCTACAATTTCTTCCAATTTCCAAGCAAAACACCAAATGAACTCAAACTTTCATTTCCTCCCTCTCTATGGTCGGCTAAGGCAAGGAAAAGTGGCTGAACAAGTGTTTTGATGGAATGTAATGAAGTCCAATATATTAAGGTAGTGGGCCACTAGGTGGTAGTTTGGTAAATAAGTCCAAATCTTGTGTTCTATCACCATTAATCAAATTTAATCCAGTTTAGTCATACCAAATCAATTTCCAATTAAATATGCCGTAAAATCACATTAATTATGATGATTATAAAACATTAATCCATTTCTGATTCGGCCGCCGATAAGGCCTTCAATTAGCAGTTTAAACGTAAACACACGAACAGATAATTAAACAGTCGAACAGATGGAAATGCAATACAATAGGCACACTCAGTCACTTCAGTTCCAGTTTTCAATCAGTCTGTTCAATATTTCAGTTGTTTCATTTATCAGTCACAAGCAGTCTCAATTTCACCGTAATCGATAATAAATCAGTGGTCAGTGATTAATCAGTAATCGGTAATGAGGGTTGTTACAGTCTCCCCTCCTTAAAAAGAGTTTAGTCCTCTAAACTCGAATCAACATATGACAACAGAGATGATGCCTAACATAACGGTAGCTTTCATTCTTAACAGGAGTGTAATCACATTCATAAACAGGTTCATGACCCAATCTTAGTCTTAACAATGCACAGAAACAGAATGAGAAATCACGTATAAGGATTGGGGTTCATATTAAAACAGAATTTTATGCACTTTCAGTTTTCAGTCAAGGACAAATTCAGATACATGTTTATATGCATATTTTTGTCTAGAGCATACGTAGATGCACAATCCCGGCTTATGTATACATGGTGCATTATTAGAGCGGCTACAGAACAGATACAGTGCAGAACAGATACAGTACAGGACAGATACAGTTACATAATGGTTATGAATAACCAGTTCCATAAGGGAATCCCGAATCCGGGTAACAGAACAGAACAGTACAGAAGCTGGGCGCTCATGACGAGGCCTCCGGTACGGGTAACAGAGTGCAGACAGATATAAGTTCCATAAAGGAACCTCCGATACCGGCAACTAACATACATTACATAATACTAAGAGTCACGAATACATAACAGGGGTCGAACAATCATTCAATAAACAGCATATAGCATTTTCGAGACAAAACTTATTTCGTGACACGAAATACGAATAAAGTGGCACGGTAATACACAACAGGTACAGTAGCAGTAGCAGTATCAGTACAGTGACAATACAGTAACAGTAATGGTAACAATACAGTAACAGTAACGGTACAATACAGTAACAGTATAGTAGTATTCACACTACTTATATCAAGTACTTATCGGGGTTATAGATTTGCATTAATCTCAGTTTCATAAGTAATTACCCCGTTAAGTTACAAGACTTCAATTCCTTTCAATTTCAAGTCTTTCATTCAGTCTTTGTTCAATCCAGTTCTCAGTTCAGTAATCCATCACAGTCAGTCCAGTTCATTCGGGAATTATTGGGGACATAAGGTGATTTTGTACATTACTCCCATAGCAGTAGGCAGAATTCTGAAGTAAGTATTCATTCACTATTCATCAGTCCCAGTCTTCACAGATTCAGTCATAACACATGTCAGTACGAAAACAGTCTTACAGATTACATATACTTCCAGACAGTCAGAGTTTATGATCAAAACCAGTCTGTGGTCAACAGATCCCACCAGTTCTGAAGTACAGTAATCACCAAAACAATCATTTCCTAGTCAAACAAGTTCATGGTCATAACGGTAATATCAGGCAAGTAATCACGTATCAATGTACCCAGTTTTTCCCATATTGTAAGCAAGTCAGGAAATAGCTCTCAATAAGGGTTTTCTCAGATCAAATCAATGAAAGTTCAACTAGGTCATTTCAGATGCAAGTTCTGCCCAATCATATCAAGTAAAAGTTCGAAGCACAAGCATCAAACACAAGTCTCATCAGTTTACACAAAAGGGTTTCATTAACCTATGGTTCTATCAGATCAGACAACAGTTCAGACCAAGGTTCCATTCTTATCATTTCCAGATCAGTTAACATTAGTTCGTACTCCATTCGTTAGGTACACAGTCTGTAGTTTCACAATTTGTCTGAGTTCATCAATTATCAAACTTACATTAGAGTCCGATACCATTACAATTCATATCAGAGCAGTACAGGTCATATACTATGTGTTCCTCCCAATAAGTTTACAGACAAATGCACAGGCATACAGTTATTCATATCGAGAGGTAAACATCACAGTCAATATAGCAATTCTCCAGATAAATCTTTCATAAGGCACACGGTACACGGTAATACGTCACACTAGGTTCTTGGTGACACATAATAGTGAGTTGTCATACGAGGGTTCCAAATCAGTCATACAGTCACTAAAACATAGACTCGCAGGTCAACTCAAACAGTCATGTCAATTTTTCCACAATTACAATTCCCAGTCAAGAGTTTATCAGTTGGGGTCTTTATTCAGTCATGCAGTTCCAGGGTCATAGTCCCAACGGTTAAATTATCAAACAAATTAATCAGTCATTCCGAGCAAAGGTACAGTCATATATGTGCATGTTCAGAATCTACTAATAGTCCCATTACAGGTTCACGGGTTCAATGTACAATACAAAATAGTTCCTCCAGATACGATAGTCAAGATAACAAGTCCGAAGTCTACTCAGTCTAGCAACATCCTTAAGCAAAGGTATGCAGGTTTGTACATAAGTCTAAACAGTTTTCAGAGCATAGGTAATTGCTAACATAAGGTTTTACGATGTCGCACATATAGTCCGCATCAACAGTAGATTTCAAAAGGTCCATTATTCACAGTCTATTCCTCTCAATCTTAACAGTGTTACAAGCATGGGAACATACATATAGGTGTGAGTTCAAAATCGGTTTCCACGTAGGCACTCGTTCACAAATTTATAAGCAGAAGTTCATCTTTACAAAGCAATATGGGTTCTCAGTTTCAGCAGTCCCACACACAAACAGTTCACGTATATAATTCGAGTTCAAGGGTCCGTTCATTCAATAATGTCCGTCAATATGTAACAGTTCAGTACAAATCATAGTCGTACAAATTTCTCGAATTACAGTCAATCATAAGGTATACCCATGTTCAACAGTTCTAATACAGTTCAAAAGGTCACATCTAATAGTTCACATTCAGTCATTGCATTACAATACAAGGACCTAACTCAGCAAGTTCTCGCTGTTCACAAGTTCTAACAGTTCTCAGTGTATGGTTCATAATTCCAGTAGTTCAATTAGCGCAGTCAATATGTTCGCAGTCTATGCCAATTTACAGAATATACAATTCCCCACACAAACGTTCGTATAAGCAATTTCATCTGTTTCAGGTAATACCTACGTCAGTCTTTTCAGTGTTCCGAGCATTTGTGGGCAAGACTTAGGCCAATATCCCTCCTGTCCATGCCCAGAATAAGTTTCAGATAGGCGGTGGCAATGCCCCATTGGTATTTCCCACACACGGTTCAGATAAGTATATCGTTGTTCACCTTACTTCTTTGACCTTCATTGGTCAAAGCTATTGCCGAGATTTTCCATTCACGGAGGTCATTGATCAACCGGTCGTTTCCACTTTCTGTTACTACTGTTTCATTCTTTCTAATTTCAGTTGACGATGTCAAACACATCTAGGTCACTCCCACCTCCAGTTCTTTTCCAGTCAGTGTCTATCATGTGGGTTGCCTATCAGATTAGCTGGGTAAATTTCACCTCATATTCGGCCACAGTCCTATCACTTTACTCAAGTGTTCAAACTCGGATACTTTCCTATTTCAGATGTATTGGGGAAAGCATTTTCTTTCGAAGAGAACTTCACATATTTTCTCAGTTTCTAAACCCAAGTCTCAATTTTCAGTGGTTCAGTACCCCCAGAAATTCCGGTGGTTTCAGTTTATTTGGGTTTCAGTATTAGGGTCATCAGTTCATGTTCAGTTGGTTCAGGCACGTATGTCTGCCTTTACTCTCTCAGATTTTCAATTAAGGCCTCAATCATTCATTCTAGCCAGTTAATTCTCAGATTAGAAGTTTCAGTTCGTTCACAATCCTCGCCCTTGCTGTTTTTATTTCAGATTCTCAGTTAACCTATTCATTTCCCGGGAATTTACCAAGAAGTTCCGACTCAAAGCAATGCTGGCCAACGTGATCCCAATCGGACTTTCCAGGTCATTCAACAAAGGCGTGAGACTCTACGGTTTAATATTCCACAAATTAGGTTCTCACATATTTCTTTGATCAACACAGGGAAATTCTCACTGATTTCACATTTTATTCCATAACAGACGTGTGTATACTTTCATTTCGGTTCCGGTATGGTCACATGACCCCTTTACTTACACACGTTCACTTTCTTATAGATTTCCACAGTCGGTAGTAACATTAACATTACATGTTATTCCATTTAACTTCTTTAAGTACGCATATAGGTTTCGTTTCATTTCACTATAAGCAGTGGTAGCAATTGTAATATAAACAGTTGCATACTTAAACAGTTTAACACATTAACATATAATCAGTCATGTCATAAGCACACACTTTTCAAGTTCATGAGATGCCCTAATTGCTTTTCTAGGACACCCTATAGCTCATTTGGACACGTGTGTGCGGTATAACTCGTGGTAAGTATCGCTCTGATACCACTCTGTCACGACCCAAACCCGGCCCTATGGGTTTAGCACCGTAACTGGCCAGTAATCCGAGATTACCGAAGGCCTGCTGAACAGTAATACAGTTAAACAGAGTACAGGGCCTGGCGGAAGCCAATACAGTAAATAAACAATGTCCAATGAGCTGTGACAGTCTGCATGCAAAAAGACTTTTTCATATATTTATACTTTCAGTACAGAACAGTATGCATAACATTTACAAACATTCAGTGCAGGGACCTAATCCCTATTAACATTACAGTAAACGGTGCAGTACAGTGTTATCAGTCCATACAGTACGGTAACAGTCTATACAGTACGATGACAGTTGGGTGAAGCTAAGACACCCCAAAGACGGTCTAAGCTAGATTATACTCGGAACCTCGCAGTGAGGCACAGTCGTTGGCTTGACAAAACTGGAGATACCTCGACGCCTCTAGCAACGGCCTGGTGCCTGGACACCTACATATATATATGAGCAGTGAGCTAAAGCCCAGTGAATAACGATAAGTGTAAAGAGGTTATGAATGAAAGTCCTTACAGTAATGAAATCAGTTCATTATACAGTATTTCAATCTTTCAGTATTGCAGTCAATCAGTATCTCGATCAATCAGTATTTCAATCAATCGGTCATTCAGTTTGTGGCTCATATTTCAGGCCATAACAGTTATTCAGTCAAAACAGTGATATGTGGTACATCCATTAGCCTATAAACAGTAGGTCCAAAAGGACCAGGTCTTAACAGACCAAACAGTAAGTGATGGCCATCAATCAGTAAACAGTAGTGGTTCCAACGAGGGAACCGACAGAGATCTCTGTAACAGTAACAGTAAACAGTAGGTGCTAAGGATGCCACAGTACAGTTCGGAAATAAAGGACATACATTCATTCAGTAAATAATTCCAGTTCAGTAAACAGTTCAGTAAGCAGTTCAGTAAACAGTTCAGTAAACAGTTCGGTTTAGTATTCGAAAGATAACCATTTTGAACATATCTTTACACAATTGTTACTCACAGAGTTCTGGGCTACAGTAAGCTAGAGCGTCTCCTCGGTAAGCCATCCCTACACAGTTAACAGATTGAACACACACTAAGCTACACAGTATACGGTTGGAAAAGATCAGTAACTTAATCCCTAATTTGCCTCGGTGTGTTCTACATCTATATCCTCATTACGATGCCTTAAACTAGGCCTAAGAATGCCTAGGATGGGATGAGGATGCAAAGATGCACTTAGAAAGCACTTTACAAAATTTGCTGAAAATAAGGGCCTCGCTCGAGCGAGCTTCCAAAATCAAAGGGTTCGCTCGAGCGAGGAATCCTTCGCTCGAGCGGTCTGATGAAACAGTAAAAGTACTGGATGCTGACATTTTACGCTCGAGCCACCATTTATTCGCTCGAGCGGAGCTCTGAACAAACGATGGTCGCTCGAGCGAGGAATCCTTCGCTCGAGCGAGGAGGCCAAATTCTGGAATTTCCAGATTTGTCTTCCAAGTCCGAACCAAGCATTCTCCCACTCTATACTCGACCTCTTGGGCCCAAATTCTGGAAAACACATCTCAATTCAATATACAACAAGTTTCAAAGCTCAATTTGAGAATTCAAAGCCCAAGGGTGAGTCAATTAAAACCATTTTCAAACCCATTTCCAAGAACATGAGGAACATGCAAACATGCATGAATTCAAACCAATTTAAAGCTTCAAAGCTTGCTCAATTGAGCTCATTTCCTCAAGAACATGGTGAAATCATGGATTATGATCAAAAGATGGACATGCATGCAAGATTTCCATGAAATCAAACTCAAAACTCCTCAATATACACATGCATGCAAGATTCAAGTTACAATACAACATTACTAGACTAAATCATGTCTTAGCTCTACCATTTGACATGAATCATGCAAGAATCAATTTAAGGACAACAATGAGAGGTTAAGTTTCCTTACCTAGATCTTCAATTACAAGTGTAGAAGCTCAATTAAGCATATCTCCTACAATTTCTTCCAATTTCCAAGCAAAACACCAAATGAACTCAAACTTTCATTTCCTCCCTCTCTATGGTCGGCTAAGGCAAGGAAAAGTGGCTGAACAAGTGTTTTGATGGAATGTAATGAAGTCCAATATATTAAGGTAGTGGGCCACTAGGTGGTAGTTTGGTAAATAAGTCCAAATCTTGTGTTCTATCACCATTAATCAAATTTAATCCAGTTTAGTCATACCAAATCAATTTCCAATTAAATATGCCGTAAAATCACATTAATTATGATGATTATAAAACATTAATCCATTTCTGATTCGGCCGCCGATAAGGCCTTCAATTAGCAGTTTAAACGTAAACACACGAACAGATAATTAAACAGTCGAACAGATGGAAATGCAATACAATAGGCACACTCAGTCACTTTAGTTCCAGTTTTCAATCAGTCTGTTCAATATTTCAGTTGTTTCATTTATCAGTCACAAGCAGTCTCAATTTCACCGTAATCGATAATAAATCAGTGGTCAGTGATTAATCAGTAATCGGTAACGAGGGTTGTTACAGATAATGTCTTCAAATTTGTTCTTTCCCACAATTCTTACGAACGCCTCATCAATTTTCGAAAGGTCTTCATAACAAAACTTCAGGGTAAACAATATTTGTAGTGGAATCTGGCTCATCATTAGGGAGGAGGATACTTATACGATCGAAAGATGTGCATCTGGATAATGCCACGTATAGTTGCCCATGACTAAAAACAGGTGTATGCAAATCAACCCCAACAAATTTCACGGATTGTCCTTGAGATTTGTTAATGGTCAAAGCGTATGCCAATCGAACTGGAAATTGACGTCTTGTCATTCGGAAAGGCATTTCTGCAGAAGACGGAGTCAATGATATCCTTGGTATAAATGCCAAATTGCCAAACTTCTCTCCAGTTAAGATTCGAGCTTCAATTATGCGAGTGTCGCACCTTGATACCATCAATCTTGTGCCATTGCACAGTCCATCTTTCGGTGCAATGTTTCTTAATAACATTATAGGACAACCCACTTTCAACTCTACCTTAAAAACTGGTAGCCCAGGAGGATCCAATGAATTTAAAAACTCATTAGGATATCTGTTTGTAATGGAAGGATCAATTTCATCATCTTCAGCCATCTTATCTGCAGCAAGATACGTATATGTATTCCCTGGAAAAATATTCAACGCAGCAATATTGATAGCACTGACATCATCATTTCGTGCAGAAAGAATTGTACGTTCCGTTAAGAATGATGGGGTTGATGTATCTGCCACATCCAATTGTGGATAAACTGCTGACAGTAATTCCTTTAGATCCTGGCATTTGTGTATTGTTGATGGAATTTTAATGATTTCTTGCGGATTGGTTCCAACCTAATAAATAAAATAAATTAAATTAAAAAAATGGTGTAATCAAAGTATCCTCAAATGGTATAATCAAAGTTCAAATGAGTATTACCTCCGTCAAGAATTTTGCAAAAATAGCATTTCCAAGGTTTGCATGATTTAAGCGCATATTCAAATCTAAAGATAAAACATGTAGGTCCTTCCACAAAACAGAGTGTCTCAATGATGCATTCACAATTTGCTCACGAACTCCTTTGGTTATAACTGGTAAGATTTGTCGAAAGTCTCCACCAAGAACAACAGTGATACCCCCAAATGGCTTTTCACAATCACAAATATCTCGAAGTGTGCGATCAACCGCCTCAACACAATGTCTATGTTGCATAGGAACTTCATCCCAAATTATGAGTTTTGTTTCTCTAAACAATTCAGCCTGTAATGATTGCTTGCTAAACCCACAAACTGAATTTTCCAAGACATCCAATGGAATGGAAAATGTTAAATGTGTAGTGCGACCTCCTACTAATAGCAATGATGCAATTCCAGATGAAGCCACGGTAACAACAATATGGCCAAGGCTGCGACATTTTAATGCAATCGTATTGTACAAAAATGTTTTCCCCGTTCCGGCACCACCATTCAAAAAGAAAATAGTCCCTTTACTTTCAAAGACTGAAGAAGTGATTGCGTTATGTAGACACCTCATTTTTGACCGACCTTAAGACTCAGACGTCACCGATTGAGCGCTTGGTGATGTTGCATATTGTGCTCGTTCAGAAGTCTCAGAGTCGCGGCCGCGCGCCCTGCCTCCGGACTTCCGAACCCTCTTCTCTACCTTATCTCGGTTTGCGAACCAGGCTCGGTTTTCTCTGTTTTCTTTCCTGAGGGAAGGGAGTGGTCCCGTAGACTATCTCCTGGTGGCCGTGAGCTACTTTTTGTGGCCGTAGGCCATTTTGCCCATTTCGGAGCCCGGTTCCCGGTTTTCGGGCCGTCAGGCCGTGTGCCTCGGCTCGGGACCGCCCAACCATCTCCGTTTTCTCCAGTTTTTGGCAGAGACCTCTGTTTTAGCATTCCGCGGAACACTGGGGCCTTTGATACCTACTTCGCAGCTGAACACCACTTCCGGTGCCCGGCAGCCCATTTTCGGGACCCCGAACTTCGCGGTTTAGGCCCCGAGCATTCATTTTGCATCGATGTCTGTTCATTTTTGGCAGACACCTCTGTTTGGTCCTTCCGAGGGACACTGGGGTCTCTAATACCCACTTCGCAGCTGAACACCACTTCCGGTGCCCGGCAGCCCATTTTCGGGACCCCGAACTTCGCGGTTTAGGCCCGAGCATTCATTTTGCATCGATGTATGTTCATTTTTGGCAGACACCTCTGTTTGGTCCTTCCGAGGGACACTGGGGTCTCTAAGACCCACTTCGCAGCTGAACACCACTTCCGGTGCCCGGCAGCCCATTTTCGGGACCCCGAACTTCGCGGTTTAGGCCCCGAGCATTCATTTTGCATCGATGTCTGTTCATTTTTGGCAGACACCTCTGTTTGGTCCTTCCGAGGGACACTGGGGTCTCTAAGACCCACTTCGCAGCCGAACACCACTTCCGGTGCCTACTGCCCATTTTTGGGACCCCGCGCGGTTTTGGTCCCCGAGCTTTCGTTCTGCATTAGTTTTTGTTCAATTTTGGCAGGTACCTCTGTTTCATCATTCCGAGGAACACTGCAGTCTCAGATGCCCACTTCGTGGCCGAACAAAATCTTTTTCTTTTGCCCTCAAAATATCTAGATATTTCGCCCTCAAAATATCTAGATATTTGGGGAAAGATATTTCCACCTTTTTGGCCATAAAACCAGCAGCTTCCAGCTGGGGGAGAGGGTTAGAGAAACCCTTTGGGAGCTCCATACACACGGCTCCTCTCCCTCTCCATTTCCAAGCTTCAAACATCCAAGTTTGCTCCCATTTTCTTCATCATCTTCAAGCTCTATCATCACCACTCCATTTCCAGCAGCAAGGGAGGGATTCCAGAAGCTTGAAGTCATCAAAGTTGGTCCAAGAAGTAGTCAAAGTATTGGTCTTCAAGGGTAAGTTCACTTTCCCTCTTTTCTAGCTCATTCTTGCACCAATTTCTTAGCCCACTTGCTCACTGTTTTGAGCTCCGGCCCTAACTGAAAGGGGCCTTATTTTGAGCTATTCTACATGTTTGATTAAGGGCTCAACCCCATTTGAGAGCCCCATTTGGTACTTGTTTCAATATCATCTTATATGTCAATATTTTGCATTGAATATTTGGCCTATGTGTGATCTGTGTTCGAGCCTGCAATAAACTGATTTTGGGCCTATTTTGAGCCCCTCTTCAACATTGAAGAAGGGCTCAACCATGTTTGGTGACTCTATCATGCATCTCCTTTGTAAATCCTCCAAATTACCGTAAACTTGCATGCTTTTTTTAGCTTATATGCATTTTTTTTTTAGCATGCTATAAACTTATTTTGAGCCTATTTTGTGTCCCTCTACAACATTGTAGAAGGGACCAATCTTGTTTGGTGTCTCCATGAATGGCCTCTCTTTGTATCTCTCTTTGGTCATGTTTTGCATGATTTGTTAGACTTATTTGGCTCCGGATTTCAGCCTTCATCAGGCTTAGAAAGAGCCTTATTTTTGTCTCCTTGTCTTGCTTTGTTAAGGGCCTTAAGCCATTTGGTGGATATTTTTGGCACTTACTTTGAAATCCATCTTATTTACCGTAAAATTGCATGCTTGTTTAGGCCATCTTAGCCTCTTATTTCAGCCTTCATCAGGCTTAGAAAATGTCTTGTTTTGGGATATTCTTCAAGTTTTATTAAGGGTCTTTTCTGGTTTGGTGCATCCATTTGGTACCTCTCTTTATAACCCTCTTTTGGCCCTTATTTTGCATGCTATGTATAGTATATCTACGCACTGAATTTGGGGATCTCATCTTCTGTAAAAATGCATATTTTTAGTCCCTCTCAAATGTTGTAGAACTGATTTTTTGGGTTTGAGCATTGTACATATCACTTGCTTTGTAATTCCCCTCTTTTACCGTATTTTTGCAAGCTTTTGTTTCCATACTTGTGAGCATTATTCGGCCTTGCTTTGTGCTGATAAAATGCTAGTTTAGGGGCTGCCTTGCCACTGTTTTGCATTCCATGTCCATATTCTGTATGTTTAATAGGGCTGTAGGCCATTTCGGGTTCATTTCATCGCATTTTGGGCATCGGTTGCAATTTTATCATAATTTGGGGGCTGTTTTTGCATTATTTTAGTTTTTGAATTTTGCATCTTCCTTATGCCATTCGCCACATCTCGTTCGCATGTCATTTTGGTGCTTTAGAGCCTCGCCTCGGTTTGCGTGCCCGTGTGCGCGCATTCCGAGGCAGCCTCGTTTTATCCGAAGGCAGCCTATGTGAGTGTGGTTGAGGCCCTCTCATGTTGACGTAAGCCCAATTTGCATTTTCATGCTTGTATGCCATTGCCTCGGTTTGTGTGCCCGTGGGCACGCACTTCGAGGCACTCTGTTTTCGTTCATCGGCAGCCTATGTGAGTGCGGCTGAGGCTCTCTCATGTTGGCGTAAGCCCATCACTGCATTCCGTATGCCATTTTATGCATTCCTCGGTTTGCGTGTCCGCGGGCACGCATTTCGAGGCAACTTTGTTTTTACCCGACGGCAGCTTATGTGAGTGCGGCTGAGGTCCTCTCATGTTGGCGTAAGCCCAATTTGCATTCCGTATGCCATTTCATTTCATTTTAGCATTGCCTCGGTATGCGTGCCCGTGTGCACGTATTTCGAGACACTTCGGTTTTATCCGATTTCCATTTCATCATCGCCTCAGTATGCGTGCCCGTGTGCACGCATTTCGAGGCACCTCGGTTTTATCCGATTTGCATTTTAGCATCTCTGCCTCGGTATGCGTGCCCGTGTGCACGCATTTCGAGGCACTTCGGTTTTATCCGATTTGCATTTTAGCATCTCCGCCTCGGTATGCGTGCCCGTGTGCACGTATTTCGAGGCACTTCAATTTTATCCGATTTCCATTTCATCATCGCCTCAGTATGCGTGCCCGTGTGCACGCATTTTGAGGCACTTCGATTTTATCCGATTTGCATTTCATCATCGCCTCAGTTTGCGTACCCGTGTGCACGCATTTCGAGGCACTTTAGTTTTATCCAATTTCCATTTCATATCATCGCCTCGGTTTGCGTGCCCGTGTGCACGCATTTCTAGGCACTTCGGTTTTATCTGATTTGCATTTCATGCCATCGCCTCGGTTTGCGTGCCCGCGTACACGCTTTTCGAGGCGTCTCATTTTCATCTTATTTTCATCTCATTCGCATCAGCATTGTGCATACTAGGCTGTATCTTAGTTACATATCATGCATATTGCATCGTGTTCGGGATAGGAGTTAGCCCGGGCACGGGAAACGAGGCACGTTTCGTACTCCGAGTGACGGAACGGGTCTCAATTCCCAAGTCACCGACACTCCGGATAACCCATGATGGAGTTAGGCTTTCATTGTAGCATTCATCTGCATTCATCCGATATTGAGTTGTGCAATTCGACTCCTCGGCCATCATGCATCGGTATGCGTGATTGGTGGCACGAGGATCGAGGCATGCATATATTTGTGAAATACATTGCCATGCCCTTTTCCTGCTCTCTGTTGCAGCAAAATCAAGAATCAGCTACTTTTCGGAGTCCAGCACGCATTTCGAGAAAAATGCAAACAGAGGCTAATCGGGGCACCGCCATGGATTTCCGCGCAAAGGCATCCGGGCATGCATCATTTCATCATCCGAAGCAGAAACAAGGCAGTCCCTGGCTTGCATGCCAGTTTACAGTTTTCTTAGTTAATTTGTTAAATTAATTAGGAATCTGTATTATTCTTTTATTCTTTCATTCGGACTATATTATTCTTTTATTCGGACTGTATATTCATTCGGACCCTCTGCGCGAGGGCACAACTGTAATAAGGGTGTGTGAGTGTGATGTATGTCTTCCAACCCCCATTTCTTTCTCCCTTTTATTTATCCGCTTACGATGGTTAGATATAGGGCATATTTCAATTAGCATACAGCATGACAGCATGTTTGCATCATTCATCTGTTTTGCACGCACCGGGCTCGGCGCATCATACAAACTGCATCGTATTTCAATTCCAAATTGAATACTTGATAGCTGTTGCATTCCACATGCCATGTTTAGAATAGCCGAGCCTGCTATAGTTGCATCTTTGCATGTGTTGCATTAGGCATTTCTGTATACTTAGGATCATGCATGATTTCTAATTAGTTTCTGTTTTGGCTTGGAGTACTCGGTGAGTTTTATGCTTTAGCATCCTTGCATGCGTGTGAGTGTTGCCATGATAGCATGCTTGCCATGAGGCTAATTGCTTATGTGATATAACTGCCTTGAATGCCTGTGGGTGGAGGTTGAGTTATCTGAATTGGGACAATACATTGACTGTTTGTTTTAAGCCCACTAGATAGTGGCAAAATCATGTTTTCTAAGCCCACCCGAGGGTGGCAAATCCGCATTTTAGCCTACCTGCGGGTAGCACCTTCACACCATTTTCAAACAAACAAACATGAAATGTTTTGTTCCAATTCAGACGGCCCAGTCTATACTTGTTTGCTGCGAGCATCACATAGTAACCTAGGCTAATAACTGGAATAAGAGCATACAATGTTTTCAAAAACAGATATCATGGTTAGTAGAGGCCGGTCTTTGACCGGGCGAGCGGGGGTGCTCACGATGTGACCTTCCCCAATCGTACCCAAGTTCCCGAGCCGAGGCAACTTTGGTGATGACGGACACGTGGCCTTTGGCACCGAGTCAGGGTTTCCTAAATTTCCCATTTTAAAAATATTTAGGTGGCGACTCTGTTATCTGGCAAAGCAGTCCATGTTTGGCACTTCTTTCAAAAAATCTGTTTTTCTTCAAAACGATTTGCCAGAGTTGGACTCTTTGGTTCAGATTTAGAACCGTAACAAAATCGAGTCCGAACTGTAGCGAGGTCCCTCGCGGGCTTGTTACACGTTATAAGCAGTTCGTTGTCCATTATTGAGGCGATCAATAGTAATTTGCACATCTGTCTGTTGTGCCTCATTATGTAGTTGTTGATGTTCGAATATCAATCGGTTACCAACTGTTGCACTCCAATTTGTTGTAGGTTGTGGCATGTGCGGGAAGTCAATTAAACTCTTTCCTGATTCTTGAAGCATTTGATTTAAAAGATACAAACCAGAATCTTCAATTTGAGGCTTAGTTGGGTTAGAAATGGCAAACAATGTACGAAGCTTATGTGCAAGATCATCACAGATATGCATTGAAAATTGATTCCATAACACATGTGGTTGTAGTGGAAAACATTGGGTCAGAATAATACAAAACAATCTATATAATTGATATCCGGTTTTCATAACTGCAGCCTCTTTCAGGCACTGTATCCATTCTTCATCATCTTCTAAGAGTCCTCTTGCAACACATGCTGATTTAAACGTCTCATGCAAAACATTGTTAACTGTACGTAAACATTGAAACGATCTTGGCCCTTTGACAACAGTTAACAACAAACGCAGATAAAATCTTTCACCACAGTTAGGGCTAGCAAAGTACATTCTACCAATTGCATATCCATGTTCTCTTGGTTTCCATCTATGTTCTGACTTGAGCCAAACAAAATGTTGCGGAAATTCTTGGTAAGTGAATTGGCATTCATTTTCATTGGAAGCACAATAATCAAAAAAACCAGTAAGAGTCGATTTTTGGTGCAGCTCTAGAAAGAATCATTTCCAAAGAGTCATTAGGATTGAAAAGAACACGATGCATTCCAGGTAGATGAAGTGCCAAGCGAACAACTGTTGGCATCTCTGCATGCAAATGATGACCGAATATTCGCCAAGCAGCTTCTGGTGGTCCAATATACGTCGCATCAAGATATTGTTGGATCTCATTAATCAATCCCAAAACCATTGTTGTGCGATCATAACCCTTGTAAATATACTTATGTATATACTTAACACATCTCACTCCAGCACAAACTTCTACATTTATATGACAGTTGAACCGTTTAGAAAGATATGCATTGTATGGTACCACATCCCTGTTATCAACTTCCTGTCCTCTCACAGTATATACTTGACCACTATTGCGACGACGATAGATTGGATATCCATCTTGGTCCATAGTTGTTGATTCTGCAAAGTCTCGAGGCTATTTCTTAGTACATCTACCATTTTCCATACATGGTGCTTGGGGATTTCGAGCACCACATGGTCCATGTACCATGCAACACTTGACAGTTTCAAAAAGTGTAGGATCATCTTTTGGATCTGGAAATTCTGCACAAACTAATTTGTCTACTTGAGCACATGTTCGAATTTTGTCTGGACCTTTAAGAAAGAGAAGCGCATGCATATGTGGTAGGCCTCGTTTTTGGAATTCAATTGTAAAAACATGTGCAACTTTATTACCGAACACTTTGTTTGTCTCTATCTCCTTCATCAAACACTTTCTTTTTAGCTCAAAAACACGGGCAATCAAATCCGGACGATCAATAGCTTTTTGGTGTGGTAATAATGCTGAAGTAATTTCTGGCCAATTGGGATTTGCAGTCATGGTGAGAAAAATATCTGGGTGTTGGTTGTATCGCGTGATAGCCATTGAATCTTGAAAGATTTCAAACATATGTCTAGGACTACCAGTAAATGAAGATAACAAAATAAACCTTTGACCAATTTGATTAGGTCGCAAGTCATCTGGATCAATATCGCTTAAATCTTGGTAAAGTTCAGCCCGAATTTTTTTTTGATTAAGCTTGTAGTACGTCAATCGATTTTGCTCAGTTGCTGCCCAAGCATCTACCAAAAACTCTTGGAATAGTTTTCCACCTCTCAAAATTGTTGAATACTCTGTAGGTCGCTCAAACAAACGATAACTATAAAAATCCATTTGAGTAAGTCGATCAGTTGAAGGCCGATCATGTTTAACGTCCCACAGTTTCAACTCAGGTTCCCATCCGAGCTCACCATACGGGAATAATAAAACATAATGCAATGGCAAATACGCTGGATGACATTCATTAATTTGCATCAGTTCATTATTTCCCTGTAGATGTAAAACAACATCTCTCATTCCAGTAACCTCGGTTCCATCACCTGGTATTACAATTGCAATCTCATCAGCAGTTGGTAGGTTATACCGTCGTCGGTCTGTTGCTGAACTGTAGTGAAGATGAGCAGGTAGATTTTGTCCAGTGAAGGCTAATTGATTCAAAATTGCATGAGCCTGGCGAAATTTGTCTACAAATGCATTAACTTGCAACAAACTATCTTGAATAGTTTTAAGAACATCCCTTCGTAAGTGAGGATTTCTACGATTTCGAACTTCTAAAGCTGAATCAGGATCATAAATGTACAACTGAGCATAAGTCGCATCCTGACCTGGCTGTGGTAGAAGTGATCCTGTTCGATGTCGTAATTCCCCATGGATAATAAATGGTTTAGGGCCGCTTCCCCTTAGTACTCTTGGATCCAATGTAGTACCAAGACTTGTAAAAGCATTGGCTGCATTGTATACTCGAGTATAACGTCGAAACGATCTTGCTTGATCATCATCCCCATCATATAAAGCTTGAAGCGGTGGAGGGGGTGTCATAAGCAGAGGTAGCCTAGTCTTTCCTTTTGAACAGCAAGTTCCAAATAGGGGACGCTTTCGAGATGATTGTGCTAATTTTTCGTCCATCCAATGTAAGGCTGAACAGTAAGGACATAACACATCCATCTTGCCAAGAGAATGACGACATGAATTCATGTGTGATTGAGTATTAATCGCAGTACTTATAGTCATATCTTCTAATTCATCGTCTGTACATAGATCCTCTTGAAGAAATGTGACTGTAGAATTAGGCCTACAAATATTTGTTGTGCATAAATTAAAATTTATACATATGTAAAAGTAAGAGTATTATTTAAAGAATTAAACATGTTTTACCAATTTCGAGCTAAAGATGTACTTTCCATAGAGAACGAACATGTGGATGCATGTGTAACCATTGTTCGTTTTTGTGCCAACGAAGTATCCGCAAGGGTCTTTGTACCCTGTTCTAGGCAAGCATGACTGCGACGACTCGGTGTTAATGAAGGAAAATGTTTAACATATGCTCCTAATCTCTCTCGTTCTTGTCGCAAGTGTTGTCTCGATTGATATGCAGAGCATGCATTTTCATTTCTTTCACGTTCTCGTCATGCACGTTGAGCTAATACAGCTCTTGATATAACATAACCATTGGGTCCCTAAAATATGAATATTAAATCATTGGATGCTTAAAATGCAAATATTATCAAGTACCATTTTCCACTGTCCAAAGAAAATACCAAGAATTTAGAGAAAATGTATTATACTCTTGCCCATGAATAATAAACGTTCGACAACCAGATTCTGTGGTTTTGTAACAGTAATGAACAAATGTTCGATCAGCAGATGAGCTTCATAAAGTATCCCCATTTTCTTGTAGGGCACATGCACTTACAGGATACACTACATATTCCTTTCTCACTATATATTCCTTTATAAGTATCCCCTATATATTTCTTTCTTCCTAAGAACATCCAAGAGACACTAAAAAATGTGCATAGTTTCAAAAATAAAATACAATTATGGCTAAATAAAATACAATATATGAAGATATAAAAATAAAAACTAAAAAAACTCTACAAAAATTAATAACAACCATACCGCTAAACATGCATTTGCCCTTGCAATCAGTCACCTTTGTCATTTATAATCTATATGATAAATTGTGTGGTTTTGTTATACAAACAAACAAATGTTCGACCAACTTATGAACTTCATAAAGTATCCCCATTCACATAGCTGGAAAAAAAAAAAAATTGTTGCCCATTTTCTCCCTCCTCTCTTTATCTCTTTATCTCAAAATTTTCGCCCACTTACATTTCAAAGTGGTATAGATTTACACATATATACAGGAGACACTTAAAAAAGTGCACAGTTTAAAAGATAAAAATACAATTATGGTTTAAAATAAATAATTGGACATGCATTTAAAAAAACACTCTACAATTATGGCTTAAAATAAACAATTGTTTCTTGCTTAAAATAAACAATTCGATATACAATTATGGCTTAAAATACAAACATACGAAAACTAACCATTAAAAAAAAAAAAACACTTTACAAAAACCATTAAAAACTATATCGCTGGACATGCATTTTCCTTTCCCTTGCCCTTGGAAGCATAAGACACCTTTTCTTTTCCTTTCGACATTGCGTTTGCATTTTCCTTTTCTATTGCCTTTAAAAAATAACCAAAGTCTAAGAAATAACCAAAGTATAAGAAATAAAAATTTTAAAAAAAAATTATAAGAAAGTGATTTTTGGGCTGACATTAGAAATACGAACGACATTGAAATCATGCTCATCACGAATCACTACACCGACATTTCTTTGTTGAAGAAACTGAACCTATACATACAAAAACAAATAAGTAGCTGATATGTACACAAAATGAAATTTTATAAGACGATGAGTAAAGGGAACGAATATTACAGTTCGTTATAAGTCTCCATCTAGCTGTAAAAAATGAGGAAATTTTTTTGTTTATAATTAGAACCTATGATACAAAAGTTTTTTAAAAATCTATGTACCAGTTTTTTTAAAAAAGACAACTTACATTATCCATAATGTTAGAGGCCGTTCCAACTTAGTATTGCCAAAACCTGTAATACAAAAGTTGACTTCAGTAAATACATATTAATCCAGTAATACATATACATAATACAAAAGTTAACCTGTAAAGGTTTTGGAATACATAACTTATGTAAATACAAAAATTATTTTAATTCACCAAGTGAAACCAAACGAAGCAAAGTAATAGATACTTAAATGGAATTAAACCTATCGATGGCTTAAGCTTTGTTGAATTTAATTGAACTAAAAGAGGTTTAAATGAAACTACAAAATTTATAAAGTTAATTCATATGACAAACTAATAAAAAATCATCAATCATTTTGAAATCCACGGTTAATTCATATGATAAAATATCTCATTCAAGGAATTAATAAAAAATCACACTGGGAAAAAAAATCACATACGACAAACTAATAACCCAACAATCATTTTCCGCCACCAAAATGAGTTGTGTTTCCAAGAATGTATTTATTGAAATTAACAAATAACAAAAGATTTGCAATAAATCCACAGTTTGAAAATAATAATTTAACTCCAAACATTTTCAGGTATTGATAACACAATCTGAATCCAAACAACATCAAAAGAAAGTAGTAATGAATCTTACTATTTTTCTTACAAATTAATAAATATTAAAATTGTCTAAGATGCCACATCATCCCAACTTGGCAAAGGCAAATGAGTAGAAACATGTGTAGTAGTAAAGTCAACAAATATATATTGTTGCACCTGAAGTGGACAAACTCAATCTCACAATTTCAGAAGCTATGAAATTATCCTCTGTAATTTAATAAAGTCAAACTCAACCACCCCAATCTCACAATTTCAGAAGCCATGAAATTATCCTCTATTTTTTTCAATAATCAAACACCTAGAAAATCCAAAAACCAGCAAAGTAAGGACCAAAAAAAGTCAAAAAAACTGGCATATTTGACTATCAAAGCCTATTGAAAGTTTATTTAGCAAAGTTGAGAACTCCATCCACTCAACAGCAAGTTATAGACAGTAGAGTATAACTCGGAACTTAAAATTATATATTTGAAACACATTATCATTATATTTGAGACCTATTATTCGGAACATATTGAACATATTATATTTGAAACACATTATCATAAAATTAAATCCCACTATATCTCAACACATTTAGACTGTAAATCTATATAAATATAACAAATGGCTGGAAATTTTAGAAGTTGATGCAGCTTAGTATTGTCAAAACCTGTAATCCAAAAGTGAACTTAAGTAAATAAATATTAAATACATAGCATATTTTAATTCACCAAGTCAAACCGAACGAAGCAATCAATAGATAGTTAACATATCGAATGACATAGATACTGAATTGTACTGAGCTCATTCAAGAAATTAATAAAAAATCACATAGATACTGAATTATACTGAGCTCATTCAAGAAATTAATAAAAAATCACATAGATATGCAGATGCCAAACTAATAACCTACCAATCATTTTCCGCCACCAAATTTTACTAAAATTAAACAATTTATCAAAATGAGTTGTATTTCCAACGGAAACTATCAATAAAACACATCAATCACTTAGTACTTTGCTTCCAAGAATCTATTTATTAAAATTAACAAATAACAAAAGCTTTGCACACCTCTACATAGTTTTAAAATAATAATTTCACTCCAAACATTAAATAAATTAAAAATAAATCAGTCTGTATGAGGACATTTTCAGGGATTGGTAACACAATTTGACTCAAAACAACAGCAAAAGAAAATATTAATGAATGTTACCATTTTTCTTAGCAAAGGGTGCAAATGAGTAGACATATATATATTAGCAAAGGGTGAAAATATATACTTCTGCACCTAAAGTGGACAAAGTGAACCACTAAAGTCAACCGCTAAAGTCAAAAAGCCAAGAAATAATTCATCCACCAGGTGGTCAACCGCTAAAATGTCTCCAAGATATAACTAAGCTAACTTTTTTTCACAAAAGATAGATATGATAAAGAAATATTTCAATGTACATAACAAAATAACCTTAAAAGATATAAGAATTAACTTTCCAAGATTGTTTCATTTTTGTGAGAAAAAACAAAAAAGAAGTGGAAAAGATAAAAAATAAATTGGTTTACTTAAATTCTTTTTGTCTTCCATAACCTTAATTTATTTTTTGCTTCCTCAATTTAAAAAAAGTTATGATACACTGCTTTAGGCATTGAAACCATATAAACCATATCTTATGTTTAGCATAGGAAGACGTCTTAACCATGAACAACAATAAATAAACCCAATCCTAAAAGATATGTTATAATTACCATAAGTCTTTGTAACGCCCTCAAAAATAATAACATTAATCCCAACAATATAGACATGCTATGATATATAAAAGGTCCACATCCTTCCATTCACCAGAGTTTTATTACAAAAAGTATCACATGTTAACAACAAAAGCAAATGCCCTAAGGGCTTACAGCTTTCCAAGTTAACACTTGGTTACACAAAAGTAGAGTGCTAACTCATTTACACATAAAGCCCTCGGCTTGAATTTACATGTAATACAACAAAAGGAGAGACAACCCAAAAAGCCTGTCCGCCACTAGCCTCCCAACTAAGTCCTTGGGGGTGGCATGCTACCTGTACCTGAAAATGATGTTCCCATATAGGGTGAGCCACAGCCCAGTAGAAATATACTAAACCAATTATGAACAATGACTAAAAGATTAACAGTTGATAGATGGTCAACACTTTTACATCCATTCATAACATAATACAATTCCAAGACACTTAAGTCTATATTTCCTTTCGTTTCCATTTTCATTCCTTTTACTTGCCATTTTATAACCTTGGCTCAGAACCTGGCCAAACATCACACATGAGACAAACACTCATGCCAACACTTTTCACTTCATCAAAGATAAACATAACAGTTATATCAATACTTCCAAAGACAAGCATATACGCTCTGTCAATACACTTCTAGATAAGCATACAAGCTCTATCTACGGAGTTCATCCCCTATCTCCTCCCAACAACATCCGGTTTAGAGGTCCATCCCCTATCTTCCCCTAAACCGTGAGTACATCCCCTATCTCCTCCAACACAACACAATGCATATAAACAACAATTATATACATCACAAATCAATACAATTAATTATCCGAATTAATTAATCAATGTAATTAGGGCATTCTCCATAATTAACATCACAACCCTTAGGTTCCAACTTCCTTAATGTTTCAACATTAATTCCATGTTTCTATACCAAACATGCTTCTAGGTTTATCATAGATGAAAACCCCCAACTTTTGTAAAATTACACAATGGCCCAAAGTTTCCCAGAATTACACAACAACTTCCAACATATCAAAATGCTAAAATGTAAAGACAAAACTCATAAAGAGGAGTAGGATATCCCTACCTCAAAGGATGAGCTCCAAAGGAGAAGGACTCAAAAACCAAAATGCTCCAAACACCAAACTATTCGGATCAAAAGGACGCCCTCGACGATCAACACCCTTTTGTGAAGACCAAAGGTGAGCAAAACACCCTAACTAGATCAATACTTAGAGAGAAGTTAAGGTTTTTGAGTGAGAAGCTCTGAAAATGGCGTTTTGGTAAAGTAGGAGAGAGAAAATAAGTCAAAAAGTGATTTAAAATGCCCAGTCCCACTCAGTTATACGACAGGTCCGCTCGAGCGTAAGACACTCCGCTCGAGCGTAAAGACACATAAAACATGGTCCGCTCGAGCGCAACATGGTCCGCTCGAGCGCAACATTGTCCGCTCGAGTGCCAAGACACAGACACAAAGTTCGTCCGCTCGAGCGTAGATTCCAGCCCGCTCGAGCGCAGGTCTCCCCCTCCCAGAACTCTCACCAAAAACACACTGTCCGCTCGAGCGCAACCAGCTCGAGCGCACCAAACCCGCTCGAGCGTAGAAACCACACTTGCAGAAGTTTTGCAGGTGCACGAAATACTGGATGGGTGCATTCTCCGCTCGAGCGCCAAAATCCCCGCTCCAGCGTACAAGCAACAACAACCTCTCCGCTCGAGCGTAAACATCTCCGCTCGAGCGGACCAGCCAAAACCTGGGCAACTAGACTTGGTTCCTAAGCTCAACCAACTTGTAACAAACCTACCCAACACATCCTATAACTCAAGTACAAAGCAAGAAAGGATGTAAACAAGACAATACTCAACTATCAACATCCACGGACACATGTCCGGATCGCTATACAACAAGGGGTAAACCCGGGACCGCTATAGTCTTAATGGCACTTCCAAACACAATCAGACTCAAATCAAAATTGGGTGAATTCCTGTAACGAAGCTAATTAATTTTAGAACTTAAGATCCAATTGATGTTATCTAAGACCTGGACCACATCTTATCTGTAAAATTAATTTAACTCCTAATAAAATTAATAAAATTCAAACTAATAATAGATTAATTTTACAAACTAATAAAATTCAAATGTTCTCGAATGTTACAAACTAATAAATTCGAATGTTATCAAAATGCTATACAAACTAATGAACATATGTTTTATGCAATAAATAAAACTCAAACTAAGGCCTTATTTGATTAATAGGTAAATAAAATAGTACCACTAATACTACCAATCAAGCATGCCCTAAGTGTCATTCAAGAAGAAAAGAAAAGAAAAAAAAAAAAAAAAACAAAGATTAATTTAACTCCTACCTATATTGGTTAAATTTGAAACATTAGATAAAAAGTCAAAAACTAATACAAAAAATAAACTCATTCAACACAAAAAACATGCCTTAAGAGGCTTCAGGAAGGTATGTTTATTTTCTTCTTCCAATTTTTCATTTTGTTTATTAAAAAAAAAAAAACGCCCTCTGTTTGGTTTCCTAGAAAACAGAAACCTACTTCAGTTTGTTAATTAATTGGCACAGGTTTTGTTAGACATGGCTTTCTTAGACATGGCTTCTCAATATATATATATACACATACTGGAATCATACATAAAGAGGGGGTTTGGGCTTTGAAAAATACGAAATGTGGTTTAGATTTCCATACTTACCACATCTGTAAAATTAATTTAACTCCTAATAAAATTAATAAAATTCAAACTAATAATAGATTAATTTAAGTCCTAATAGATTAATTTTACAAACTAATAAAATTCAAATGTTATCGAATGTTACAAACTAATAAATTCAAATGTTATCAAAATGCTATACAGAGTAATAAACATGTGTTTTATGCAATAAATAAAACTCAAACTACGGCCTTGTTTGATTAACAGGTTAATAAAATAGTACCACTAATACTACCAATCAAACATGCCCTAAGTGTCATTCAAGGAGAAAGAAAAAAAAAAAAAAAAAAAAGAAGAAGATTAATTGAACTCCTATCTATATTGGTTAAATTTGAAACATTAGATAAAAAGTCAAAAACTAATACAAAAAATAAACTCATTCAACACAAAAACATGCCCTAAGAGGCAAAGGAAGGTATGTTTATTTTCTTCTTCCAATTTTTCATTTTGTTTATTAAAAAAAAAAAAAAAAAAAAAAAAAAAACGCCCTCTGTTTGGTTTCCTAGAAGGCATAAACCACTTCAGTTTGTTAATTAATTGGTACAGGTTTTGTTAGACATGGCTTGAAAATTCAAACTAATAATAGATTAATTTAAGTCCTAATAGATTAATTTTACAAACTAATAAAATTCAAATGTTATCGAATGTTACAAACTAATAAATTCGAATGTTATCAAAATGCTATACAAACTAATGAACATATGTTTTATGCAATAAATAAAACTCAAACTAAGGCCTTATTTGATTAACAGGTAAATAAAATAGTACCACTAATACTACCAATCAAGCATGCCCTAAGTGTCATTCAAGAAGAAAAGAAAAGAAAAAAAAAAAACAAAGATTAATTTAACTCCTACCTATATTGGTTAAATTTGAAACATTAGATAAAAAGTCAAAAACTAATACAAAAAATAAACTCATTCAACACAAAAAAAACATGTCTTAAGAGGCAAAGGAAGGTATGTTTATTTTCTTCTTCCAAATTTTCATTTTGTTTATTAAAAAAAAAAAAAAAAAAAGGCCATCTGTTTGGTTTCCTAGAAAGCATAAACCACTTCAGTTTGTTAATTAATTGGCACAGGTTTTTGTTAGACATGGCTTTCTTAGACATGGCTTCTCAATATATATATACATACTGGAATCATACATAAAGAAGGGGTTTGGGGTTTGAAAAATACGAAATGTGGTTTAGATTTCCATACTTACCACATCTGTAAAATTAATTTAACTCCTAATAAAATTAATAAAATTCAAACTAATAATAGATTAATTTAACTCGTAATAGATTAATTTTACAAACTAATAAAATTCAAATGTTATCGAATGTTACAAATTAATAAATTTGAATGTTATCAAAATGCTATACAAACTAATAAACATGTGTTTTATGAAATAAATAAAACTCAAGCTAAGGCCTTGTTTGATTAACAGGTTAATAAAATAGTACCACTAATACTACCAATCAAACATGCCTAAGTGTCATTCAAGGAGAAAAGAAAAGAAAAAAAAAAAAACAAAGATTAATTTAACTCCTATCTATATTGGTTAAATTTGAAACATTAGATAAAAAGTCAAAAACTAATACAAAAAATAAACCCATTCAACACAAAAAAACATGCCCTAAGAGGCAAAGGAAGGTATGTTTATTTTCTTTTTCCAATTTTCCATTTTTTTTATTTAAAAAAAAAACCCTCTGTTTGGTTGCCTAGAAAGCAGAAACCCACTTCAATTTGTTAATTAAGTGGCACAGGTTTTGTTAGACATGACTTTCTTAGACATGGCTTCTCAATATATATATACATACTGGAATCATACATAAAGAGGGGGTTTGGGGTTTGGAATCATATCTATAGATATATATACATACATATTGGAATCATATGTATAGATATATATATATACATCCATAATCATATATAAAAATAAAAATAAAAGATTAATTTACCTTGTTTCGATATTAAAGGTCTTAAGGAAGTCCACAATGCTTCAGACTCAATGCTTCAAACCTGTTGTCAATATTATTGAAACAAAAAGATTATTGAAAATTATTAAAGATATCCAAAAATTAGATATGCAGAGAAAAGAAAAAAGAAAAAAGAAAAAAAACAAAGAATAATTTAACTCCTATCTATATTGGTTAAATTTGAAACATTAGATAAAAATAAACCAATTCAACACAAAAAAACATGCCCTAAGCGGCAGAGGAAGGTATGTTTATTTTTTTCTTCCAATTTTCCAATATTATATACAGATACTGGACTCATACATAAATAGGGGGTTTGTGGTTTGGAATCATATATATAGATATATATATACATCCATATATATATATATATGTATATACATATTGGAATCATATGTATAGATATATATACATCCAGAACGCCAAAATTTGGCAAGAGCTCATCTCTCTATAACAGAACCCAATTATAACAAAGCCAAATTATAACATAACCCAATTTGTCAACAATGCCAAATTATAACAGAACCCAATTTGTCAAAAAAGCCATTGTGATATAAGCTAATTGTTATTGTTGTTGTAGTTCTTTTTCAAAGCTAATTGTCGAAGTGTAAGAAAAATTCACCTAAATATAGCTGAACAAACATTAATTTCAACAAATTCAACCAAAACAACATGAAAATGACACCACATTTTCAACTCAAATTAGACAGTAAAATAATAAATAAGTGAGAAAAAACAGTGTACATAGCTGAAGAAGTGGCTGGAAAGGGTGTGAGGAAGTGGCTGGAAAGGGATGAAATTAAAATGGTGTCCCTAAACTTGATATACCCTTCCAAGAAGAGTTCAAAGCTTGGTTTTCTATGTCCAATAATTATATTTATTCTTCTATCTTTTTCATTTCAAATTATGCCTTTTCTTTAGTTGATGAAGAAATGGAATAAAGAAAAAGCGTGGAATTTTGATGAGGAAGTGGCTGAAAAGGGATGAAATTAAAATGGTGTCCCTAACCTTGATATACTCTTCCAAGAAGAGTTCAAAGCTTGGTTTTCTGTGTCCAATAATTATATTTATTCTTCTATCTTTTTCATTTCAAATTATGCCTTCTCTTTAGGTGATGAAGAAATGGAATAAAGAAAAAGCAGTGAAAAAAAGAGAAAGGAGTCCTTTTGGGTCCATAAGAAATGAGAAACTTGAAGTTCCTATTTGTTTGTCTTTGTGTAAAAAATACAAAAGAGAAAAAGAGTTCCTATTATAGTTGGAAATTCCGATTCGTATTGTCTATTTGCAAAAGAATTCATGTGGCATGGTGTTTTTCTACCTTGTAATAAGTTCATAGAAGAAGTGTTTGAAACTATTTGGCTGGGGAGAAAACTGAGAAGGTAACTTTTGAAAACTAAAGCCTTCAAAAAAATATATGTTAGAAGTTTGATTAAGAGTAGCATTTGATCTAGAAATTTTGGACAACAACGGCTAGGTTAGGGAGCAATTGATCATTAGAGGGAAGAGACAAAAACAGTGGGTGTGTGTTCAAAATTATAACTCAAAATTATAATTCAAAATTATGTGTGTTCAACATAACTCATTCAAATAGGAAATGTTTCTCAAAAAATTAATTTGAAATGTTTCAAATTAACCATAGCAAGAAGAGTTATTTTAAATTTTTACATATATATATACATACATATATACACATACATATATATACATCCAAAATGCAAATTATATATATTATACACACAAAATGCAAATTGTATATTATATGGTATTACACATACATATCAAACACATGAATTGAACTGAATAAACAATAGTATACCTTGAGTTCGGCCTAAAGTTCTTCACGCTCATGACCTGTAGCAATTGGCATAACATCTGCAACTGTCTTCTTCCCCTTCAGAATAATATCTGCCATCCATCAACAACTAAATGATATTTCGAATCCTTACTCCTCTTTTTTTCATCAAATTCAATTGAAATCTTGGTTAAAAACTTAATTTGATAGGAGTACTCTAATCCTTACTATTTTTTTTCAGCAAATCTTTTTGAAAAATTCCAAACTCCAATCCTTAATTTGATGGGAGTACTCCAATTATATTAGTTATAATTAAATTAAATTTACTATGATATTAATTATGTATGTCTTATGTAATATTTGATTATGACTCAATTTTTTTTTACTTACAACATTAAAAGAATTCAATTATGACATTTATAATGATTAATTTTATAAATATCATAATTTACATATAGTACATATATTTAAAAAATGGGGGAATTACTTAACAGTGAAACAGAAAAAAAAAATACAAACATATGAGATATAAGTGATTCTGTTATAGGGATGCAAGTCTCATTTGTGTATTTTTTTTTTTCCCCTATTACACTATTAAGAAATTTAAAAAATTGTGATATTTATAAAAAAACACTTCAACACATATTTTCAAAAAAGAAAAACAAAACAAAATAAATAAAACACTCAATCAGTGAGATTCACTAAGACTTATAAGTATATTTTGATGGTTTGAATATGTTCAACATCAAACATTTCAAACATATCAAACATATCAAACCCATTACATACATCTATATATATCAAACATTGTTTAATCAGATTAACCATATATCAAACATTGTTTAATCAGATTAAACATTTCAAACATATCAAACCCACCATATCAAACATATCAAACCCATATCAACATCATCTATATTTTTAATCAGATTAACCATATCAAACATTTCAAACCCATTACATATATGATATATATAATACACACAAATACATACATGTTCAACATAAATCATCAAACCCATTTCAAATATAATGGCCTTGTTCAACATCAAACCCATGTTTAATCCCATGTTTAATCAAAACCATGTTTAATCAAAACCATGTTCAACATCAAACCCATTACATACAAATTGTTTAATCAGATTACAAATATCAGATTACAAACAAATTGTTTAATCAGATTACAAACCCATTAATCAGATTACAAACCCATTAATCATCAAACCCATTTCAAATATAATGGCCTTGTTCAACATCAAACCCATGTTTAATCCCATGTTTAATCAAAACCCTGTTTAATCAAAACCATGTTCAACATCAAACCCATTACATACAAATTGTTTAATCAGATTACAAATATCATATTACAAACAAATTGTTTAATCAGATTACAAACCCATTAATCAGATTACATATCATCAAACCCATTACATATATCAAACATTGTTTAATCAGATTAACCATATATCAAACATTGTTTAAAACATATCAAACCCATTACACACCCATTACATATATGATATATATAATACACACAAATACATACATGTTCAACATAAATCATCAAACCCATTTCAAACCCATTTCATAAATCAAATCCATTTCATAAATCAAAATTATGTTCAACATCAAACATTTCAAATTAACCATATCAGATTAACCATATCAAACATTTCAAACCCAAACATTTCAGATTAACCATTTCTGATTAAACATTTCAAACCCAAACATTTCAAACTATGTATATATATGTATACATATATATACATCCAAAATGCAAATTATATATATTATACACACAAATACATACATATTGGCTTGAGAGAGAGAGAGAGAGAGAGAGAGAGGGGTAACCGGGGACAGTGACGGTGATGCTCTGGCCGGGGACAGACTTCGGTCCGGTTCCAGCAGTGACGAACCCCTGTTGACGGCAGAGAGAAGATGAAGACAGGAAAGCACAGCAAGGGTTGGGTTGGGTTTCGATAGGGAAGCACGGGAATGGGCTTCAATGGAGGTAGAGAGAGAGAGAGAGAGAGAGAGAGAGAGAGAGAGAGAGAGTGTGTGTTCAAAATTTGAAAACAGAAAGAGAGGAGAGGCGTATCTGTGAGAGAGACAGGGTGTGTGTTGAGAGAGTGTGTGTTGAAAGAGATGAAAGGGAGATGTTTTTGACCCTCAGATTAAATCAATCTAATGGTCAAAATTTGGACAAATAGACAAATGTCCCATCTGGTTTGAAAAACAGAGCTCCCTTGTTATCTAGATATATATATATATATATTGGCAAAAAAAAAAAAACTTTATTCCATAATATTGCATAAAGGATATTACATTAAAAGCATTAACAAAGTCTACTAAACACTAAACAAATAGCATAAAAAGGCCAATAATGAAAATGCCTAGCAGATGCCTAGTAGCACAAAAGATTAGAAGGACAACGAGGGGAAAAAACTACTCAAACCTGCAAAACTATCACTTGCAAATATTAGAAAGACATAGAAATGAAATAAACTATTCAAACCGTAATATTCCGTCTTTGTGTTGCTCTAAAGAGAGTTGGATTGCTAAAACTATTCTCAATGATATGTTGTCTTCTCCTCTTTCTACCCATACTCAAACCATAACATTCCGTCTTTGTGTGGCTTTGAAGAGAGTTGGATCGCTAAAACTATTCTCGATGATATATTACCTTCTCCTCTTTTGACCTACAAAGCTTTGTAACAACGAACTAATAACCTTGATTTGGCCTATAGCTTTGATAGGATGTGTAACGCCCCAAAAATAATTACAATAATTCGACCCAACACAATATACATAAAACAACGTAATCAAAATAATAAACTTCCATTAACCTGAATTGTTATACAAGAGTGACATAGGCGATATACATTAAAAAATAGTTCATCCTGAATCTACAGCATGTATTACAAGTAGTAAAGAAGAATGAAAGTTAAACAGATAATTATATACCTTAAAGGCTTATAACTTTCCAAGTCATTGCTTGGTTACAACAAAAAAGAGTCTAACTCTATACAATTTAAGCCTTTGGCTATACAAATAAGTACAAAAGTGAAACCCATGCTCCAAACTCCTTCCGAGCTACTGCCTTAGCGGAGGCATAACATCAATACTTAAAAATGGTTTTCCCAAATAGGGTGAGCCAAAACCCAGTAGGAATAATCTAATACAATAGATGGACCATAACAAAGATATAAGTATAATGTGCATTTACAATGTCAACAAGAAAATATTTATATTCTATGTCATCATAAAGTACTAAATTTCATAACTTAATCCTTTTTCCTTCTCATCAGTTCAAGCTAAATCATTTCATCTTAATTCATGAGCCGAGTTCATTATCTTTCAAACAACCCATCTGAGACTACAACTCAGTGGTTCCCAAACTAACACAATCATCACACAAGCACTTCAATTTGTCATTTTATAAAAAATTCGTCCGCGGGATCTGCACTCATGTATACGCGCGGCTTCGAGACTTTCACTCAGGACACACAGGCCAACTTAGTTCAATGGAGTCCATCCACTATCTCCTCCAAAACAATAGAGTACATCCCATTTCTTCTCTCAAACAATCATACATATATAATGCATTTAAAACTTAGTCATATTTAATGACAATCAACAAGAGATTAGTTTCAATTTACCTAATCATCATGCAATTTCTATAACAATCATAGCTATCTTCTACCGATAGCCCAATACAGATATTTCTAAACAGATATTAAATCTCAAGATAGATAGTTTATTCAGATTTTCAAAAGGTGTGAGATAATGCACATCCATCTCTACCATTAACACCAACATTCATCCAATCTCATATTTATAACATCAATTTCATTTATTTATACAAAATAAATACTTGAACCATTTTATGTTAACTTCCCTCTTTTCCAAATACCGACCTAAGTACCAAAATCAACAATTATGACACAATATAACCTCATTCTCAAACCCATGACTATTTATATTACATTCACTAGAAACCCCTTTTTTGATTTTTACATTCCAAACCCTAGGTTTGTCTAAAATACTCCCAAAACCCATTATTGTTACACAATAACCAATAACTGAGTTAAAATCCATAAAAAAGTATAGAAAATCCCTACCTCAAGCTTAGAAGACAAAAAGAAGATTTGGAGAAACTTCAAAGGCACCAAAACCAAGTTTAATCGGATCAAAATGTAACCCTAGAGATGCTCTAACTTTTTAACAAAGGCAAGTAGGTAGAGATATCACTAGAACTAGGTGAAAATGTAGAGAGAGTTTGAGAGAAAGAGTGTGTGTGTTTTAGAGAGAGAAAGACTCAAGATCTAGGTTTTTGAAAAGTTTTAGAGAGAGAAAGGAATGAAAAAGTGAAGTAAAAAGTCATCTTCACGAATTGATATACACACAGTTTGCTTGAGTGTAAGAAGTGACGCTCGAGCTCAGAATATACACTTTCAGAAGTTTTGCAGACGAAGGACATCACTCGAGCTCAAGATTGGCCGCTCGAGCATAGGAAACCCTGCTTGAGCGTGGATTATACACTTCTAGTATTTTTCAGGTCTGCAAAAATACTGAGTGTTTGCAAAGTCCGCTCGAACGTAAGAAGTGCTGCTCGAGCAGATGAGCAAAAATTTGGACAACAAAGGTTCGAAAATCAAGCAACTAACCTATTCCAAACAAGACCAATACAATTCAAAAACCAAATTTAAGAAAGAATAAGAGGAAAAAGACATGAACAACTATACGAGGCTATGAAACCCGAGTCCAAAACACAAAATGGGTCGGGTCTAAACCAGAACCGCTAAAGGATGTCGCTTAAAATCAACATCACTAACTGAAGTCTTTTTCCTAGTGACCTTGGCTATTTTGTTCGGAGTCTTAACAAAGTTGTTTGGGACATTCATGTGATTTTCAATATGGAAAGTGTCAATATTGGTGACTTGATTAGGGGCTAGAATATGAGTGCCAAAGTCTATACTTGTAATCTGAAGATTGTCAAACTTATTACTTGCATCATCCATCACCTCTTCGTCTGCCATTGCATGTACATTCCACTTGTAATCTAGACTATATAGCAATGACAGAACTGGCTTCTCTTCCGAATAAGGAGAATTTGTAACTGGGTCTTGAATTTTCAGTCGCCATGGCAAATCCAAATTTATGAAAGAACTGAAACCTATGCCCTTTTGCAATTCGAGAGAAGGTATCTCGATGTAATAGCAAATAGTCCTTACCCAAACGAACTGGTTTGGAGTGCCGCAAAAAAGATCTCTTATAATATTGTACCTTCTTATTAGTGGAAGGAAAAGGACTTGAATTTGAGTTTGAATTAATTGGGGGAATTGAAAAAGAGATATTAGATGGAAAGGATGCTTCAGTAGTAGATGAATATTCCTTGGTATTGCTAATGTTTAGTGCCCTAACAGAGTTGGCAATGTGTGATGAAGACTGCATATTCTGAGACATAAGATTGATATCCTTCTTTAATTCATCTAGATGCTCTGTAAAAAAGATAGAGGCGAACTCCATCCCACCCTGTTCTTCCGATGTCACCTTCATCTCCTTGTGTGCCAATAGGAAATTGTTGAGCATATCAAATCCAAGCTCATCAGCATCCTTATTTTAACTTAGCCACGACTTGGTGAAAGTGGTGTTTGAAATAATCTGTATCTAACCAAGAAGATTCCCCAATAGATGATTTAAGTAACTCAACATCTAATGGATCCAAGTGATTGGCCATTTCCTCCCAAGCAACTTCTGCTAGATCAAAAAAACTTGCTGAAGATGATCCACTTTCTACAATTCGTTTCCCTTTTTCAACTTTGAATAGTTTTTTTTTAGAAGTTATTGAGAGGCCCAGAAACCCTTTTTTCAACATTCTCAAAATCCAAAATAGAGCATGAATATGGAAAAACAACTGTTGTAATCAACTTGAGACAAGGCTAGAGAAAGAGAAATGGAACATGCAAGCACAGATCCAAAGGTCAACAACAAAAAAGGTTAGAAAAAACTCCTGAAAGAATGAAGTTGAAGTGGTGTGAGATTAACTGTGAGATCTTGAGTTAAGAAAGTCAAGGAAGGACAAGCAAGGGATGAGTGGTAAAGAGGTCAGAAAAAAAATGGGAGGAGAAGGCCAGGGAGATAGATTCATCGCCGAAAGTGAGAGTTGATGGCATCCAGAACACTGTCGGTGTGTGAAACGACGGCGGAACCTCTCCCTCCCTCTTGAGAGTTTGGATCTAAAATGAGAGGATGAGAATGAGAGTGTTTGAGCTTTGTCGGAGTATAATCGAAAATCACCTCGCCTCATTCCGGCATTCTAAGTCGTTACTTACTGTCTTCTTCTTTTTCTATGTAATTGGCCTATGGCTTTCTCCATGAAATCACATTTTCCCCCCAACATATATATATATATATCTATATCATATACACGGGTTAAACCCTTCAATTGTCTCTCTCTCTTACTCACTCTTTCTCTCTCTCCCCCCTCCCTCCCTCTTCAAACCCTAACCCTCTCTCTCTAACCTCTCAAAATTGGCCTCCATTGCCCGACGCTGTCGTGATGGAAGACCTGAGGGTGTGAAGCGAGCCAGAGACGAGAGGTTCTCTCTCTTTCACTCTCCTCTCTGTTCTCTGTCTCACAACCCAAAACCACCATTGTTGGACTTTCAAATCAGCCTTAGATATGGTCCATTACGGCTGGAGTCGTCTATATACCTCGAAGATCAACGGCCTTTCTCTCTCTGCCCCCTAATCTCAGTCGATCTTCCCTACCGCCTGATCGAAAAGCTGTCGCCGATCTGAGGGTCTTCGGATCTACTGGATTTGTGGCAAATCTGAAATCTGAGGTCTCTTAAATAGATTATGGATCTAAGGGGCTTTGGACCCGAGAACGACGTCGATCTCCCTCCTCTAACACCGCCGCCGCTGCCTCTTTCTCTCTCTCTCTCTCCTAAACACTATTCTCATTTTTGAACTCTGCGATACCATGATTTCGTGTTGTTTTGTCCAAATCACAATTCTTGCTCTCTGCGTGATCTTATAAAAGCAATCGAGGTAGTGGATTAAGAGTTTTGCCTTTGCAATTGAGCCTCAAACTTTCACTATAGTAATCACTCTCTTGTCTCTATTTATGTTTATATTTGTATATATTGATTTCGATGTTGTTTTGTCCTGTATAATTTTCACTGCAAGTCAATCTTCAGAAGCAATAAGTTCTAGTTGTAGTATAACTTTTAAATTTTTGTAGTATAATTGAAATCTTTGTTGTAGTATAATTGAAATCTTAGCTTCATTTTGTACAGATAATGGCTTAGATCTCTTCTGCGAGGTATTCATTTGTTAATTTCTCATCATCTTCTTGGTGATGGATCTTTGGTTGTTTTGATGGATCTTGGAGTATCTGTGTGAAAATTTGAGTAACAGATCTTGGAGTATCTCTGTGAATTTTCCATCTAGATCTGTAATATGTGTGAATATGATATGAAAACATGTGTTATTCATTAGTTTTTATTTATTTTAGTTGTTTTGTTATTGTTATGATGGTAAGATCTAGATGGAATGCCATTTGTTTGATTGAAACTGAGCAAGTTCAATATTTTAGCTGACATTTTCAACAGATCATGTATTTGTGCATAACGGAGCCCTGGTTCAACAGATAAGAGAAAAAGTGGATTTGGGAAACAATTCCAACAGATTTGTAAATTTCAACATATAAAATAAAAAATAAGTTTAGTAAATTTTAACAGATAAATTTTTGAACAAATAATTTCAACAGATCATGGAAATATGCTATGTAAATTTCAACAGATAAGAAAAAAATAAGTAGGTAAATTTAACAGATAGATTATAAGTTTAAAAAATTCAACATATAGGGAAACAAATTCAATAGATAAAGCAAATTGAACAGATAGTCAAAATATTTGAACAAATATACATAAATTTGAACAATAGACAAAAAATTTGAATAGATAGAAAATAATTTGAACAGATAGATATAAATTTGAACAGATAGTTAAAAAAAGTTCAAGATAAAAAAAAGTCAATAGATAAATTAAGGGATAAAATTGAAAATAAAATGTAGGGGTGAACATGGTCTAGATTGGTCTGGATTGGGGTAAAATCAAGATCAACGGTTTTTGAAAAATTGGAACCAATCCAATCCATTTAAATCGTAGGATCAATCCGAACCAATCCATTTAAATAAGTATTGATCGGTTTAGGACCATGGATTTACATAATTAAATAACAAAAAAAATATATAGAACATTTTAATTTCATAAAGACATAAAAATAGCATCATATTAGTTCTATAATAGTAACATGCCTTTCTATAATAACGACATACTGCAAAACTTAAACAATTATAAGAAAATTGGTTCCACCATAAGTATTTATAAATTAAAACTAAAAACTAACAAACAAAAGTAATAAAATAAGATACTATGCGGGTTTACGTTTGGGTTTAGGTTTTATATGGAATAAGAGAAGATACTATGCGGGATGGTGCATAATATAAATATAAGCTATTTGTATATGGTTCGGATCGGTTCGAATTTGGAACCGTGGGGTTCAATTCGGAATCGATCCGTGGGCTATGGATTTTTAATTTTTCAATCCGGAACTGAACCACGAATTCAAAAAATCAATCCAAACCTACCGAATTGGACTAGATTAGATCGGATGATGGATTTCACGGATTCCTTACTCAGTTCTAATAAAATATCATTTAAAACAAATAAAAGAACTTTTCACTAAACTATCTCATAAATGGCGGATCTCTCACCAATAAAAAAATGTTCACAGGACCTAATACTTTATATCATCTTTAAATTGGATTTATCACCAATTTACTCATATATTATTAGTTGTTATTAATTGTGTAATAACTACATGTAAATAAAATGAACCAATGACAAGTATTTATATAGGATGTGATATTAAAAAAAAAAAATCGGTGACATGTAACATTTTTCTAATATAAAATTTATAAAAATAATTTTTAGCATAATATTTAGAGTGACAAATCATTTTTTTTTTTTAAAAAAAAGATAAAGAAAATAGTGATATAAAATTTCAAGCAATTACTTAAAAAGATTATATCGAAATATACTCTTTTTTTATTTTTATTAGAGGTATAAGTATAATTTTTCAAAAGTTGAGAGGGGGGGATGTGACCCCTTGGGCCTCACGTGCCTCCGCCCTGGTGGTGAGACTTATTACATCAATAATATGCTGATACATGAGGTGTTAAATGTGATACAAAAATGTGAACTACTCATTTAGCATAGCAAATTTTGGGGCTAAAAGACTATTTTAATCACAAAAAGAATAAGTTAAAAAGTCTATAAAATAAAATGTCACATCTAAACCATAATCATTTAATTTTTTCTCTCATAAAAGTAAAAAAAACTAAAAAGTTTAGGCTTTTTAGCCCCAAGCTAAAATAACCAAAAAGTTAAAAAATCAAAAAGCCAACCAACATCCCAAATGAACCCTTAATCAAGTTATTTTATATTCATCATTATAAAACTCTCAAATCTTGATATCTAAATTTATAAATAATACATTGTTGGGCGGGTGAAGTACTAATAAATCCCAATTTGTGAACTTATGCACTAGTTAGTCCTATGTTTTTTTTGTTAAACCAAAAGGTCATAAAACAATTAGATTGACACATTTGTCCTCTTCCATGTGCTTTTTTTATGTGCTTAATGGGGGTGAATGTGGAATTTTGTTGTGGGTGAAATTACATTTTTAGACATAAAGTGCACTATAGGCATTTTTTGCTTCCCCTCTTTTTGATTGAATGTTTGATCTGCATATGAGAACATTGTCAAGAAACATTCTCACATAACATTTCCATGTTAGGGGATTGGAACACTAGATATGATTGAGGGTTTTCCAAAGAGTTGTTCCCATAAATTCCATATTTGTATTTTCGAATGAAACCCTAATTTGAGGAACCTCTTCATCAACGGACCACCTTCAACAATAGTTGATCAATCTTTACTGGTGAGGGTCTGACGTCGTCGTCTCCGGAGACATACATACAGATACATTGGACAATGTTCGTCGTCATACACACCGATTACATCATTGCCGTAATTTCAAACATCAACAACGAAAGGCGAAGGTGTTATGTTTTACACTTTAATTGTTGATGTGTGCTGCAATTTGTTACCTTTTATTTGTATTCAATTTTGGTTTTGTGGTTTGAGTCGTCGTTTCATGCCCTAATTGGTTGATGTAATATGTAATGTGAGATTTGAGATAAATTTAACATTGTGCTTTTGATATATGACGATTCACATACGTCGAATATGTATAATTAGAGGTGATGTTTGTATGGTTTTAATGTTATGGTATTGTGTATTGAATGTTAATAGTTAGAGTTTAGTTTATGGTGGAAGGGGTATGTTGATATTATTGTGTATATTTATAGTCAGAATAATGCCTTGTTTGGATGTAGGATATGTATTTTGTTGTTGTGGTAATTTATACGTGTGGGTGTTGTTAACATCATTCATCCAATGCAGGCAACGGGGTTTTGTATCTCGACATTGATTGTGCATGTTGGTTTTAGAGTGAGATCGGCGGGTATGTGGTTATGTGTTCCCGTGTGCCGTACTAATATGTTCAATGTGGAAATATGTTGTGTACTATAAGTTGTCTTGCAGTATAGTATTTCATTTCGTAATGTTTGTGATTTATGTTGGACATGTCGTAATATGCTTAGTGTGTGATGTGATATGTCGTGATATTTCCCAGAAAAAACAAAATTGATTCTCACGTTATAGGAGAACAACTTTAGCAATTGAAACCCATTCACCTTATATCACTCTACAAAAATCAAATACACAAAAATGGAAATGTAAAACGTTACCGTCTCAATCATTACACACAAATAAGTAAAAAAGAATTCACCAAAATCATAACAAGAGTATGTAAACTCCACTCATGCCAAATTAAAGGAAAATATTCCTTACCGATTAAATAGGATCAAATGGTTTATAAGAAAAAATACAGAACTAAATTGATTATCATTCCCTAATTTGAGATTTACCGGTAATTTCGCCTGGTTAGACTTCAAATTTATAAGTTCAAAGCGAGCATTGGCCCCGTTTGGTAGAGCTGTGAAAAAGTGATTATAGATTATAACTTAACAAATTATGACTTATAGCTGTGAACATAAGCTGTTAACCTGTTTGGTGCAGCTGTGAGATTATAGATTTAAGCAGCAGAGTAGTGTTTGGTTAATAAGCTGTAAAATAGTTTTTTACTGTATAATTGCCGTTTCTACCCTTATATGATATAAAAATGATTATTTGGTCATTTTTTTTCAGTTTTAATTTTCATTAATAAAAGTTAATATAATTAGTATTAATTAATATCAATTAATATAAAAATTGATACATTTGCTAAAAATGAATGGAAGTATTATTGTCACAATTATTTTTCATTATAAATTAATTAGTATTAATTAATTGCTTAATTAGTATCAATTAATACTAAAATTATTAATTAGTATAAATTAATATTAATATTTAATTTTTATTAGTATCAATTAATAATTAATTCATTACAAAAGTATACAATATTAATTTATTAATAATTAATACCAATTAATATTATTTTTTTAATTAATATTTATTTTTTTTCTTTTTCTTCGAAAATATACAATTTTTTTATTTTTTAATTAATATAAAAATATACAATATGAATTTATTAATAATTAATACCAATTAATTTTTCAATTAATATTGATTTTTTTCTTTTTCTTTAGAAATATACAATTTTTTATTTTTTAATTAATATTAATATTAATTAATATTAATATTTGAGTATTGACGAGGGCATTTAAGTAATTTTAGCCCCTTCACACCAGTTGTATGCTTAAATAAAAAATTTAAGTATCCCTGACCAGCTTTTAAGATAAGTTGAGAAATAACTTGATTTAAGTTATAAGCTGGTTAATTTAAGTTGCACCAAACACAATATTTTAGCTTAAATTAAGTTAAAAGTTGAAATAAGCAGCTTATAAGTTCTACCAAACAGGCCTATTCTACTATTTTACCAAATAAGCTATTATGTAGCTTATATATCGGGGTATTTTGAGAAGATAAAGCTAGTTTTTTTTTTACTTTTTTTAAAAAAAGTGTAAAAAGTATGAGAGATAATATAATTAAAAATAGGTTAAAAACTGAAAGATGACTTTTAATTATCTTCTCAAAATAACCCATCTATTAGCTAAATAAGTTAAATAGTTAAAAAATTATTTGTCATCAACTAAAACAAAAAATAAAAAAGAACCTCAATTTTTTCGTTAACAAAAAATATCACTTTGTTCGTTTTGTAATTTTTAAAAATAGTTTTATTAGTTTTTAATTTAAATATGTTTAAAAGTTACAAAATCTGTACAATTTTAAAAAATAATTAAATATAATAAAATATGAAATTTTTTTGTATCGAATGAATTTTGAAAATAATTTTTATAATTTTTATGTATTTAGATTAAATAAATTTAAAAATTTAAAAAAGATTAAAAAATTTAAAAAAACAAAAGAATTCAATAAAAAACCAAAAAAGCCCCTCCTTCCTCCGTAAGCTTCCTTTCTTTTTTTTAGTCAAAAACCATGGCGGTTGGTACTTGCTATATAAAAATCTCACTTTCAAACCCTTCACTTCACTTCACTTCACAGAAGAAGAAGAAGAAGAAGAAGAGTAAAAAACGAAGCTTGAAAATGGGGGATAATACTGATACTGATACGAAGTTCAGCGTGATGTGTAGTCTCTTTACATGGATGCAGAAGACCAAAACATCAACAAAAAAGCGATCCAAATTCCGCAAGTTCATCGACACCTATTGCAAACCCTGCGACTACTTCAGTGCCATCAGGTTGATCCTCCCTGGTCTCGATCGAGAACGTGGATCGTACGGCCTCAAGGAGTCTGTGCTCGCCACTTGCCTCGTTGACGCCCTCGGCATGTCTCGGGAGTCTGAGGACGCCCTCCGCCTTTTCAATTGGCGGAAAGCCGGCCCCAGGGCTGGCGTCAATGCCGGCAACTTCGCCCTCGTTGCGGCTGAGGTGGGTTTTGTTTTTTGGTCATTGGGTTGTTTCAATTTCAAGCATATAATTTCTAGTTTTCTGGCTCATTTGATTGTTTCAAGTATGTGAATTGGGCAAACGTGGGTTTTCATGCAATTTCAAGTTTTCTTGCTCAAGTATCTGCATTGGGCTATTTTAAAAGGTGGCTTTTTACGCAATTTCAAGTTTTTTGGCTCATTTGATTGTTTCAAGTATCTGTATTGGGTTATTTTAAAATGTGGGGTTTTCATGCAATTTCAAGTTTTCTGGCTCATTTGATTGTTTCAAGTATATCTTTATTGGGCAAAGGTGCATTTTCAGGCAATTTCAAGTTTTCTGCTTCATTTAGTTGTTTCAAATATCTGCATTGGGCAATTTTAAAATGTGGCTTTTTATGCAATTTCAAGTTTTTTTTGGCTCATTTGATTGTTTCAAGTATCTGTATTGGGTTATTTTAAAATGTGGGGTTTTCATGCAATTTCAAGTTTTCTGGCTCATTTGGTTGTTTCAAGTATATCTTTATTGGGCAAAGGTGCGTTTTCAGGCAATTTCAAGTTTTCTGGTTCATTTAGTTGTTTCAGATATCTGCATTGGGCAATTTTAAAATGTTGGTTTTCAGGCAATTTTAAGTTTTCTGGCTCATTAGGTTGTTTCAAGTATCTGCATTGGGCAATTTCAAAATTAGCTTATGTATGAATTAGATATTTTATGCATTTAGATTTATTTTATTTTATTTTATTTATTTGAATTTTAAATTTATGGGATTTCAATTGTTCTTGGTCATTTTTGGTTGCTTCAAATATCTGCATTGGGCAATTTTAAAATTAGCTTATTTACGAACTAGGCTATGAAAATCAACCAGTGCAATGGGCTTGTTTGGTCAGCTGTGTAAGTATTCTTTTTCTAATCATAGTATCTATCTACTAAGTCCATCCCTTTACTTGTTAATGTTCCAATTTTTAAGTTCCCATGTGTACCCTACTTTATTGGTATAGTTTTTTTTTACCCACAGTCGTCGATTAAAGTGTGGGAACCCTTGCCTACTCCTCGCCACATCCTGGCGCTGGTGCCAATGTGGCGCGTGCATGTCACTTGGAGGGAGCCGCCTAGATAATACTTTCCTATTTAGAATATGTATAATTTAGATATATGTTTTCTATTACTAAACACCACCCCCCCCCCCCCCCCCCCCCCCCAAAAAAAAAAAAAAAAAAAAAAAAAATCCCTATACACAGTTTCATTGTGAGGTGTTATTTTCCAACCTAATGGGCCATACTATGAAAGTCTGAGAGAGTGATTGATGTCCTGATGGGTTGGTTGTCATGGTATCCAACTCGTAGTCTGGTATGTATTGGAATTTCGAAATTGGATTCTTGTTGTTGGCATGAATAATTTGTCTTATGTGTCCAAAACGCAGTGCCTGAGGAGTGGGAGTGAGAGTGACAGAGTGTCATTCCTTTGGAAAAAGTTGTGATTCACTATAATTGCCATTCTAATGCCAACCAGAAGTCTTATTTACTTGAGTTGCTTCAAACGCAGATCTCAATATGAGATTGCTTGGTATGTTGTAACAATTCATGTAGTAGGTCCTGTTGTGAAGTTTACTAATTTGAAAGGTATAAGTTAGATCAATTATTCAAATTTATATTGTATGACAGTTATCTTGTGAAAGCACATGGATCCTTGAAACCAATACCTCAAGTATAGTTGTGGAAGGTATCCGCTTATCTCTGAGAGGACAAAATAAAATAAAATAAAATAAAATAAAGGTCATACCAAGGGTCTATAAGGCCAGCATATGTACATGTCAAATCCTGTGGATTTGGTGTTCTAATAATTCATTTCCGCGTTACTTGTTGACAGGTGCTGCAACGCAGGCAGGGCATGACTTCTGGTGGCCTAACCATTAAGGAATTAAATGAGTTGCTTGATCGCTTGGCTTCAAGTGAAAATAGGTAATCCTGGTGTTTGTAGCCATTTTATTAGAGTTGTTTTTTCCCAAATGATGAAAAGCAGTTTTCCATGTGCATTTGTTAACTGAACTGAACACCATTTTTTTTGGGTATGGGTATGCCAATTGCCAAGTTAGAATTATATTATACAAGGAAATGCATTTGTCTGAAAAGAGAGCTCTTAATTTTCGATTAATATAAACTTCGGCATGCATGATAGGTATGGAAGGAGCATGTCATCTGATTGTCAGATTTATGAAATGTCAAAATCGCAAGAAGCCATAATGGGGGTGTAAGAATTAGAAGTTTTACCCCATTGTTAAGTTGATTGTTGGTTATTCTAAAAGCCCTCTGTTAGTAAAAATTGTGTTAGCCCCAAATCGACAAGATCAAACAATAATTTAAACCAACAATCTAACCAAAGAAATGAGGCAACTGTGTAATTGATTTAAATGCCTCAAAAGTATGAGGACTTCTCTAGAACAATTGACAGTTACAAAGTAAACAATAGTAAACAAAAAGTAATTCCAAGATGAAACTACTAAAGTTCACAAAAGTTTACAAGGATATGAATTATAGAGAAGCTGCTCCTAAGTTATAGAACTATTCCTAAGTCTAAAAGCTACTAGTTCTTTGTGTTGTTGATGATGTCTTCTCCTTAGAAAATCTCTGGTTTTTATATCATCCTCCTCCTTTTTCTGGCCCATGATCGCATGACTCTGAACATGTAACTGGCCCTGCCTCAATTGCTCTTGCAATTGCCTCCTCACTCCAAAGCCTTCAACCTTCCTCAAATCCTTAACCTTCCTTGTCGAACTACTTTCCCTCCATGTTGCCATATGTCCTTCAACATTTTAGGCTTCCCATCGACAAAGAAAAATCTTCATTCTGCACATGCCCCTTTCTGCAAGCCACCCACTAAGTCCATGACTCAGTCTGACAACTGCTCCACCATTTCCAAGCCTTCAAACTTTAACAATTCTTCATATTTCTTATCGAACCAACTTTGCTCCACACTGCCACATGCTCCTCATCATTTTGAACACTAAATCGACAAAGAAAACCTTTTCTTCATAAACCAATTTTCCTACAAACTGGCCCACTAAGCTAGCAATTGGCTATAACTTGTAAGTGCTCCATAATTGCCTCCATGATTTCACACATGTAATCACCTCCACTCTACCATGTGACCCTTTGATCACAAACTGATTTGTACACCTATTGATAAGGAATTTTAGCAAAAATAGGTGCAAACACCCTCCTATATGGGTTGAGGGTGGCTTGACTTTTCTATGTCATTTTGTCATTCTAAGGTTATCAGCTTAGTTATACCCTATTCCTTACTATTACAACCCATGTTAATTTTAGTTTCCACATTCCCTTAGCATTATTCTTGATGGCCATGCAGTTTTTTCTCATCATTATAGTTATCAGTCTTCATTATGCATGGCCAAACTGTCTTTTTGGTCTTTTCTCGTTGTTTCTCCAATTGGTGTTATTTTTTTGGGTATGTTTATTTGGGTTTCTGTTCTATCTTGCTTCACATCCATCTCAACATCCTCATAGACAATGCTCCTTTCTATTGTTCCAACACTCTTGAGGATCATGGCTGGTTTTATGAATTATAACTATTGTTTTTTTTTTGTTGTTTTGTTTTGTTTTTTCCTGCTTCATGGCATGGCCAAAAAAACGTTCCTCTACTAAAACCACCTTTCTTCAATTCTATTCTATGAGCACCATCTCTATGCCCTCAATACCGATGAGTAATCGAGTGTAGAATGGGAAGTTCACTTTGCTTACCTATCCAAACTTTCTTGTTTTTAGAGTTCCTCTTCAAAATTTTTGTATTGGTATCAACCGTTGCTTTAGGTTTTGGATTTTCCATCAATGAAACCAATGTTCTCAGTGAAGAGAATAAGCTAAAGAAACTCATCAATGCTTAATGCTAATTCTTGATGTGAGGTCATTTGATTGGAAATTCATTGGCTTTTCCTATGATTTTTGTTAGAATAGTCACCATGCCATTTCATATGTCCTTTATCTCAACAAATCTATTTGTTACTCCTTTATTTTCTAAGATCCACCATTATTATATATGTTAGGGCCCCCTGTATTGGCTTCTCCAAGTTTCTAACAATTATGCGATCCTCTCTCTCTCTCTCTCTCTCTCTCTCTCTCTCTCTCTCTCTATTAGTGTCCTAAATAAGCATAGAACTGGCATGATTTACCTTATTTAGGACACAAAATTGTCATGGCTTTGGTGGTGTTTAATAAAGTTGAAAATTAAGGGTTAGTTTGGCATGTTTGAAAAAAGTCAAAAAGTCACTATCTTATTTAAATCACATTATCTTATTTAAGTCACATCATCTCTTTAACACATCACTTCAAACCCAATCCAAACCCAACCCATATTTCATAAAAAGTCAAAAAGTGTACTTATTTTAGATCATCCCAAACAACCCCCCTTTGAAAATAGAATGCTGAATTTTTTGAAAAATTGTTTGATAAAAATTTAAGTGCTGAACTAAAAACAAGTTATTTGATAGGTATAAAATCAAATTTGAAATTTATTATTTTCAAATTATATATTTTAATTTTTATATTGTGGTGGCGATGGCGATGGCGGCGGCAGCATGGTAGCATTGATGGTGATGGTGGAGTTGATAGTAGTAACGATGGTAATGATATGGTGGTAGTGTTTATGACAACAATGACAATGGTGTGGTGGTGGCGGTGGCGGTGGCATGATAGTGGTGGTGGTAGTGGCGGCGGTGGCGGCAGTGGCAACATGTTTGTAATAGTTTATATTGATACTTATATTTAGTATTTATAAATTCAGTTAGTATTAAGTAAGTTTCATATGACTTAAAATTTTCTTAAGTTTTAACCTACATTTTAAGAAGTATTTAAAATTTTAAGTGATATTAATTGTAATTATCGAACAAGCTTAATTGATTATCATTTAATACATTCAGTTTTAAGTACTGAATCAAGTTATTAAACACCATACTTTTCAGCTTATGCTTGAATGGATTCTTTGATTTGCTGTTTTAATAATCGCCGCTTACTTAATATCTCCTCACCATGATTATGAGATTTTGTCATCTACATACATCTAAACAAAAATTATATTGACAAAGCCATATATTGTTATTATTATTCATTTCATATTTGGGTTTTATTTTTTAATCTTATTTTGAACTAATTTGTTTGGTCTCTAAGAAGTATGAACACTTCTAAGAAGGTAAAAGTTTAAAACAATAAAAGTTTGAATAAAATATCTAATAATAAAACAAAAACAATGTAAACTTATACTTATTCTTCTCCTTTAGACTTCAAAAATGATTGTTTTGATTTAAATATTTATGTATATGACATATAATAATTATTTATCCTTTCAAATGATATATAATAAATATATAAAATTATATATTTTACACGTGTCCTCTCCATGTTGGTGTCCTACATTTTTAAAAATTTTCTTGTCGGCATGTTCGTGTCGTGTGTTGCGTCATATGTCTGTGTTGGGCTTCTTAGTTTGGTCTTAAACAATTGTGATGCGTGTAAATTTAAGGTGCTAAAACATCACTTTATATTTTGCTTTGAAGCATTGTATAGTTTTGATGCCTGTAGGTTTCTGGATTGATATTTTCCCTATATCACTCTCTTTCTCTTTCTCTTTCTTGTCTTTGTTTTTCTTTTGCACCCATATTTTAAAAGTAATATCCCTATTTTCTACTGACCATCCTTTTAAAATATTGCAACAGGGTGGAGAAGACTTCTGTTCTTTCTGATCTAATCAAGAAAACTAATGCACAGAAATGAAGTGGATTGTAATCATAATTTTAAAAGGTTTTTCCATTTTCTTATCATGATTTTATGTTGTTTCCCTTTGTAGCCTGTTCAACGAATAAGCTTCTCCTTTGCCCTCTCCCCTCTCTGCTCTCCTCTTTCTGCCCAATACAGATCTGAAGTTGGGAGTTAGTGAGAAGAGCATCTTTCATGAATTTCATCCAGATGCTGAAGACTTGTTCAATGTCACATGTGACCTAAAACTGGTTTGTGAGAAGTTGAGGGATCGAAATCAACGTCATAAACGTCAGGTTTGTTCAAGTCTTGGATTGAATCCCCTTCTTTAGCATGTTACTGTAGCCAAGAAAATAGTGTCTGGTGTGACCTTTTGAACATGTTTTGTCAGACCATTAGTGTGTCACCTTTGTAAATTTGGCGTAATTGTATTTGTGAGGTGAAGCTTTAGAGTAATTTTATTTTATTGTGATGGATATATCACATGCTCTGCTCTTCATTGAGGAGTTTTTCCTTCAACCAAGCTTTTTTGTTTTTTGTTTTTCCATTAGTACTAGAAGTGAGGTATCTAACAAATATATTCCTTTATGCTGCAATATTTTGGAACTTTTTAGGTGTCTTTTGTTTGTGTGGTTGTCAAGACCTAGTTTAAATATGCTCTCTTTTATATTATAGTATAACTGCTTAGAGTTTATATGAGGAATATTTTGGTTAGTTCTTCTGGGTTGTATGATGATAGTATACACCTCTTTTCTAGTGTGTTAAAGAATAGAAGCAGCTAATGGACTATGAAGTGGTAATGAAGAAACAAATGTGCTACCCCACTGTTGCTTGGCAATGCAAATCAATTACTAATTTTCCATGTTGCTGTACTTCTTTAGAGATGATTTCTTTCTGTTTACGCATACATACATATATATGTATACACCTACAATTTGCCTATGTTATGCTTTTCCTTAGGTTCTGATATTGTTTGTGGCACATACTTTTCAGGACATAGAAGTTGGAAAACCGGTGCGCCCTCAACTAGCTATGAGGGTTGGTAATGCAAACATTGCATGGAAAAAGGTTTGGACTTAACATCTGAGTTTAATGCCATCCACTATGATTTCAAAATCAGATGAGCAAAACATTTGAGTCTAATGTAATCCAATATGATTTCAATAGTCATATCAGCATTTTGCTTTTATGTTATCTGATATGATTCAGAACTCAGATCATGAGTTATAAAATGTATATTTTTATGTGTTTTCTAATCAGGAATGTTAATAACACTCTTATATGTTTAAAGAAAAAATTTCCATTTAAAATGCTTCTAAAAAATAAAAGATGTTCTGGAGACAATATTCTAGGAGCTTGATAAGAAGATGTATTTTAGATTGAATATTCTTGTTGGCTGAATTTTGTTCTTTCCTAGGATTTTTTTTCTCTGCTGTTTTAAATCTGTTACGAGGTTTTGTGTCCTAGCTCCATTAATTAAGTCTTTTCCATTGTACTTTTGTCCCTTTTGTCTAGCTTCATGGGAAGGAAGTAGTTGTTGAGTGCAAATTTGATGGTGACCGCATTCAAATCCATAAAAATGGGAAAGAGATACACTTCTTCTCAAGGTAGTTGCTGGCCTAGTAGTTTCAAATAATTTTCTGCTCTTTGATATTTTTTGGTTGTTTTTGTCACTTTGATTAATTGTTTTTGTTATCTTTACATTGGAATATTTATTTATATTTCGTTGATTGTCTTTGACTTCTTAAATGCTCTATTGTATCTGCATCATCTGAACTGATGTCACCATTGTTAACCCAATAGATTTTAGTTTAATGTAATTCACAATTTTATGTCATTTATGCAGGAACTTTCTTGACCATCCTGAATATGCGCATTCCATGTCGGATGTTGTCATGCAAAATATTCTTGTTGACAGGTAATATTTTAACACCAACTTCACACTCAAGAACTTCACACTCAGCAACCATATGATATCTGGTTACCTTTTGTTTCTTAGGATTCTATTAGTCTGGATCATGCAGTGATGGTGAAACATGGCTAGATTGGTCAGTTGAAGCACTTGACCTAAGCTTTTCAGTGTATTTGACTATAGGAATGTGCAAGCTCTCTAGTATGTATAACTCACCAGCCCTGCACATGATACTAATATGCTTCTTCGGCTTCCAATTTTGAATAACACAGCCAATGGAAGAAAGCAAAACATTAAACCCTGAATTAGAGTTGACTGATATGTAATAAACTAAAAGACAACAGTGGCACATAGAAAACATTAGGGATAGACAAGGACGAGGGCTATGAATATTGAAGAACAGTGCCAATATAGACAACATCCATAGGTGAACAATTACTTAGGGGACAAGTTAGGAGTCATTCGGTGTGATATACAGAGAAGCAGAGATATACAATTACTTAGTGGACAAGTTAGGAGTCATTTGGTGTGAGGAGCCATAGCCAAATATCCATCTAGTGAGTGATATATTGAGGTATGAGATCTTTTCATTCTCGAATGTGTAGTGGAAAAGTGCAAAGCATGAGATTTATCATATCTTCAGCCTTAGGATCTAAGGGCTTGGCTGTTGAACTTGTCACACCCTTCCCTTTCCAAAGTAGAAATTTCTTCATGATTGGATCAATAAGAATTATTAGCCCCATTCAACCAAATGCTAATAGCCTGTAATTTTTCCTCAGACACGGTGAAGCAATAAAAGAGAACTGAAAACTAAAGAGGGGAGAAAAGTGCAACTTTAGCAAAAGAGGGGCAAGAAATCATATTCGGAAACTAAGTTACACGGACGCGGGTACGGGTGTCGGGTGCGGGTGCGTATCTAGGGGTCGGACACTTCAAAATTAAAAATTAAGGATACGTGGATATGTATCCAAATTTGGATACGGGTACGGGGATACGTTAAATATTTTTTTTTTATAAATATATTTATTATACGAAGATGATTTATATTATATAAATAACAAATAAAAATCTATGGAGATGAGTTATATTATATATATATTTATAAATATTTTTATTTTAATATATATTAATTATTTAATTTATTTATTATATTTTTTAAACAATGTGTTGTAATTAATTTTTTTTATTTTATTTTACATACATGTTTATTTTTTTTATTAATATATATAAGTATATATTATCTTATAAATATATTATATGTTATATAATAATTATTATTTAATATATAATAATTATTATTATTATTATAGTTATTAACTATTATTATTAACTATTATTGTAGTTATTATAATAAATATATTATCTAATAATAATATTTATTATTATAGTTATTAACTATTAATAGTTTATTAATAATTATTAAATATATTATATGTTAATATTATTATTAGTTATTAACTATTAATAGTTTATTAACTATTATTATTATTATAGTTATTATAATAATAGATAGATATAGTTAAACAGAGTCAGTGGAAGAAAGTATAATCATAGATACATACGAATAGAAAAACAGAGTCAGGAGGAAGACGATAAAACGATAGAGAGAGGGAGAAGGAGAAAAGGTCGCGATGGAGCTTCGATTGACTGCGAGATAGAGAGAGATGATCGACTGAGAGCTTCGATCGACTGAGAAGTTCGACTGAGAGCTTCGATCGACTAAGGGCTTCGATCGACTGAGAGCTTCGATCGCGAGGGAGAGAGAGAAGGCGAGAGATAGAGACCGGATGGAGGTTCGATCGACTGATGGAGGTTCGATCACTTCGACTGGAGGTCTTCGATCTGCGACTGGATGGAGCTTCTATCAGGTTTTCTCTTGCTCTCTCCTCTTTCATTTCTTTTGCTCTGTGAAGTGCCGTGTCCGAGTGAGAACAGCCGAATCCGACACAGATCTCACACCCGCACCCGTGTCGTGTCGTGTCGACACGGGTACTTCGCCCAAAAGTGGCGAGTCCATGTAACACAGTTCGGAAAAGAGGAGATGGGTATGGGTCACATATGGGCTTTGATATTGGGTTGGGTAGATGCTTCAGGTAGAGGCTTCAATGTCAAATAGAGGAGTTTGTCGAAAGCAGTTGTTGGGTTGGGTCGTGTAGTTCGGCTGTGATGGGGTTCAACAGACTGGTCAGGGTTGTTTGACAAAGGCATTGATGTAACAAGGCGGGATGTGGTTGTTTGATGATTGTAAAAAAGTCCGATGATGGTACGAAGGCATTCTGCAATGTTCGAGATGCCAAACTTGGTGCGATAACAAGGAGAAAGAGAGATGATGTGCGAGGTGCGAAATATTGGCGTGACAAGACGAGAGAGAGAGAGACAATGCAATACGGTGCAAAAAAATTGATGCAACGAGAGAGAGAGGGTTTGATTACTCTGATGGAACCATGTTTAGCTGATGCCAACTAGGTGAGGGGAAATTTATGTTGTATATTAGCAGAACATAAGCACATGTTTTTACAAAGAAATAAAGATCAAGCTCTAATTAACCTAATGACTAAAATTCTCTTATAGTAATTGTTAAATAGCTAAAATACTTTTCCCAGACACATCATACTCATTAGGTTTTTCCTTGAGGTTATGAGTTCAAGTCTCGGGGCAACTACTTTGTACACTATGCCAAAGGTTAAGTGTGTACCAAATTTTTCCCCTCCCAAACACACATTAATGTGTACTAATTGAGCGTTGTTTTATGTTTTTCAGGTGTATACTTGATGGTGAGATGTTGGTTTGGGACACATCTATGAACTGTTTTGCTGAGTTTGGTTCGAACCAGGAGATAGGTTTGTTTTGTTTTTTGCTTTATAAAAAATTAGCCCATCTTTTTACATTGTTATTATCTTATTTTTTCCAGTTTTAGGTGAAATTTATTTTCTTAATGGGAAGTTATTTATTTTTTGATAGCCAAGGCAGCAAAGGAGGGACTTGACAGTGACCGACAGGTTTGCTTTTGTACAATGCCTGATATATATATCTATATATTTGAAATTACTAATAGTTGATGTTCATGTTTTCTTCTTATGCAGCTGTGTTGTATCCTTTCCTTGCTTCTGATTTTTTATTTTTTTTTGGAGTTAGATATGTGACTGGCTTTTCAAGTGATGTCATTTGTTTCAGATGGTGATTCTGGAACTTGAAGCTTGTCTAATCGAATTGTGTTTGGTCTTGTTTTACCTTAACATGAGATATGGTTAGATGTTGCTTTTGACGTTCTGTATGTTGGAGATACTAGTGTTATTCATCAAATCTTGAAAGAACGTCATGAGCTTCTTCGTAAAGTTGTAAAGCCTATAAAGGGTCAGTTGGAAATTTTGGTTCCTAATGGTGGTCTTAATGATCATCGGACTTCTGGTAAGAGATGCTTTTAGAGATTGACGTTCTTTTCTTATTGCTGAATTTAGTTAACATTTTTCTATCTATTGTATTCATCCATCAGAGTGCTGAAAAAGTTTTGGGTACACTCAACCTGTCCTAATGATTTTTTCGCTAATTTGTTTGTTGACATTGCAGTTCTAGTTTTCTTTGTACTATTGTGGTAGTATTCCATTTCATTCAAATTAGGGTTGTAACTCAAGCTTTTGGGTGGGTCAGGTCAATCCAAGTGTAAGCGTATGAGCAAAATGGTCCCCGACAGCTAGACTCTAGTTCACATTAAGCTCTTTTCTTTTAACCTTGAGCTCCATTTAGGCTGCTAGACTCTAGTTCATGTTAAGCTCTTTGTTCTCACTTGACCTAACCATGAGTCTGAATGTTTTTTAAGCCTGCAATTGACCAGGTTAGTGATGTTAATATGGGTTAATCCATCTTGTGGTTATATTGCAGTGCCTGCTGACTCTCATTAGTATCAACTGAGTATTGAGATGATTTAGCTCCTCTCTGTCTCATTCTCATTGGTATCAACTTCAGTTGATAAACTTCATGAGTCTGTTTACTTCTTCATTTTTTTTGGGGTCAATAACTAATAGTTGCTACAAGTGTTTTGCAAGAGTAGTGTATGGTAATGTTGTTATGAGAAGAGGTGTAAACATATGTTGATTAAATTTCCCTCAACTTACATTAAGTTGTGCTGTATTTTGGGTTTTGGGGAAGTAGTTTCGTCTAGTTTTTGCAACTATAAATTAGGCTCTACTCTATTTCTTATTGCTCACTTCTCATCATACAGGGGAACCGCGCTGGTCGCTTATTGCTTATAATGTGGATGATGTTGAGAGATTTTTTAAAGAAACTATAGAAAACAGGTTAGCAGACTTTACATTTGTTTGTGTCCTACCTTATATTTACTCCATTAGAGCTTTATTTACATTGTGTGTATTATAGATGTCTTTTTGAGTCTTGTTTGGCCATTCCTGGATAGCTGGCCACATAAAAGTACTGCATAGTGATATTCCTTCTGTATCAAGTTAATATGACCACAGTAGATCTTTAACTAAACCAAAGCCTTAAGTCTCATCAAATGGGATCGGTTACATGAATCTTTCTTTTCTTCTCTACTCGACTCTATCAATGACCATTTGATTAGTGAAATTAAGGAGATTTATATCTCTATTTACTACATTCGCCCACGTCAATTTAGGTTTATCCCTTCCCCTAACACTTCCATCTGCCGTCACTGTATCACATCTCTTCACTACTGCCTCTGTTGGTCTCCGTTGTATATGACCAAACCATCTCAATCTATTTTCTTTCAACTTATCTTCTATCAGTACTATTTCTATCCATTCACGAATATACTCATTCCTAATTTTGTCTTTTCTAGTCTTGCCACACATTCATATACATCTTAACATCCTCATCTTAGTAACATTCATTTTATCTACGTGTTGTTTTTTAGTTGTCCAACATTCTGACCCATACAACATCGTTGGTCTAATAGCCGTTTTATAGAACTTTCCTTTTAGTCTAGTGGGTACTCGTTTATCACACAGTACCCTAGACGCACTCCTCCACTTAAGTCACCCTGGCTTAATTCTATTTATCACATTCGCTCCAATCTCCTTAATTGTTGTGATCATCGATCCTAAATAACGAAAATATTTGCTCTTAGGTAGTTCTTAGTTCTCAATCTTCACTTTTCCTCTATTTCTATTGTTACTGTTACTAAAATTACATTCCATGTACTCCGTCTTAATTCTGGTTGTTCTAAATCCTTTAAATTCAAGTGCTTCTCTCCAAGTTTTCAACTTAATGTTAACTCCTTCTCTAGTCTCATCTACTAACACAATATCATTTGCAAAAAGTATACACTATGGCACATCATCTTGAATATTTTTCGTCAATTCATCCATAATTAAAGCAAAAAGATAAGGACTTAAGGTTGATCCTTGGTGTAACCCCACAGTAATTGAAAATTTACTTGTCTCTCCAGCAAGCGATCTAATAGTGGTCACCACATCTTCATACATGTCCCTAATCACATCAATGTACCCTTTTGTCACTCCTTTCTTCTCTAACACCCACAAGATTATATCCCGAGGCACTCTATCATATAATTTCTCAAGATTGATAAAAACTATATAAATGTCTCTTTTTTTTTTTCTTCTCTATACTTTTCTATTACTCTTCTAAAAAAATAGATCGCTTCCATTGTTGACCTACTTGGCATAAATCCAAATCGATTCTCTAACACTTCTATTATATCTTGCAATCGACGTTCCATCACTCTCTCCCACACTTTCATTATATGACACATCAACTTGATTCCTCTATAATTGTTACAATTCTGGACATCTCCTTTATTCTCATAGGTTGGCACTAAAATACTCTTGCTTGGCATTTTCCTAATCAACAAAATCTTGTTAAATTACCTAGTCAACCAAGCAACCATTTTTTTACCCAAACATTTCCAAGCTTCAATAGGAATATCATCGGGTCCTAGAGCTTTATTTGATTTCATTTTCTTGATTGCAATTTCCACTTCAAAGTTCCTAATCCTGCTATAGAACTTGTAGATCTTTATGAATATAAAAATGTTTTTGGGGCATGCATTCATGTAATCTATGGGCTACAAAATTGGTTGTAATTAAAAACGTTTTTTTGTAAAAAATTGTTAATAATTAAGTTTTGCTTCAAGTTAGCATCCTAATCTTTTAGTTTTATTGGTTAGAAAGTGTTTCAACGTTTTTGCACCATCAAATGAAATATGATTAACATCTACTCAAATAAGGTTCATTTTTACTTTTTGCTCATTAATATGCTAAGATGTAAACACGCAGAACATTGGTTCTTAAAGTGGATTTACATTGAGTTGGTTGGCTGAATTGAGTTGTTTTTGTGTTTCCTAACTCCTTGGTTCCAGGGAATCCAAATATTCCAAACCTAAAACTAAAATGTTTTTCATATGATGTGAGTGGGAGTGTTAAGGATTATTTAGATATTTTGTCAAGGGTAGTTTAATCTGTGTATTATCTCTTTCCATTATGTTAATTAACTATGTATTAGGGTTAATTAGCTCCTGAGTTGGCTCTTCTAAACTCTCAACACCCTACATAACATTATGCCCTTGGTTTGGTTTTGGTTTTGGTTTCAGCATGAACCATCTACATAGTTGTAATCGCGCTTCAATAGGGATGTCAATATAATAAGCTTTACCTCAAACTTTACAAGTGATGAACATTGTATGATTATCTAGTAATATTCTTTGTTTTGTATGGTACAGATGGTTATCATAATTACTTTTTAGATATTGTCTTCTATGTACTAATTTAAAAAGTGAGTGACCCCTAGATTGTCACCATACTGAGTTTCTTCACATGTAAAACCATTTTCTCTCTCTCTTAGAGATGAAGGTATTGTGCTGAAAGACCTTGGTTCCAAGTGGGAACCAAGTGATCGAAGTGGAAAGTGGTTAAAGTTGAAGCCTGATTATGTTCGAGCTGGCTCTGATCTAGATGTGCTTATAATAGGTAATTGTTTTTGTTTATCTTCTCTTTTACTTGAAGCATTGTGTGGCATTTTTGTAGCTTATTTTAAGGTTTCTTTTGAGTACTTGACATAGGAGGATACTACGGCTCTGGCCGTCGTGGAGGAGAGGTGAGCATTTATCTTTGTCCTTAAGCTATTGTTTTCTGTCTCTATATTGTCATTCCACTAAAATTGACTTTTGATTTGCTTTTATTATTGAAGGTGGCTCAATTTTTGGTTGGCCTGGCAGAGCATTCAGCATCGAACACATACCCTAGGCGGTAAGCAATTTTGAGGAATCAAATTTTCTACACGTGTTATGGGATGAGCTGGATTTCTCTAGTTGAAGCTTCGGGACCTTTGTTTGTTTGTTTGTTTTTGGGTTTCATATGCTCTTTACTTGTCCACTGAATGCTGTGTCAAGAATAGCATCTATTATAGTCTTGTCACGACACATTTTCACTTGAGCATGCACTCATGTGCCTTTACATAAATGTGTTTTTCATCAATCGCAAATTTGGTAAGTTGATGTGTATAAGAAAAAATTCACATAACTACTTGATAGAGCAAATTTCTTTTTATTGGTTGGTTAATCAAATCATCATAGTCCTTTAACATGAAACATAACTCATACTAATTTTCCCATTTCTGCTTGAATTACAGAGGCTTATTTGAGAAGTTTCTTGATGAGTTGGTATAGGAAATGTGAATATGGTCCTCAAAACTTATGTTGGGATCAAGTTAGGCACTCTGGTCCACCAAACTAAACCTAAGATAAACTTTAATGTTGTTGTAACCTGTCACTATAGATTATAGAACTATGCACTTAATTAATGTTTTTTGAGTATGGTAGTATTGGATTTGGGTTAATTTTGCTTAAAAGGGTTGGATTTTGGCTTCTGTAGTTTTGGTTTAGGCCTTTCTCCAACCCACGCCTTGTATGGGTTGGGTATTACAAGAAGGGGGGAGGATGGGGTGGTTTGGAATGTACCGGGTACTAAAGGACAGTTTTTTGTCTTATCTTTTTATTGGGGTTTGGTGGGGGAGGTGTTGGGGACATTTCCTTGGAAGAGTATTTGGGTGCTGGGTTCCGTCTAAGGTGGTTTTCTTTTTATGGACTACTGCTCTAGGGTGGAATCTTACTATTGACAACCTGGTTCGTCGAGGACATGTGTTACTAAACCGGTGTTGCATGTGTTGTGCTGATGCAGAGTCGATAGATCATTTGTTTTTTCATTGTTTAGTAGCTATGCGATTCAGGGGGCTTATTTGTTTTTTGTTTGGGATCATTTGGGTGCAGCCAAGGGGGGTGCTAGAGATGTTGTGGAGTGGTGGGGGCCCGGGTTGGGTGGCGACGGCGACGGCGACGGCGACGGCGACGGGTGTGGTTGTTGGTGCCTTTTTGTTTGTTGTGGTTGGTTTGGCTAGAGAGGAATTGACATACGTTTCAAGAGATTTCTCATTTGGTGGCGTGGCTTGAAAATAGATTACTTGTTACCTTGTATAGTTGGTTTGGTTGGAAAGAAGGGCGGATCCGGATTTATTTGTTTTTTTAGATTTTTTGGATGATATTATTGGTTAGAAGCTTTTAGTTTCATTTTGGATGTCCTTGTATTCTTTGCATCATCTTGATGCTTTTTTAATAAAGTTAGTTTTATTTATCAAAAAACCTTGCCAATCACTGTTATCATGATTTTAGAAACTGTTGAATGTATAGATGAGAAGAAGAAGAAGAAGAATAAGAAGAAGAAATAGAACAAGAGAAAGCTGCTGTATAATATTGATTCAAAAAGCATAGGGTTTCCCCCTTACACATAACTGCTTATACTAATAAGAATAATACATAAAGACCAACCTACCCCTAACACTTAACACTCCCCCTCAAGTTGGTGCAAAGATGTTTCTCATGCCCAACTTGCAACAAATAGGGTGAAAGACTTTACTACTAAGACCCTTAGTAAAAACATCCGCCAGTTGATCTTCAGACTTAACAAAAGGCATACATATCAAACCCTTATTCAATTTCTCCTTAATGAAATGTCTGTCAATCTCAATATGCTTAGTCCGATCATGTTGAACAGGATTGTGTGCAATACTATAGTAGCCTTGTTGTCGCAATACAAAGTCATGGGACCACTCCAATCAAGCCCTATATCATGCAACAAAGATTGAAGCCACATTAGTTCACATGTTTCATGTGCCATAGCCCTGTATTCAGCTTCAGCACCAGATCTAGAAACGACCGCTTGCTTCTTACTATGCCATGTGATTAAATTTCCCTCTACAAAAGCACAATAACCGGAGGTAGAGCGTCGGTCATCTATAGAGCCTGCCCAATCTGCATCTGTGAATGCTTCCAACAGCAAGTGACCATGATTAGAGAACAAAATTCCTTTTCCAGGGGCAGATTTAAGGTACTTCAAAATGCGATAGACTGCATCCAAATGAGTTGCACGAGTGCATAAATTGACTCACTATCCCAACTGCATAGGCAATATCTGGACGAGTATGAAAGAGATATATCAGTCTTCCCACAAGTCTTTGGTACCTTTCCTTCTCCACAGGCTCACCAATTCCACTACAAAGATGATGATTAGTCTCAATTGGTGAATCAGCTGGTCTATAGCCCAACATGCCCGTTTCCTCAAGAAGATCTAGAATGTACTTCCTTTGAGAAATAAAGATGCCTTTATCAGATCGAGCAACTTCAATCCCAAGAAAGTATCGCAATGGACCAAGATCTTTTATCTCAAACTCCTTGGCTAACTGCATCTTGAGATGGGTCACCTCCTCCTCATCATTACCTGTCACAACTATGTCATCCACATATACAATAAGCACTGTTACCTTATGTACATTGCATTTGACAAACAAGGTGTGATCCGCATTGCTTTGCTGATACCCAAATCCCAGCATTGCCTTGAGGAATCTACCAAACCAGACTCTAGGAGATTGTTTCAAACCGTACAAAGCCTTCTTTAATCTACAAACCTTTCCAACTGTAGACTGAGATGAGAATCCTGGAGGTACATCCATATATACCTCCTCCTCCAAGTCCCCATGAAGAAAAGCATTCTTCACATCTAGTTGCTGTAGAGGCTATCCCAAATTAGCCGCACATGACAGAATAGCCCGAATGGAATTCATCTTTGCTACCGGGGCAAAAGTTTCTTGATAATCTATTCCATATGTTTGGGTAAATCCCTTGGCCACTAGTCTTGCTTTGTACCGTTCAATCGTCCCATCTGCATTGTGCTTAATGGTGAACACCCACTTACATCCGACTGGTTTTTTCCCATTTGGAAGAGACATCAACTCCCATGTGTTATTTTTACTCAAAGTTTGCATCTCTTCTACCATAGCTACCTTCCACTTAGGATCATTGATGGCTTCTTTCCAACCCTGCGGAATACACACAGAAGAAAGGGACGAAACAAAAGCACAATACGGAGAAGACAACGAATCATATGACACGAATTTAGAAATAGGGTGTTGAGTACAAGCTCTAACCCCCTTTCTGAGAGCAATAGGAAGACTCAAATCATCTGTAATAGGACCATCAACAACAGGTGAAGAAATGAGATGACAAGAGAAGCCGGCTCTTTCTGACGCCGTGAATAAGTCTTAAGATCAGTTTTGTCCAAACGACCACCGATATCCGACTCCTCATCAACAGAACTTCTAGGCTCCCCCTCACCACAAATAACAGCCCGCTGAGTAGGAAGGAAAAAAGACAACTCATGCTGATATGATGCCGTCTCATCCGCAATCTCATCGATACCACGCTCCCCCTGAGGAGATGGCGGAGGACTAGAAAAGAATGACTCAGATTCACGGAAGGTGACATCTATACTAACATACAGCTTATGAGAGTGAGGGTCATAGCATTTGTAGCCTTTCTGAGTAGCAGAATAACCAAGAAAGACACACCGGACAGCCTTAGGATCAAGCTTCCCACGAGTACGAGGGTGAAGATGAACAAAACAGACACAACCAAAAACCCGAGGCGGAAGGGAAGAGGTGGGATAAGTCACAGGAAGAAGCTCAAGAGGAAGTTGGAAGTGAAGGACACTAGATGGCATACGGTTAATAAGGTAAGCCGCGGTAAGAACTGCATCCCCCCAAAAGGACTTAGGAACGTTCATGGTAAACAAGAGAGAGCGAGCAACCTCAAGGAGATGGCCATTCTTACGTTCAGCAACTCCATTCTGTTCAGGAGTGCCAACACAACTAGTTTGATAAAGAATGCCATGCTCGTCGAGATATGCCCGGAAAGCGCCATCAACATACTCAGTCCCATTATCACTCCTAAGAATTTTAATAGTAGCATTGAAGAGATTGGATACCATTTTATGAAAACTTTTGAAGCAAGAGAAAACCTCATTTTTTGTACGAAGTAAATAAAGCCAAGTCACACGGGAATAACAATCAATAAATGTGACAAACCAACGATAACTGGAGGTAGAAACAACAGGGGAAGGACCCCACACATCGGTATGAATAAGCATAAAAGGAAAAGTACTTCTTTTATTAATTGAAGGATAACAAGTACGTTTATGCTTAGTAAGCTCACAAGCATCACAAACAAAGTTATTCCTAGGACAATCACGAACTAATAAAAGAAAAAGTTTTTCTAAAATGCTAAATGAAGGATGCCCCAAACGGCGATGCCACTGATGAATGAGATGAAGGGAGGAGCCAGAAGCACATTGAAGAGCCTGAGAGGATAAAGGTGAAGCAGGAATGGCATCCAGAAAGTACAGACCAGTTTGTGCTCTACCACTGCCAATCATTTTCCCCGTAGTCAGTTCCTGAAAGACACAATGAGTCGGAAAAAAGGTTACAGAGCAATTAAGAGCAGTAGTAAGGCTACTAACAGAAAGTAAGTTAGTTAAAAAATTAGGAACATGAAGAACAGATGAAAGCGAAAGTAAAGAGGTGTAATGAACAGAACCCTGGCCGGAGATAGAAGATAAAGTGCCATAAGCCACTCTAACCTTATCTCGCCCAGAACTAGGTGAATAAGAATGGAAAAAACTAGAAGTACCCGTCATGTGATCAATAGCTCCGGAATCAATGATCCAAGGAGACGACGAAGAGGCACTGAGTGCACTAGCAGAAATACCTGTGTGAGCAAAGTTGGAAGATGCAGAAGAGGAAGAAGCTAAGGCAGATGAAGAATCAAGTCGAGCCATCAAACGTCTGAGAGTGTGAAGCTCATCCGGGGAAATATGAGAACCAGCATCATTCGAGGCATGAGCAGTAGTCTTAGAAACATGTGCTTGAGGACGAACACCACAACCACGACCACGGCCTCGAGTAGGGCGGCCATGCAACTTCCAATAGTGTTCTTTATCATGTCTATCTTTCCCACAATACTCACACTTCAACCGGTCCCGATCAACCAATGGACCCTTACCACCCCCTGGAGGCGGAAAAGGCGAAGTATCACGTGACTTGGGGCCGACAACCATCGCTGACCGATCCGAAACAGGAGCATGCACCATAGCACTACGACGACTCTCCTCCTGCTGAACCAGGGCATAAGCCTCACGCAATGTAGGAAACGGAGAGTGACCCAACACCTGAACCTGTATCTGATCATACTCCAAATTCAGACTAGCAAGAAAGTTATACACGCGCTCCTTCTCCACAGCCTGCTGAAACATAGTGGCATCTTTGGAGCAAACTGGCTGGAAACTCTGGTAAAATCTAGCTCTTGCCACAAACCACTCAACTCAGCATAGTAGACTGCCAGAGAGCGATCCTTCTGATCCAAACCCCTAATCTTCTTACGCAATTCATAGGTCTGTGCATCATTCCCTTGTTGAGAATACATCTGAGAGGCTGCTATCCAGATCTTATGAGCAGTATCCATCAAGAGAAAAGTCCGACTAATGGTAGGCTCCATAGAATTGATGAGCCAGGTCATAACTAAAGCATTCTCAGAAATCCATTGAGCAGATAAAGCACTATCCTCAGTAGGTGGCTCGGTACTACCAGTAATATAGCCAGTCAAACGCCGAGCGGCAATGGCAAGGCTACAGAAGCGGGACCAAATCAAGTAATTAAAACCATTAAGTTTAACCAGACTAATCTAGAGAGAAGGACTATCACCAAGAGTTAGACCACGACTCAGTCCACTCTCCTCCTTACCCTTAGAGTCCTGACCCAAGTTGTCAGCCATGAGATGAGAAAAGAGGGTGCAAAAAACACAAGCTGGATATCAAACAAGTCCAGAAATCACCCAACCAGCACACCAAAACACCTTCTAAGGCTAAAATAGTCCAAGAGAAGTCCAAAACAGTGCAACCAGATCAACTATAAGCCAGAAAACCGAAGCAGAGCATCTGAACAGCGATAAAAAACCAAGATAGGGCCAAAATACATCAAACCAGGGACAATGAACCCCTCTAGGGTTCCAGTCGGCTCCCAAGGATAGGAGAATAAGGGACAGAACCAGAAAAAAAGGGATCAAACAGTGATTTTCGAAAAATCACCCAATTTTGACGAAAAATCAAAAAAATTAGAAAACTCAATCAATAATGACCAAACAATCAAAATGAGATTATAGGGTGATTACCCATTAATTTTCGAGCATACTGTATTTTATTTTATTTTTTATTTTTTTATTTTTAGCTTTGCTTTGCTATAACAGACGTACCAGGAACAATATAAAGCCTAAGGAACAATCTTCAGGGAGGAAGATAGTGCTCTGATACCATGTTGAATGTATAGATGAGAAGAAGAAGAAGAAGAATAAGAAGAAGAGATAGAACAAGAGAAAGCTGCTGTATAATATTGATTCAAAAAGCATAGGGTTTCCCCCTTACACATAACTACTTATACTAATAAGAATAATACATAAAGACCAACCTACCCCTAACACTTAACAGAAACACAGGACATACTACGGACACACCTACATTATGTTGTAATGTTCTTTGCGTGACACTTTTAAATTTTTAACCTTGATTCGTTGAAGAATCTACATCTTAAAATGGTTTTGATCACTTCATTTTGTTGCAGATTCATTTCTTTTTGCAGAGTGGGAACTGGACTTTCCGATGAAGAGCTTGATTCTGTTGTAACCAAATTAAAGCCTTATTTCAGGTACTAATTAGGTCAAACAATTTTTTTAATTGTGGTTGTGTCTGCAATGATCTGTGAAAAAATGTTTGATGACCCACATTAAGTAGGCCTTAAAAACAAAGAATACAGCTCTTTCAGTATGATCTCCCTTCCCAGTTGCATCTGTGGTCTTGGACCTGAATCAGTTTCAATTGTGATTTTTTGAAGTCAGGTTTCTGCATTTTTTAGCCTATCAGTTTGGCCCAATGAAGGCTGGTTGCAAGTTTTATTTTTATTTATTTATTTATGTCTAATGGTGACAAAATCGATTGGAGTTTAGAAAGTTTTTGAGGACTAGTTTGTTTCTTATTTGTATGAACATTTTGCATATACTTTAACCACCTAAATTATATTGAACGATTGGCTTTGCAGGCAGAATGAATACCCCAAGAAGGCACCGCCAAGCTTTTATCAAGTTACAAATAACTCCAAAGAAAGACCAGATGTTTGGATTGAGAGCCCTGAAAAGTTAGTTTCTTTTTCCTCTTTTGAGCTTTGCTACATGGACTCTTCTAAATGTATGAATTACCTGTGTCAGATTCTTGACACTTGATTAACGATATGGGATGTGTTCGACATGTGTTTTGGACATTTGCCTAACAAGCATGTCTAGTAATTCAAATTTACTATATAATTATGCTTCAAACTGTCATATAGCATGAAATGCTCTATGCCACCTTGTAAATACCATTTTATCCCAGAAAGTAAAACAAAAATATTAAGAAACATGAATATTTTGCCATGCCTCTGTCTCCTTAGACTTGGAAATTAAATGAATATGATGTGTAGACATGTACCCACACCCGACAACCATACATGTGTCAATTTAACATAGCTTTTGATTTTGGGAAGTTTTTTTTTTTAGCATTATGGGTGATGTTGCTCATCCTTTTTTGAAATTTTCTCTACCATTATTTGCAGATCAATTATACTTTCTATTACCAGTGATATTCGAACAATAAGATCTGAGGTATTGCCCTACAATATGAGATTTGCTTCTTCTGTGTTTATTAACCAAACATAAATAAGTAAAATTCTATCATAGAAATCTTGTGTGGGTTTTCTCATGCAACCTAGTTGTTCGATATCATGTTGTTGATCATATTCGTTGTTTATTGTTTTGTTTTTCCAGGTATTTGCTGCACCATATAGCTTGAGATTTCCACGTATTGACAGAGTGAGATATGACAAGCCCTGGCATGAATGTCTTGATGTGCAATGTAAGTCAATGAAATTCAAATGCTTCTCTACACAATTGATCCGATATATTTAACTCCACTTGTTTTGAGTATGTGTTGCTGCCTTCTTTTCTTCCCCTAAAATGATATGTTTAAATGTATTTGGTAGGTTAATTATGTTTCAATCATGTATGTCTTTTTGATTAATTTTGTTTTGTATTGTCAATTGCAGCTTTCGTAGAATTGGTACATTCAAACAACGGTACCACACAGAAAGGGGCTGATTATGGAGTTGTGCAAGATAATAAACAAAAACGTATGAAACCCTCAAGAAAAGGACAGAAAAAGAGTGTTTCTGTTGTTCCTCCTCATTTTATTCAGACTGATATTTCTGACGTAAAGGGCGAGTCCTTGATCTTTTCAAAGATGATGTTTTGTATCCTTTTGACTAATTTACCAACTTTGTAGTTCTTTCTTCCCAACCTAATTCTTTGAGAAAATTCGCTATCTAAGCTATCTCTTGAATCAAAACCTTTTTTTTGGGGTCTTACTATAATGCCAATAATTGGCAGTGCTTTCTGGGTTGGTCACAGATTCCTTGTTTTTAAACTAGTGCATAACATTCAGTAAGGAGAGTTCAGAGGGTTTTTTTTTTGATCGGCAAAGTACAAATTTCATTAAAAATATGAAATTAAAGGTACAAGGAAGTGAAATGTACTAAGAGAGATTTAGAGAGTAACAACTCTCTTACTACTGCAACTTGCATCCACAGAACCAACCCCGCAACCTCAGGAGTTTTTAATATGAAAAGAGCAAAAATAAGAAACAAGAACAAAATACAGAAAAAGAAGAAAAAAAGTAGTTAAGTAGATCTTAACTACACAACATAGAGGAGTTTAGAGGTTTTCATTGATCTGATGAACCCACTCAACATTGTTAATGTTTTAGTTTACATAATCAGTTGTCTTGATACTTCACATATGCTGACAATTTTGATCTATTCAGAGCTATTCTACCTCTAAATAAGTTTGGCACCTTCATATTTTTAAGTACTTTGTGTGCTGTACTGTTGATTCTTCCATGACATCAATAGACTTTGTCAACGTGCCACAAGCACATTCCCTAGATTCCTTGCACAAAATGGTGGCCGAGAATGGGGGAACTTTCTCAATGAATTTGAACAACTCAGTTACTCACTGTATTGCAGCTGAAAGTAAAGGTCTCTCTCTCTCTCTCTCTCTCTCTCGTGTGCACACATACACATTCGCCTTCCAAGTTTTCTTTCATATATATGATTGTTAAAACAATATCGGCAGGGCTCAAATTTCAGGCAGCAAAGCTTCGTGGAGATATTATTCATTACTCTTGGCTCTTTGATTGTTGTTCACAGAAGAAGCTCCTCCCTTTACAGCCAAAGTTAGTATTTCACCCCCAGGCTCAATATGTCCCTTCCCCTGTAATTTTTGCACCTTTAAAGACGAAGCTTTTCACTATCTTCTTTCTTTTGAAGGTACTTCCTCTCTCTTTCCGACTCTTCAAAAAAAAAGTTGCAAGAAGAAATTGATGAATTATCTGACCCTTACTATTGGGATCTTGACATTGAAGATATCAAACAGGTAGCCTTTTAAGTAGGTGACTGGCCACTTTTATCTTCAACTGTATGAGCAGCAATCAACCCAACGTATGAAATCATTTGCGTGTCCGTGCCATGTCTGTGTCTTATCACGTGTCCATGCTTCTTAGATTGAATCTCTTCTTACTATTGCTCGTCTAACATTTGTGTGTGGTTTTTTTATTTTATTTTATTTTTAAATTTCCCCCCCCCCCCCCCCCCCCCCTTTTAAGCTCTTAAGCAACATAAATAGGTCAGAAGATTCCAAAACCATCGACTATTATAAGAGGAAATTCTGTCCGAAGGATAAATGGTCTTGTTTTCATGGTTGCTGCATTTACTTCCACCCTTCAGCTGAGTCTTCGTAAGATTCTCTTCATGGTCCTTCTACTCTTAGGAATGGGACTTCATTTACCTAGTATCAAAGATTTGTTTTTCTAAGTAAATATTAATTGCTTTTTTATATCCACTTGAAGGAATTTAGATTCGAAAGTTTTAATTGAACTTGCACTGAGGAGGATGAGGCTTGCAGTTGCCATGGGTGGTGGCAAAGTCAGCAACAGTCTTTCTCAGGCTACCCATTTAGTTGTCATTTCACCACTGGGATTCAATGTGGAATTCGATATGATATTGAGAAGGTAAGTTATGAAAAATCATCATATCATGAAATTGAGATCATAGCATTTCTCCAATTTGAAAAGAATTATGCTATTTCTTACGACCCTTGGTTGGAAAACTAGTATCAACCATTTTAACCGGCATATGTGAACACATGAAGAATTTAGGGATTCTATTGGATGTTCTCATTGCTTCAATCCCTTTGTGGGTTGTCTATTGATGTTACTCATCAATTTGGGGCTGGATGCTATGTTGTGGAATGGTCAACCAAGTTCTGTGTGCTTGGCCTAAATATCGTCATTTTCTCTACATTCACCACAGTTGGCGAACTGATCAACACAGTGCCATACAGTGTACCTCTGAAGCATAGATACAGATACGGACACGGACATGATGATTTAAAAAAATAGGGCGTAGACACTGCAAGAATATGGGGAAAAAATGTTTATATATTTTTATTTACCATGTATATAAATGTTACATCCATAAACCATCAAAATTAATGAAAACTAATACTAATTTAACATAAAAACACACCAAATTTAAATAAGCCAGAGATTAGATCTGTGTTAAGTTAGGGCTCCAGGGATTGTAAGAAGCAAGTTGCTTAACTTCATAATTGTGGTTAGATTTGTGTTGCTTTGTGGATGGTTTGATATAAGTTCTACATATATATGTTTTTCTACATTCAGCATGATATTTGATCCCGGGCTATACTTGTTCTTCCCTGAGTTTCCAAGTATTATAATATGATCTTTGAAATTAGCTTTGTCATGTCCTGCCGTGCCCCCTTGAGTCCCAGTCATGTCTCCGCCGTGTACAGTGAAGATAATTATTAAAAATATGGACGCGCCACGTGGTGTGTTAGGCATGTGTCCTTACTGTGTTGAAGTGTTGGCGCTTCATAGTAGTGTACTACGGCGGGGATGGAGGGATGAGGCTTTAGTTGCAATACAAGTTTTATACTTCTGTTGATATGGTCATTGTGTTGCCTCCCATAAATGAATCATAAAGAAATTTATAAAAATAAATAAGTAAATAAATAAATATTGGAAACAAATTGAAGTATGAAATTCCTTGCTGATTTTTCCTTTTTGTCTTTTTCAATTTTTATCCCTTCTAGTAGAAAAATTAATGTTAACAGTAATTATTACATCTTTTTTCACTGTAGTTTTAATTATCAAACATTACATTTATCAAGTATTCAAAATAAAAATAGATGTTTTCTTCATCTGCAACAACACATATGTCGTAACGGTCAACCGTGGTCCAAGTACAGGTTATAAACTTGTAAAATTGAAATTGTTTTTAATGTTCTTACAATTATAAATTCATTTTGCTGTGAAAACTTTGTAATCTATCTTACCCTCTTTTTTGCAATTGTTATTCCTTTCCTTTCCTCTCGTCATTTTACAGTTTCTCATCTGCGGAAGTACATCTTTTACATATGAAAAGCTTGCATGTTGTTGGGCTTCAATGGTTGGAAGACTGCTTGGATAAGGAACAAAAATTGCAAGAAGCGATATATAGTTTGAAGCCCGCTGGCTTCAAAGAGTCAAACTTGGGAGAGTGGTAATATGAGTATGGGTTTTATATTAATGTTATTGTACACCTGCATGCACCCTTTGACTTCTGATTTCTACTGGGTATCTCACATTATCAGCGAAGGAAGTTTTATGGAAGTTCTATTTCCCATAAGATTTAATGGATTGAATTAAGTACTGAAAATTGTGATAAATCACTAATATGAGGAAAATATTTGGAAACTATGATTGAGCACTTATGGTACATTATACAGTCCCAAAAGCAATCATAGATAGTTGCCAAAGCTAGATTAGGGTTTAGTGTTTGTGGAAAGCACCCCACCTCCGGCAGCCCCTTCCCAGCTGCCCCCACCCCTCCCCGCCACCTCCACCTCCCACAACCCCTTTACTCAGCCACCCTGCCCTTCCTCTCTAGCCCCCGTCTCCTGCAGCCCCCTTTTGAGCCACCCCCGCCCCTGCTCACCAAACCCCATCTCCGGTGCCCATCTCCTCCTATCAAACCCTAGCCGCTGCCACCCTTCTTCAAAACCTTTTTATTTTTTATTTTAATTTTTAATTTTTTCAAGACTTGACTGATTTAAATATGTACTCCATAAATTGGCTGTCTTGTATTGTATGTTTGTTTTAGTCAACGAATGTAAATAATGTGTAACTCATGTACTCTGATTTTCTTTTCTAGGAAACATGATTGTATTGTATGTTTGTTTTAGTCAACGAATGTAAATAATGTGTAACTCATGTACTCTGATTTTCTTTTCTAGGAAACATGATCCTAGTCTAGATGACTTGTCTAGTGTGGACATTGAACATCAACAGAAGAATATGTTATCTTCTCCTACCAAAGACCGAGAACACAGAAAAAGTACAGCTGCTTTAATTAACCCAAGACTTTTGACCTCTACCCAAAAGGATGGAAAAAGGGAAAGAGGAAGACCCACTAGCAAGAGCATAAACAAAAGAAAATTGAGTGTCATTCAACCCCGAAGAACATGGGCACGTCTTGGAAGTAAGTCTGCTAAAATATGTGAAACTGAATTGGATGTAAATGTTTCTCCAGACAAGAATGCCGTTAAGGAAGAGCCTGAAATGGAAGTGGAAAATCATGAAATCCATGGAATAGCAGATCAGGATGATCGGGAATTGAAAGGTAAGGCAATAGTAGAAGATTGTTATTCATCACAAAAAGGAATAGAAGATAGCATGATAACAGAGCAGTTTGACAGAGCTCATGGAATTGAATTGGGCAGTGAAAATAATGCCCACGACGGTGAAAAACTGGAAGTCATGGTTGATCCGGTTCAGTCCATGTTGCTAGACATGATACCAAGCCTTGGGACAAAAAAGGTTGATAGTATAGATCGTGTTGTTGAAGAACCGAGGCCACCAGAGCATAACACTGCAGAGACTTTAGAGAAAAAGAAAGTCAGCTACAAGGACCTTGCTACTGAGTTGCTTAGGGATTGCTAAATTGTTATTATTAGACATAGTAACCCAGGTAATTCTATTTATACATCACATAAATTCTCAGTTTAGATCAGTTGTGTCGTTCAGATATCAATTTCTGAACCAAAAATCAGATGTTTACATATCAATTTCTGAGCCAAAAAAAATAAAACATAAAAACTTTTGTCCGAAAGTTGATGTCTAAATATTTGATTTTGGTTTGGTGGTTGATATGTTCGGGTTCAAAAAGTGCATACTGAGACAAAAATGTGCTGTGAAAATAGAATGTACCCTAGTAACCTTGTACCTATTATCAGCTGTATATATAACCTATGTCCAGTGATGTATACAGTAGTTTTGAGTTGAAATGCGTTGTTGTAACTTGCGTATGTTATGTATACACCATTCTCTCCCATTCCTTTTTCCAAAGAAACCATTTTATTTTTTTTTTGATAATTTACTTCACTTTTTTGCATGTTAGTTGGTTCATTTTCACTTTGACCTATAGGTTTATGTTCCATTCTTCAATCTAGTCCCTGCTTTCTGCAAAATTCTTTTGAATGCTATTGTTATGTCTACATTTTTTGCTTTCAAATGGTGTACATTATTGCCTGCTAAACGAGCAATTTGGAATTAACTTCAATTGATTAGAATATTTGCATCTCACTAAGAGATTAAGAGTTTAATTGTATGTGAACTGTTTTTGCAAATAGGATTAGATGAATTCGGAATAATTTATGCTAAGCAGTTTAGTGTCAACTTTACAATATTTTAACATTTTAGAGTGTTTTTTGTGCTTGTAATGGTTAGTCATATATTTCAATTCCGTTATTAAAAGGGGAGACCGGGCTAAATTATGTCAAAATTATAAAATTTATTGTATTTTATTTAACTCAGAATGGCAAGTGGTTATGGGCGAATTGTAGAGTTAAAATTGATACAACGCCTCATTCTATTATATATTGTTTATATCTTACCTACGAAAAAAGTAATAATTATAAATAATAGTAAAAAAAACAAAACAAAATACAATGCAAATAGAAAGCTTACCATCACACTAGAAGCTAATTTTGGAACAACATTAAGTTCAATATTTAAAAAAAAAAAAAAAAGGAAAGAAAAGAAAAGAAAAGGAAAACATTTCATTTATTGTAATTTTCTAATGAGAAAAGCTATTGGCACTTCAACAAAAATTAGAAAATAAAAACCCTAGCAAACTATAAAAAACAATCTGCTCATCGAGGATCATAGGATTCACCATTGGATGCAACTCTCTTGTTTATGCCATTAGAAACTCAGGGGGCTTTCTGGATCATTAAGAGTTGCTATGGCACTTTCAATTGCTCTCTTCAAATGATCTTTCTCTTCCTCATCAGCCTGGAAAGACAAAAGCAAAAAAGAATTGACTTTAAATATATATATATATATAATGTATCATGTTAACACAAGCCCACTTCATTTAAAAAAAAGAAAAAAAAATGTATACTTTTCTCCTTTCCACACCAAAACACAAGCTCTTTTTTCTTCTCTACATTTCAAATTGTCTTGCATAATTGTATTTTTGTAATATATTAATTTACTTTATTATTTGTTTATTTAAAATTTTGCTTGTAAGAGATTAAAATAACTCATATCATAATGCTTAGGGTACTGTTATGGTGTGCAACTTACGCTTTACACTTACGCCTTTCTGTGTTCAGTCCTGCTTTTTGTTTTCACCTTCCACTTACACTTTTTGTGTAAGTGGCACATGGTGTGCAACCTTGAGGGTTGCACACTTAAGAAAAGTCCTAATGCTTATTATCCAATGACTATAGATGAGGAAGAAGAGGTTTTAGGAGTTGAATCATTGGGTTCTACAACCCTTCTATAATACTTCCTCCAATCCCACTATAATCCCATTATTTTCTATTAATACACCCTACTCCTAGAATATCAAATTCTTCTATTTAAAATGTCTGTGATAGAATATAAAATTTTGGAAAAAGGGTACTAAAGCAAAACATAGTTTATGTGAAAGAGATTTAGTGAGTTCCTCAAATGCTGGCACTAGTCATTTAATAAAGTGCCATAATAATTGTCTTAAACAACTTTATCCTTATTATCACCAGAGATTAGTGGTGTCAAGAGAGAATCACAATACTATCTTAATCAACCAATAAGCAGATGATGATAAATCATTTCAAATTTGTCATGTGGGAAAATACAAGAGGCTAAGGCTTTGTTTGGTTTCATTTTTTAAAATCAGTTTTAAATTTGTTTTTTGAAAAATAAAACTTAATTTGATGAAAATAAACTCTAAGGGATTGTTTTGCATGATCTAAATAAGTACACGTTTTGATTTTTTACAAAAAGATGTGCAAAAAAATAGAGGTAATATGACTTAAAAAAAATAAAAAGTATACTATTTTAGTACTCCCAAAACAAACTCTAAAATGACTAGTAGACGAATTAACAAATCTACATTATTAAGATCCTTTGGGCTTGATTGTACTACGTGCACATAGAGAATATGACACAAAATGTATAAAAATGAGACAAAAAAAGTTCGCATGTTCACATTGATGCAAATTTTTTTTATTTCACGTCTATATATTCTGTGTTCGATTCTCTCTGTGTATCTAGATTTTTTATTTATTTTTTTAATGTTTAAGTTCTTGAAGCTAAATAATGCAAATGATTGATAAATTGTGTAGGTGAGATAATCTACAAAAAGGCACACGAAACCCATCATTGGGCCCATTAGATGAGAATATTCACAAAAAATGTTTAAAGTGAAAAACTTTCAGTTTGGTTTTATTCAGACACTCTGTAAATCACTGCTAATCATTGCATTTAAATAATAAAAAAGAGAGAGAGAGAGAGAGAGAGGGAAAAAAAAAATGCAATGAGGTTCCTTAGCTTTATTAAAAGTATTCCATCAATCTCTATTATTCAGACCCCACAATCACTAATCATACCCTGTTTTTGGACCACTCTATAAATATAAAAACACACCCCCAAAAAAAAAAAAAAAAAAATCCTAACTTGCAATGCATAAAGAACACTAGTGACACCTCACAAATCTCCAATTAAAATATGAGAAATAATCTCCATATGCAATTTTTAATCTCGGTCTGAATTATTTATGATTGTACGTAAATATTAGTAAGAGAACATATGACCCTTTTATTTAAAAAGTAACAAAAATATAATTATATTTATTCCTATTATTAAAATAACAGCATACATATAAACCAGCCTTATTAGATAATTTCTCTTTTTTCGAGAGAAAAAAAGGGAAAAAAAAATGAGTTCCTTAAAATATTTCTCCCATTATCCCTTATTCTTGATGCCAATGCTTTTAAGATATGAAGATATGCTTTTTAGGCTTTTTATCCAATTTATTATTTTATTATTTTATTTTTTGTCTTTTTGTATCTTATTTTTGTTTTTGTTTTTGTTTTTGTTTTTGTTTGTTTATTTATTTTTTTATTTTATATGGCAGAAGAATCACATTAGAATATGAATTAAAGTTTTGATAAGTTGATTATTATAATTAAAAAGTGAGAGACTCAATTTAGATAAAAGTTTAAGGATAAAAACAAAAAAAATGTAAATCAAAATTTCAGTAAGTGTACCGTTGGTGGGCCACTTCGAGGACTAATTGTTACCCGTGGATTTTGAACTTATTTTAATGATTAGAATCACTTATATAGTAAAATTTTCTAAAAAAATTAAATTAATCAAATATTTATAATTGCATACAAAATCATATTTATTTTAAAAAAATAATAGACAAATATGATTTTGATAATAGTTATTTATTTAAATAAAAAATAATTAAAATCTAATTATATAATTACAAATATCTGAATAATTTAAATTTTTTATAAATTAATAAATTTTATAATATAAATAATTCATATCATGGAAAGAGGGTAGAAATTAACCCACATGAAGGGTCACATCAAGCTATTGTGCCTAGCACCTAGCCCACTTCGGGTCTATCAAAGTTATTTGAATGGTTAATTTTATAACACCGGTCAAGTTAGTCATTGTGTTAAAAGTACGGTTAATTATATACTGATAAGTCTAAAATTTGATCATATTTATTTAAAAAAAATTAAAAAAAGCTCTTCTCAAAATCATTTTTTTTTTTTTACAAATATAATTTGATTATATAATTATTAATATCTAATTAATTTAATTTTTTACTTAAATAATTTATTTATTATATTATAAAAAATAAACGATTTAAATGATTTCAATAAACTTGGGGTGAATCCCACCAAGAGACGCAAGAAGCAACCCCAAACTCATACAAAGGTTGTGGAAATTAAAGGGAGGGAGGGAGAGAGAGAGAAACCTGGACAAAGACAGTTTTCAAAACTCTGCCAGAGAAACAAGTGATGTTGGCAGCAATAATTTTGAGCTTCAAAGTTTCAAACACTTCACAAAGCTTTACCATTGTTTCTGTCCTTTTGGAGCATGTCAAGCTCACTACCACTGTCTTCTCCCCAATATATGACACACTCAACTGCATATTCACACATACATACACATTCATACATATACACAAAACTAAAGTCACCAAAATTTAAGCCTATAATTTCTTGGATGGTCGGTCACATCTACATCCAAATAAATCTCATTCACACAAACTTCTGTGATTCTAAGCCTTAACTTTTTGTGATTGGTTTGTCTCCTGTTGTCCAAGCTAATTGGGCCGGCTAGTCTGGCATAATATGGACCCATTTAAGGTTCATTTTAATAATTTAAATTATTTATTTTATAAAACCTTTCGAAGATATCATTTATACTAAAAATTAATTTGATTAGATATCGGTACATACTTGATTAGATCAAATAGTTAACGATGTCCGATCAAATTGATTTTTGAAATGGATAATTTTCTTAACGAATCTTACAAAATAAACGATTCGAATTGTCAAATTGTATCTAAAATGGGATGACAGTAGGCCAGACTAGATGCTCTAATTGGTTGGAGACAATCCCATTTCTAAATTTTTTGGATAAGTTCTGATATAAAATTTTAGTATGGATCATTTAGAGCGATTTTTTTTTTTTTTTTTATTAAAGTAATTTTAGAATAATTGATGTGTTGTATGACTAAGATTTAATTGTCGGGTACAAAAAATCACTTTTAAGATTTTTAATATTGAATTTCAACAACACAACACATCACATCACTGATACATATGTACATGTCCAATTTATCCCTCTATTCATTTTTTTAAAATAATATAAATTATGAACAAATTAACTAACTAAAACAAAATTATCCAGAAACTAAACAACTATTAATCAAAGACTTACTTCAAGATCTTCAATGGAAGAAGTGGTTGATCTCCTTGAATCATAACTATGATCAATTCTCTTTTTCTTGAGTCTTGACAAGGTTGGAATCTCTTGATCCAAGTCAAAAACTGCATTTTTCTTCAATTTTCCAGATTCAAGCTGTATTAAATCAGCTTGGATCCTCCTCTCTTGCTCATGCAATTCTTGGATGTAGTCAATTGCATCTTTGATTATGGATGCCTTGTCCATCTAATTCAACATCACCACAACACTTCATCAAAATTAAATTGACTAACATCAATTTTTCTAATTTGATTTACATTTTGATAGATTCTGTGATTCTCATAACAACTCTTGTTTTAGTTTACAAATTTTCATAACACTTGATCAAAATTTTTTTTTTATTTTTAATTTTATAATTGAAAATGGATGAGAGAGAGAGAGAGAGAGAGAGAGAGAGAGAGAGAGAGAGAGAGAGAAATAAAAGACCTTGCTAATTTTGGGGACCACAGCCCTGAGTGCAAAGAGTCTATCATTGAGCTTCTTCCTCCTGTTTCTCTCGGACACTATATTCTTCGATGCCGCCAACGACGACTGTGATCCCTCCGGCGAACTTGAATCGTAGTAGCTCGACAACGCTGCTTCCTCCAATCCCCAACTACTATTTTACAAAAATCAAAATCCCCCTTTCAAATTCCCAAATTTCACAAATACTCTGTTTTTTTCCAGGTACTTAAAACAACCACTTCTCTCTAAACTTTTCAGGTATTAATCAAAATCATCTAATTAAATTCAAATTCAAATCCTAATCCTAATCTATAGACTTAAATTGGTATAGACTATCACTTTTCTTTTCTTTTTGTTTTTTAAGACCCTAGAAAATCAAAAGAAAATTACAATTTCTATCCACAATAATGTGTCAGGATAGGTGTCAATTTTTAATTTGTTTCACATTAAATGATATAGTGCCCAATTCCTTTGAATTTGTGAGTATAAATGTGTAAAATCTCTAGCATTACTCTTTTCAAAAACAGAAATTCTGTGACATCAATAACAATTCTAGCTTTGACTTCTATAGATACATATATATAGTTGTGAATAGAGAGAGAGAGAGAGAGATGAAATGAGAATTACCTGTCAAGTTCTTCAGTTTGGAGGAACATGTTGGTCTCCCAATAGTTATTGTATTCATCACCAATGTTTTCCATTGTTTCAAGTGTGTTTGAGAGAGAGAGAGAGAGAGAGAGAGAGAGAGAGTTTTGAGTGAGTGATTGAGTGAGTGAGTGAGAAGACACAGAGAGAACAATGAGATGCCTCCCTTTAAGGTAAATTGGGTTGGGTTTCTGTTTTTTTTTTTGGAGAGAGAGAGAGAGAGGGGGGGACAGAGAGGGGCTTTGTGTGGGATTTTATAGGGAAAATTAAGGAAATTGGGGGGAGAGAGAGATTGGAAGTCCACGTGGGTTTTGGGGGAGCTATTTTATGATGCAGCTACTTCGAAGAAATATCATGACCGTCCAAAAATACGACTGTGGTCTACGACGCCGCGTTAAACAACCACCACGCCACCATTTCTCCGAAATCCACTCAGTATTTCTTTCAATTTAATTTTCAACTCAGGATGTTTTCGTTTAGTAATTATGAAAAATACTTTGTATCATTAATTCAAAAACACTAATATATTATTAATGACATGACAGCATCTGAACTCTATTAATGTGATAGTTTGATTTTTTCATTTTTTTTTTTTTTTTTTACTTACATTGTCACATAGTTAGAGCTACTTTTAGAGGTTTTGTATTAGTGATCTAAATCGAAACTCAGTAATTATATTGCATCATTTCATTTTCTTTTGGGAGATGGGTTAAAAAGTACTTCTCAATTTTTAATTCATTTTGAATTATATTGTCTCTTATATTTTTTATATATGTTTTTTAAAAAAGTCAAAAAAAGATTTAAAAATTAATTTTTAACCATCTTTTCAAAACAATCCTTTGTCAGGTGAGGTTGTGAATTTAAATTAAATTTTTTTTTTTTTTAGATCAGGGATTAAATTTTAAAGTTGTGCTTTTAAATTTTGTAGAAACGTGTTAACTCTGTTTATTTCTTCCTTATTATGTTGGGTTAGGTAATTTCTTTATATTGGTTGTTCCACTTGTAGATGTGCAATTATTCAATTTGATGTAATTATCATTATATTTGTAATTAATTTGTTATTGATTAACAAAAAAAAAAAACTTAATTTTTAGGATAAATTATAGTAATCTCTCTTGAGCTTCGGAGAAATACAGCAAGCTTTATAATTTTGACATAATTGTATCAATTTCATTTTTAGTAAATTTAAAAAAAAAAATTAAAGTTAATACAAATGGTGTGAATACACAAAAATAAATAATATAAAATATATATTGTAGTGCAAAATAAATAAAATTATTTTTCTATATGATTAACGAATTACTAATAAAAATGAATTTAAGAAAGCTTAATTTAATTATATCAAATTTTTTAAGTTTATTATATGTTTTCAAATTTTAGAAAAGGGTAGTATAATTTATCCTAATTTTTATTGAATTAAATGGTGTAATTCATTATTTTTATGTTAGGTAAAGTTATGCTCCAAAACCATAAAATAAGTTCCTTGCTAGAGTGACGAGTTGATTCAATTTCCTTTGGAGTTAGTTGGTTAGTCTTCAAGTCACCAAATGAATTTTATGGCGCAAGTGCGATATGGGAGTCCGTTTTTATTGATTTAAATCGTTTACTCTATAATTTTTTTTATTTATAAATATATGATTTTTTAAAATTTATAATTAATAATTAATTATAAACAATCATATGCTTATAATTATTAATTTAATTTAATTTTTTTTATAAATAATTTATATACAAAACTTTCAAAATTTAAATTTAAATAATCAAAGTGAACCATAAATGCTTCTGTTGACAATTAGGTTAAATTAATTTAGCCTTTGTTTGAAAAGTCAGTTCACCTTTTGACTTTTTATTTTTTTTTTGGCTATTTGGGGATAGAAGTTCGCTTGAGCTGGGTTTTTTGAGTTTTTTGACTAAAAAAAAAATAAAATAATTATAGTTTAGATGTAATATTTTGTCTTATTAATTTTTTAATTTATTTTATTTTTTTGTAACTAATTTAGTCAAAAAGCCAAATTAGCCTACATGCCAAACGAAGGGTTATTGACTTTTGATTTTTATGAGTCACATTACCCCTATTTTTTTGTATGTTTTTTCAAAAATAAAAAATAAAAAAAGCCAAAAAAAAAGTTTTTAATGTACTTCCTAAAATAGGCTAAATTATGAGTTGGTTTGGATGTAGGTTGATTTTTTGACTTTTTGATTATTTTAACATGAGACTAAAAAGTTTCATTTAAGATGAGTTTTTGATTTATTTGACTTTTATGAGAAAAAAATAAAATAATTATAATTTGAATGTGATATTTTTTAGTCTAAAACTAAGGCCTCGTTTGGAAACATGCTAATTTAGTAACTTTTTGGCTATTTGGCTAAAATATGAGTTAAAAAAAACTAGTATGTTTGGGATGGCCTTTTAGACTTTTTACGAAAAGATGTACAAAAAGTAGAGAAAAAAGAAAATCTTTGACTTTTTGGTATGAGTTGTTGGCTTTTTAATTTTTTTAGTGACTTTTTGACTTTTTAACTAAACAAGTCGCTTCTCAAACGAGACCTAAAAATATATTTTATCTTTTTATAACTATTTCAATCCACACCCATTTCAATCCAACATTCCAAACGAGTGCTATATAGGCATTACAAGTCTTACAAGTCCAAATTCACCCTTTTGTTGATTGAATAGTTGAGTAGACCAAAGACAAGCAACACTCCTTGCCCAATACGTTATATATAATGTCCCACTTGGGCAAAAAATAAATAAATAATAGGAAATAAAAAATACATGTATACTCTCCCAACGAGTAGAGACTTTTTGTGCACTTGAGGGGTCCAATGTGTCGCATTTAAAGTAGTCTTTCTTCACTTTTTGTGCCGTTTTGGGAGGTGAATAATGTTACCACAAACTTAACTCACATCTAATTTTTAAATAGAACTAAATTTAAAAAGTAGGTAAATTTTTTTTTTGATTTTAAAAAATACAGTTAATTCTAAAAATTTGATATAATTATATTAACTTTTCTTTTTATAAGTTAAAATGACCAAAACTAATTGAGATAGTGGATAAATAATAAAATAAATAAAGATGAATATATGTAATAGAAAAAAGATAATAATTTTATGTTTTCATCTATATAACTCACACAAGTGTTATATAGGCCATGTTTGGTAAAACTGTGGGAAAGTGATTATAACTTATAACCTAACAGTTTATACCTTATAGCTGTGGACATAAGCTGATTTTTGACTTATAAATTAAGCTTCTCCTCTCCCACTCAAAGAATAAATTGATTTTTAACTTACAAAAAGTTATAAGCTGTATTGTTAAGCTGAACCAAACACATCAAAATAGCTTAAATTAAGCTAAAAGCTAAAAGAAGCTGGAAATAAGTCCTACCAAACAGAGCTATAAATTAAAATCTCGAGAGAATCTAATATAATTATGTCAAAAAATGTTAAACTAACTGTATTTTTTAAACTTTAAGGGAGGTGAATGTAATTTATCTTCTTTTATTTTTTGTATTTTACAAAATTTATAGCATCAGACCTTTTGCGTTATCATTGTTAAATTCATAGAACTAAGGCCTCGTTTGGGAACAGGCTATTTTAGTAACTTTTTGGCTTTTTACGAAAAGATGTGCAGAAAAGTAGAGAGGTGATGTGACAAGTTTTAGTTGGCTTTTTGGCTAAAATAGCCACTCCCCAAACGAGGCCTAAGTATATTCAAAGAATTTTTTTTTTTTTTAAATTAAGGGTTTTCATAATGATAAGCATCTACCACTTGTTTGCTTTTTTTTTTTTTTTTTTTTTTTTCATCCAACTAGTGAAATACTTCATTAGAGATATGAGTTGTTCACAGTCCACCCAATCAAATTTTATTCTTTCACATATGGTAAACTTTTTCAAATTGGGTCTTTTTTTAGGTTCTCCTAGATTAAATGATTTTTCTAATTTTATAAAAGGATGTGCCAAATTTGAATAAAAAAAGTTTACTAAATGCCAAAAATATTTAAAAAGACAAGAATTTTTTTTGTGCATTTTTCAAATTTAGACTTTTTAATAAAATTTTTAGGGTCTTATAATTTAGAAAGACCTAAGAAGTTTGCTAAAAACAAAAGTAAAAAAGAAAAAGAAAAAGAAAGTGCTTAAAATGAGGTCACACCTTTAACCCTCAAAGACCAACAATTATGTCTCCATGAAGAAATATAAAGAATTGTTTTTGTCACTCTTTTTCATCGTAAAGATTAAAGACTCTCTTAACATTTATATTTAATGTTTAAAGTTACATAAGAGATAATTTTTAATAAGAACAAACCGTCGTGATGAGCTGGGTTTTGGCCAAATCTGTATAACCTTTTAAGTGTTTATCAAGTTTGGAATCAAGCGTATACTTTATTCCTTCCACAAAAAAAAAAAAAAAAAAAAAAAAAAAAAAAAAAAAAAACCATCAAATTTACCCATACGACTCGAATATTACTTAATATAAATATATTTGTTATATTTTAAAATTTTAAAATATAATTAATGTAATGGTTTGGGTTTAGCCTATTCAAAATTAATAGTTTATCTTCTAAAACGCCTGGTTTGAGATGTTAAAAAAAAATTAAAAAGTTACAAAAAAAAAAAAAAAAGTAAAAAAATCATCACTATTCACAAATTAAAAATTTAAAAATATTAATATATATAATATTTTAATACAAACCAACTTTACACTGTGAAAGGTACTGAATTGATGAGAAAGTACCGTGAAAGGAACAAAAAAAAATTACATATATATATTTACTAAGTTGGACGGTAATGTTGGGCCCATGGGGGCTCACCACGGGTTCCGTTTTGATAATCCGAACCGTTTAATGTGTAGAACTCGTCCAGTATTATATGCCTATAAAAAACAACGTTGATCGGATATAGCTAACTGCATGATCAAATTATTTTTGTATAAAAAATAGATGGTGTTGTAGTTAACGGTTGACAAAAAAATTAATCCGATCAGATAGTTATAGATATCCGATCAACGTGATTTTTTGTAAATATATAATACTCAAGGAGTTGTACACATTGAACGGTTCCGATTAGCAAAACGAGACCCGTGGTGGGCTTCCACTGGCCAAAGAGCACCGTCCAAATGGTTGCTCGAAAAGGAGGCGATCATTTCCTATTACACCAAACCTTGCCGCCACCGTACAATCTACACTGTCAAAATTTTTCCTACACACTAATTTATATAATTTTTTCGTAAAAAGTCAAAAAATTAACCCAAACATCTATATTTTTTTCCTCAACTTTTTAGTTCAAAAAAACAAAAAGGATACTTATTTAAAATATCCCAAACAACCCCTAAATATTTTACATGACTAGTAACACATAATATATGTTATAAAAAAGGAAAATTCTAATATACACATCCTTAACAGTAGTGGATTATATGTATCCTTAGTTATATTATTATTTTTAATTATGATTAAATATATATTTTTTTAATTATAACTCATGAGATTTTTAGTAATATCTCATGTTGTGTTTGATTATAATATTTTTTATTTTTTTAATTATGACTCAAAAAATATGAAATTATGTAATTTTTTTCTTTAATTATAAGATGTATATAATACACATCCTTATCTTCTTATAAAAAAAAATAGATTTAAAGAATGTAAAACCTACCCATAAATATATATAAATATATTTATAAAAATTTATTGTATAATATAGATTATGTGTGGAGCTAAGCTTGAAACACTCTTTCCAAGCACAACCGGCATTATAATTGAATTTAAACTATGACTTCCAGGATTTGGACAGGCAAAATGGACCATCAGGTCGTGTCCATCTTAAATTTTTAATAAACAATAAAAGAAAATTAAAAAAATATATTTAGGGATTGTTTGGGATGTTCTAAATAAGTATATTTTTTTATTTTTTATAAAAAAATATATAGAAAAATAAAGAGAAGATGGTAATTAATGTAACTTAAAAAAAATAAAAAAATAAAAAATATAGACTTATTTAACCTTCTCAAACTTGTTTATAGTGTGGAAATTTCTCAAAAAATATTGAACAAACACTTTGAGCAAGGAATGTTGTACTATTTTATTTATTTTATTTTATTATGATCCAATGAAGAAGAAAGCATCTTGGAAATTCACTTCTGTGTCTACTTTTTGGAGTCACCCATCCAATTATCCATTGGTCTTGGTCCTTATTCTTTATCCTTGTGAGGTCACCACTTTATCTTTTGATTATGTCACAACAACACGTGGCAGTCATAGGTGATGATGACGAAAAATCAATGACGTGGGACTCACTCCACAATATAATATAATTTAATTTTATTATTATTTTGCATTATTTTGGAGTCTTCTATGCAATGCGGCGTGACTTCGGGTAAACCCCGTCTACACACCTTTTTCCTTTTTTTTTTTTTTTTTTGTCATTTTTCTTTATCATGACTTTAATGCTAGTTTTGGTACACGTTAAGATTTCGTGTGTGATTTTTTTACTTGAATAAATTATAAATATATTTTCTAACGTTTATTAAAAATATATATTATTTTGAGTGATGATATAAAATTCTAATAATAAAATTATAAAGAGAGCTCTACTTATGTGGTAAGGTAAAAAAAAAAAAAAAAAAAAAACCAAGCACAGAATATCGAAAAATTCTATTTTCACACACCCAATTAGTTTAGTGCACACACTTAGGCTGTGTTTGGCAAGTGGGTTTGCAGGCTTTTTTGGCTATTTTAGCCACAAAAAACAAAATAGGTTATTTTAGCCATAACAAACAAAACATCACGTCCAACCCATAATCATTACATTCTTCTCTCACAAAAAAACTCAAAAAAGCCAAAAAGCCATTCCCAAACCAAACTTTTAAGCCCAGGCTAAAATAACCAAAAAAGCCAAAAAACCAAAAAGCCAACCCACTTCCCAAACCAAGCGTTAATAAAATATTATTTTAATGACAATTATATCATAATCTAAAATGATCATAATAGACATCTACCAACACCCATAATATTATGTGAAAATATTCTCTCATCTTTTAAAAATAAAAAAAATCTCAATGTACACCTTTTGAATAAAAATAAAAATAAAAACTATAATTTTTCCATTGTTTTCAATTTGCTTGCTATACGCTCTATACTCATCTATTGCTTACAAAGCAACACTCTCATAATAATTCTGTACATATCTTTTAAAAATAAAAAATATCTCAATGTACACCTTTTGAGTAAAAAAAAACAAAACTCTAGTTTTTTCATTGTTTCATTTTGCTTGCTACACAATTTATACTCATCTATTATTTGCAAAGCAATACTCTTATAACAATTCTTATATTGCTTTAACTAGTGGTCACCCGTGCGATGCACGGGATTTTAAAAAGTTAATAAGCAGTAAAAAAATTTGTTATTTGATTGTAT